>PTEX01000016.1:6067614-6585091 GCA_003342815.1 Eudromia elegans | reverse complement strand
CCCGCGCGGCCCCGGCGCCCCGCAGCCCCCTGGAGGCCGCCCCGCGAGGAGGGCCGCGCGCCGGGTGTAGGATGAGCTCGCCCGTGGATCCCAGGATCAAACAGGCGCTGCGGAAGAAGCCCGCGGAGAGGAGCCCCGAGGTAACGCGGCGCCCCCTCCCTGCCTCCCCCGGCGCTCCCTGCTTCTCACTCGTCTCCCGGTTTTTATTTATTCCCGTCTCRCGGAGTTGAGGGCAGCGGAGCCGCTCGGGCGAGTGGAGGGAGGAGACGCGGCTCGCTGGGAAGCGCAAAACTCAACGTATTCCAGCGATGCAAAACTCCTGGGAGAGGGRGGGGGGGAAAGAAAGTTATGGAGCTGGAAGGCTCCGCTTACCTGTGCCGCGGATGCAGATTTATACAAAACCAGGCTGATCGTGTTTTACGGGCTTCGTAAAGAGACGTTTTCCCGGTGAGTGGGAGTGCAGAAATGTGCGAGGCTGGGGAGCTTCCATAAAACATATTTTCCAGTTAACTCCTTCCTGCTCCTTCCGAACTTCCTTCCTGCGGGCCGGTCCCGCGCCGCCCGTGCGCTTGGGAAGCGCTTTGGACGCCTCGGCTTGGCGGCCGAGGAGGGCGCGGGAGTTTCCCTGCAGAGCCGCAGCCTTGCCGGGGTTTGCCCTCCCGTTGCTGCGTGTTTCCCTTTCTGTGATTTTTCTTTATTCTTATTTTTTTTAACGTGCTCAGGAATTAGTGGCGTGGAGCGATAGGCCCCGGAGCGGCTCCCCGCGGGACAGGAGACGTCTGCGCCGCTCGATACCCGCGCGGAGCGGGGCGTCCCGGCCGGGCTGCCCATGGCCGGGGCTGGAGCGGGGCTGGGCGTCCCCTGGGACCCGCGTGCCCCTCCTGGCCGCAGCCCCGGCCGTGCCGGGGTATCCGACCCCGTCCCGCCTCTGCTTCCTTAAATAAGTGATGAGGCAGCCTCTGGGAAAGCGCCCGCCATCCTTGTGTTCTTTCCACTCTTGCTTCAGACTCTTCTCCTTTTCACTGCCAGCCGCCGCGTCCAGCACAGTTTGCAGCGTGGGGCGGCTTGGCTGGTGGCAGGAGGGTCGTTCATGCTCTGGTGTGCCCTGTGTGCTGTGTTTCACCTCTGGGAACAGCCTGCTTTGGGTTGCAGTATCTAAGAACTTTGTTTTTTGACCAGTATTACAGTTTAATATCTGTCTTCCACCCTGCCCCATCCTCATTTTTCCTCTGCAGTTATGGAGTTTTTTGGTATTGTTGCATCACTTTGGCCAATGCTAGACAAAATGTGTATTTTAACACTAAAACTCTTGGGTGTTGTAATCTATACCCAGGCTGCACTGTGCTGGTGGATTCTCCTGGAGCTGTGTAGATGCCCATGGACCTGACATCAGGGTTGTGAGCAAATTTGGATTTGCCGTGAGTGGCCTAATGGTGGGGGAGGTAAAAAAAAAAATCCTTTGCTAAGGAGACTAATAGATACTTTAAAAATGATTTAAAGAGATCTTCATTTCCTTCTGGCCCTTTCTTGGCAAGCATGTGGAGGAGCTTAACAGCGAGACTGCTCACGGTGAAAGTTAAACAGGTACTTGGGGCTTGGCAGGATGGGGCCTCTCCTCTCACTGCTTGTTCCGGAGTGGATAACTGCAGTCAAATCAGTTCTGTTTTCTTGGGGTGTGTTTGCTTTTTATATGTTTAGAAAGTGACCTAATTTCCCTAATTTCAGGAAAAGTGCTTCCTTTTTTGTTTTCTATTCTTCTGTCTTCTCCTTCCTGTAGGAATTGAGACGGAGATCAGAAAAGCAAAAATAAAAATTAAGCTATTATTGCAGCCACGATGGCCAGACCCCTCTCTCGAGCCCCAGGTTCTGCAGAGGCTACAAGTGCCGCTTGGCCCTTCCCTCCTGCTCTCGCAGGGAGGTCTCATGGGCTCCTCCCAGGGAAGTCACCCGCAGGAGGCTGCTCCCGTGTTTCGACTGCGTTTTCATATAAACTCCTTTTCCCTCTCCCATGCCCCAAAATCTAGAACCCGCGACTGTGATTTTGTGATGACCTTGGTGCTCTTGGTGCTGATTGCTTTGGGTCACTTTGAGTCCCTGTCTGCCTTCCTCCCCGCGCTCTTGCTCCTGCAGTTGACATGAGCAGTTTAACCCGGGTATTACAGATTACAGGGTTGGGGCCGCACTGATTAGTAGCACGGTCGTGTGCTTCACAACCAGCATCTGCACTGCAGGCTCCGAAAAAACCTCACGGGCAAATAATAGTCTGCATAAATAATCCTTAGGTCAGTTTAGTTTGAGTGGTACAATTATTGGTGTGTATATTTGTATGTATATCTACATACACACACAACACTTATTTTAGGACTCCTTCTTGATGACATGTATCAATTTGTAAGTGTAAAGATATCTTGCACAGCGATATACTCAAGTATTTCTGTAATTGTTTCGGAGATTTATCTCAATGGCTTGTTCAAAGAAAAATGTTAATTATCAGGGCTACAAATATCTTTGTTTGGAAAAATCTGCTAGAGCAAGTTTCCAGAGCTGTGGTAGCATTCCAGTGTGTGTTAATTACTGAAGTGTATAAGTTATGCATATTAGACATGTAGACACTTGATCTTTTTTGGTTGGTGTTGCAGCTCAGATGCTTCATATATGATAATCTGTAATTTCTTAGTGGGGCAGGGGTGATTATTTTGATGAATTCCTGGAGATTAATGCTAACACTTAAAAATACACGTTTTTGTGCAATGGCTGTTAAGCTGCTCCAGTTAGAGACTTTTTTGATACAATCCCAATCTGCAAAATCTTTGGGTTGCTTTCCCTCCCGCTGGTGCTTCATAAAACCATAAAGATGTGTGGTGCAAGCCGGCCTTTCTGGTAGCAGTCTCTTCCTGTGTTTAGGCACAGGCGATACCCGTGTGTGTGTGCAGCGTTACCACTCCAGCATGTCTTGTGCTTCGGTAACATCTAGGATGCCAAGGGATTGACTGTGACGGGTCCTGATGCTCTCTGTGTGTTTATGTATAAATTAAACTATATTATATAGAGTATAGCAGGTACTAGATATATCCTGAACTGTATCTGGTACTGAGTGGTATTAGTAAGCTCTACGTGGTGTGTGTGTGTGTGTGTGTGTATTATATAATCTGTGTGTGCATGGGGGATTTAGGCATTGTGTCTGTGTGCTCGTGTGTGTGTTGATTATGCCAACAAATGATCTCTTTAAGATCTGACAGCTCCAGTAAATTCATATTAAAGCCAAACATTAAGTAATTTTATATCTCTTCAGATATATACCCTGAAACTCTGTGTATTTATATTTTCTATTCTATATGATGGAGTCAAGTTGTATGTAGTGTGTATGCATTCTGATGCTGCCTATGTGTATAGGGGTGTATATTTAAGATTCAGCCTCAGGGTGCAGAATTTGGTAGTGTTCTGTGGGTTATTAAACAGATCATTTGTTGGAATAATCTGTTGTTGGAACCATGGACTCTCCCTTAGAATGGATGAAGTGTTTTTGGTAGTGGATGCTTATTCACTTATAAATAATACCTATATTCAAACTAAAATGTTAAACAGGTATGTGAAGTCTGAACTGTCTGAAGGTGCGTTGCAGGGTTACCCCGATACTCTCGCAAGTTGAGATTCCGGCTTTCATGGACTTCCCGGGAGTGCTTTGGCTTCCTGCGTCATCACACGTGCCCCTCGCGTCACAAGTGGGGCCGTTAAATTAGCCCCACTTGAGAATGCTTCAATAGAGGGAGATCATGTGTTCAGAGCAGTGGGCAGGGAGGACGGCCGCCCGGGGCAGCGTGTGTACATGTGTGTGTGTGTGCTCTCATTGAAGGCTTACGTTTTTGAAGCCCAGGGTTCCTTATCGGATGTTAATCTGCTAGGGATTGGTTTAAGGGCTGCAGGAGATAGTGTCGCAGTGCCCAGTAGGGTGAAATAGAAAATGATTAGACTGCCTTTTCCCCCCTTCTCTCTTTCCCTGAGCATGCTCTCCTGGTTTAATGGCCCTCTTTCCCAATGTAATGTCTTCTAAATTCTTCATGACTTTGTTATAGACAGCGTTTCCTTCCATGGTGGCTTTATCCTTTATTGGACTTCAAAGACTCAGCATTTATTTTTATACCGTAAGCTCTTGCATTTTTGTAACTTTGTCTGGTTTCAGTAATTCTCGGTGTTGGTTCAACTGATTTTGGCAATAATAACCCCTCCTGCTGCTCTTGTTCCCTTTTCACTATGACGGTGGAAAAAGGGGGGAAAAACCCCAAGAAAACTCACTCGCACAACTGTGTAACAAGTCTGCTATTTGGAGTGTGTATATGATGCTTCTTGATGGCCTATGTATAGAGGAATATGTCTGCATTAGTCTAAGTGATGCACAGATATTACAGTGATGGGCATTATAAAATGTCTGTAATAAAATAAATTATTGCTGACAGTGTAACAATGGCACTTTTGTACTGTAGCACAGCTGAGCCAAACAGAGAAGAACATCTGCTTCTTGTTTCCAGAAATAACTGGTATTTTGAAGGTTTTTTTCATCCTTTTAATAATTTTCTGTAAACTCAGTAGGTGAGACCGGATTAGCCTTTGTTAAAACCCATTGTTTGTGTCCTTCACCCTGAGCTCTTAGCAGTGCTGGAGTAACGTGTTTTTGAAGAGCCGTGTAACACAATCACAGTTGTAGAATCCTTGCAAAAACAAAGTGCTTGCAGTTATCCTGAAGCCAAACCGGAATTCCAAATTTGCATTAAATGAAATAGCAGACACTTTTTTTTCTAAATAAAAAAAAAATCCAAATCCTTGCTGTGAATTGATGTGGGCCTTCAAAATGGGGAAAAATATTGATGGAAGCCTGACTCCTAACAGTTTTGTGCCACCTACCTTCTGTCTTGCAGTTGCCTTCCCGGTTTTTGGTTAGTGATGTGTTCTCTTGTAGCCGACTCTTCCTAAACTTTGTCACCTGAGTTCCAACTTTGCAGCAAAGAAGGACTGACCAATTTTGTAGAAACCCCGTTCCCTTCCCCATGCAGTCCCTCCCTGAGGAGGGTGCGATCCCAAACATCCTGCTCTTAATATTGATCTTTAAGTCTTAGAGTCCCTGTGGCACAAGGTGTTTTGTAGCCAACATGACTTGAAGCCCAGGGGTTGCTTTGCTTCAGGGTTTGTGCTCATTCAGGTTTATTTAACAACATTTAAGTACATGGACTTGGAAGAAATCTTTTGTGCTGGTGTGTGGTTATCACTAAGTTAAGAAAGTGACTGCTAATGCATGCTGATATGCTTGCAATTTACTGCTAATAAATTCCTGGCAGGGCTGGTCTGTACCATATGCGGATTGCCTTTCTTTATTTGTATGACAGCAATTATTATTTACAGTTACAGGAGCATAAAGCCTCATCCTGTAATAATGAATACTTTACAAGTAGTCTTATGAAGGCCACAGATACAATTTTAATTATGGTTTGAAGACCAAGCCCAGAAAAATAAGCTATTTTATTAGCAAAACTGTTGGGTGGCTGCAGCTTTAGGGAAAGCCGGTGCGTGTACTGCAGTCTTGTCCTCCCTCATGTAGGTTCCCGAGCCTCTCGGTGTCCTTCTGAGGCATAAGCAAACTTCTAGGTTTGGCAGCTTCATTTGTTTTAAATGAATGTGTCTCTTCTTGGGTGCAGTACCCAAATAGTCCAGATTATAAAGGGTTGCAGCTTAAGCAAATAGGTGTCCTGAAACTGAAGTAAGCCAATAATAAGTTAAAAAAAGTTGTTTCAGATGAACCAAACTGCCGTATTTAAACACCTACCAATTTTTAACCCAGTATTAATATGTGTGTGTTTTTGGCTTGTTTTTGTGTCTTCAGTAGCGAGACAGAAAGTGTTCCACATGTTGGCGTTCCGGTTATTTATGACGCGGAGACACGAGCAGCGTTATGTTGAGTGCTGGCCGAGGCGCGGTGCTCACAGAGGAGGCCTTGTGGCGCTCCGGCAGCTCTTGGCCGTCTGGAATACCTGCGAGGAAACTCTGCTAGTGGCTCTCGGAAATAAATATTTCTTTTCCATCTTTCTTAACAGTTAAGGCCTGTTGAGTTCAGTCAAATATAGAGTTGAGGTTCTAAGCAAACAAGCTGGATTTCAGGGTACTGTTTCAGCTGTGGGTACGTAT
This sequence comes from Eudromia elegans, assembly GCA_003342815.1. Classification (NCBI taxonomy): domain Eukaryota; kingdom Metazoa; phylum Chordata; class Aves; order Tinamiformes; family Tinamidae; genus Eudromia; species Eudromia elegans. The sequence goes on along the minus strand of PTEX01000016.1, from coordinate 6,578,917 downwards.
ACTGACTTTACTGTCACCGATAGATGCTTCTCCARTTTACAGTTTGTCTAACAAAGCTTTTTTTGTACAAGGAATTTGGTATTAAACAAGTAAATAATTTGACTGTTGCTAAATGATTGAGGTTTTTGTTTTTAGTATCAGTTTCCATATTAACTTATTTTACGGGCAGCCACGTAGAGGGGGGGAAAAAAAAACCCAAACTCAGAGACATTAGGACTCTTAAAGTTCCCTGGAGTGGGGTTGCAAGTTCTCATTTTTTACAAAATCCATAGATGTTACAAACAGTGTTTCAAATCAAATGCCTTTTCTTAAATAAAGGTGTGAACCAGAATAAAACCAYTTTATTTTTTGCCTTTCGGTTTGGGTGAAATGGCAAAGAAAGCGAACTTGTAATATAAACCCAGAAAAGTAAATCAGAGTGAAAGTTCTTACTCATCGCCTAAAGAAGTGCTAGTGGCTTGGGAGCACGCTTGGAGAGCTCCTCTGTGCCGTGGTTGTGGCTGTTACGGCTTCTGGGGCTTTGGCCACTGAGCTCTGTTCAGGACCCTTACTCGGCTGATACTCGGCACTTATTTCCAGGCGTCGTGTTGATTGCTTCAAGGTCGGTCGCAGCCCTTGCTCTGGGGTGATGTGTTAGAGCTGCCTGTGCCTGTGGGATTGACGCTGCTTTCTAAAGCACCTTCCTTTAGTACAGTTCTATTTTGTGTTTCTGTTTCTTTTCCTCTACACTTGCCCTCCTGACTGTTTCAGCCTGCGCTTAGGCAGCTGATTCTAGCTGCTAGGTTTGCTCAGTGATGGGTTCCTAAGTGCTGCTCTTCTGTCGCCGCTAGTGGCACCTCCTTCAAGATGTGTCAGGTCAGCTCTGCAGGCCTGCGCAGCGGCCTCCGCGCCTGCAGAAGGTTCAGCCTTGTCCTTGGTGACTCACTGGGTTGCACAGGACGAGGTGAGAAGCTCTTTGACCGGCCTCGTTTGTCTGCTCGCTGCCATTCCCACTGACTCACTAGAAGGAGGTGGTGAGTAAGAATGCCAGTCTGTTACGGGATGCACGTGAATGAAGACAGTCAATCCGTTCTCTTGCCTTATTTATTTATTTTGTTTTCAAAGTGTACTGCTTCTATCTCTAAATGCTGATCTGTCTTACCTGAAGAAAAGAACACTCCATTAAATCCAGCTTTGACAGAATTGCAATTCTGAGTGTCAGCGAGTTTGAGGAATGCTGCTAATAAAAACTACTAACACACACTATTGCATGCTGGCTGATCTCATGGCTTTGAGCGCTTCTTGCTTTTAGAATATGATGAAATTCTGGGCATCCTAATCAAGTACAATGAAAATATGGCCTTTCTCCTGCATGGGTACTTGCCCAGAAATATCTGAGGCTATTGCCTCATCTTCCTCTGCTCCTGCTTGCTGAGGTTCACTTGGAGGAGATCTGGCCACAACAGATGCAGTAGCCAAACCATTTGGGCTTCATAATTTGTGTGGCATYATCATTCACCTTGTTTGATTGCTGCGTGTATACATACAGGTTGCTGTTATGTGCGTTACATGCATAGCTCTTCAAGCATCTTTTCTGAAAGGTGTATATAGAAAATACAGCTTTTAAAGGAAGTTCTACCATAAGATGTTCTTCTATGGAAGTCTTATATGAAARAAATTTGCTGGTGTGTATATATTTTTTATATATATAAGTTTAAAAAAATAGAAAAATCGTAATGTATGTTGAAGGTTATTGTTCCCTTTGCATGCATGGAGTGAAGTTCAGTAGTCCGGCAATAACTTCTGCGGCACTTCCAGCTTGCGTGGTGTGGGCAGCAGGACTCTCCCGTCCCTCGCGCTGGAAGGAGTCTCCGTGCAGCCGAGCGGGTGGATCTGCCGTGCTGTGCATGGGGCCCGGCGCGTGCAGAGAGCCCCGGGCCGGGTCGAGCTCCGTCGCGTGCCCTCCGCTGGCTTCCTCCCGAGCTCCGCGCGCTCCTGCCCGCTCGGGTTGTGGCTGTTTGTTCGTGTTGGTTGGTAAAGGAATTTGAGGAATGGGCGTGGGTGTGAATGTTTAATTAGAATTTCTTAGTCCCACTGTGAAATTACTCTCATATTTCAGAATGCTAAATTTTCCCCTGTTTACCATCCGCTAGTCCTCCCTTCACCCTGCTTCAGAGGRTATCGCTGCAAGGTTTAGTGCTGCAGCCTGATGTCTAACAAAGGTGGCTCTTTGTTTTGAGCACTTGCTCTTCTGCCATTGTCTGAAAACCAAGCAAGAGCAGGGGAGCTGTAAGTGTAGGTTGAAGAAGCTTGACAAATGACTTGGGTTTTTCAAACGTTGTCACCATGGCAGATGGCCTCCGGTGCTCCAGAACAATTCCGGGCATCCTGCACACCGGTCACTGTGGTCACACCAGTGTTGTCAGCAGTTGGCTGGTGACCACAGTGTCGCTCCTACCTGTTTTCTAGTCTGAAGTTGAACTGCTGACCAGCTGATCCGTGACCTGGAGCTTCCAAGGACAACACTGATTCTTCTTAGCAGATCCCAAGGTTTCTACCCATGTGCAGCTTGAACATTACTAAAGGAGAGAATCAAGATGACTCTTTCTTGGTGTCTTCCAGGGAGCACACACAGTATGGTTGCTCTAAGGTGACTCTTCCTGTCCATGTTTCCACTTAACCATTCCTGGAAAAACTGGTTTTTCRTTTTAATGACAGCTGTAAGTGACAGCTCTGAGAATCAAACCAGAAATTATCACTGAGGCCTGGAACTCCTAATTGGAACTTATTTCCCTTAATGTACGTCTTTCCCCATGCTGTGGGGTCGTGCACTTAGTTACATCTGTGCAGCARTAATTTAACTGAATGTTTTCTGCAATGAATAAAACTGAACTTTTGAATGTAACGTTAAAACTTACACACTTATCTCCGGTTGTATTATCCAGTTTCCTAACAGCAAAATTTCRGAGACTTCTTGCTATGTAAGGGTGTGTTCTCCAGAACTGTTCATCTGACCTAAAGGATGACTCCAGTGCCTCGTTACTAGCCTTAGAAAAAGAATTCCTTGGAGATGCRGAATAGTAAAGAAGGGCGAGAAAAGGGTGTGGAAGGAGGTGGAGGAGAACTTCAAGTCTTGTTGGCATTCAGAAAAGTTGCTAAAYAGAAGAAAAACACAGTTCTGTTTTGCTTTAGTTCTCCAAAACTGCAAAGGAATTGAAGGTGGAGGGCAGGCAGTCAAGATGTGTAGGCGTTTAATTCCTCAAAAAAACAATATTAAAGCCCTAAAATAATTCACTGAGTAAGAGTCATAATAAAAATTTAAATACCCTTAAAAGGAGAACTTTTCAAGTAGTGTACCAAAACTCGGTGCAAGATTTACAGAGGAGTCTTTCTGTAGCAGAAGCAGTTCTGTCAAAATAAGCATTGCCCTCTGAGTAAGGACTGCTGGGTGTCTGTTTGTAGCACAGATAAAGGCTGCGAAGATGAGGCTCAAYCTTAGTAGGCTTCCATATGTGCTCTTCCTGTGGATGCAAAGGATGGATCTTCAAGCTCTTGTCTGACGATGGCAACGTATTTCTGGCATGGCCCCTTCGGATGCCCCTGCCTGGTAAGGCTTTTTATCAGGTGTGCTCATGTTCCCATCCCAAGAGCGTAAAGGGCTGGACCAGGCTCACACCCAACATACATCCCWCATGAACTCTAGTTTGCAGACTTTTTTTTCCTTAAGCACATGCAGAAATTTGTGTTTTCCTTGAAGTGAATTGGAGACAGACCTGTGAGGTGGCAGGAGCTCTGCTTTTTCTTGTGGGCTTGCTGTTGCCRTAAAATCACTTCTGCTGCTACTATAGTGACTGCCAGACAAGCTGTTTCTAAAGCTAGGAGGTCCTCTTGTTCCAGTGCCCTCAGGCTGAAAATRTAGAGGTTTTTCCTTTGTTTGGTGAAACTGTGATACACCCTTCTTCCCCTTTTGATGATTTTAAGAGAGTATTTTGGAAATACCCTTAGTTCAGGGAAGTTTGCACAAATTATTTAGCATTCTGCATCTGGTTTCTCTAGGTTCCTTAGCTCTGCTAATTATTGGTTATCTTTTTAGCATGTTAAAAGAATCTAGCAAATCCTTCCAGAATGGGAGAARAATTGACTGCCTTAAGGGATTCTCTCTTTTTAATCTTTCTGTGCTTGATTAAAGCATCGACATTTAAGCAGTGCATTCTTCTAAAGACTGATTAATAATGAACCTCCAAAGTTGGTTCTTTTGGTCTGGAGAAGAATTCTTGCCTTGTGTTGCAGGAACAYGCAGCCAAAGAGGTTATTCTAGCCAAATATGAATTCTTACCAATATGTAAAAGTTGGTTTGGATTGTAAGGCTAACGTATAGCTCCCAGAGTGTCTTAAGATTTTTCATCACGACAATTTGTATTTGGAAGAGTTGGAGAGCGACAACTCCCTTCCTAAGCTGTGCAGTGAACTTAGCATTGGGAGGTCATGGATYTGCTTGTGTTGCTGAACTGTGTCTCTGGGAGGTTTTTCACCCTTCTGTCAGAGCTGGGCTTGCCAGTGGCTACTGGACATTGTGGCTTATGCAACAGGGGTATTCTTAAGTCTAGTTTCGCCTAGTCTGTGTTTTTGGGGCTCGTGTGACTCTGCCGACCTGAGCAAACCACTGCTSCTGCTGCAGGCTGGGCCAAGTAGAAGTGGTCCTTCCAGACTGTTGTTGATGGAGGTTTCTATTCCTGTTTYCCATTTRAAGTAGGAAGGAAATCGGTTGTCCTGTGTTAACTGCTGACCTGTTAAACAACTCCATAGTGCTTCTTTCAGAAAACTCTTCTGTCAATACYATTATATGTGACTAATGAGATGGCTGGTTGATGTTTGAAAATGTGCTGACCACATCTGATGGCCTCTTGCTTCAGAAAGGGCCCTTCTGTCTGGCTGTGTAGCAGCCAAGTCTACTGCTTACCACGATGGAGAATCATTTGCTTTTGCTGAGTGTTTTTTCTGCCTGTTTATCGAACTCACCAGGACATGGACAGTGTTGGCTCTAAGGAGGAGACAACAAAACATGACATTGAGGATGGGATATAGTGGGCTGGCCCTTTGACTTGGCAGTGAATTGTTAGGCAGTTTCAGCTCTGTGCTGGAATCTTGGGCCTGTTTCTTTGTCCCAATTGATTGATTCTTCATGACAGAGATTCTCTTCCACAGTCACAATTTTGGTATTCAATCATATACCCAAATTAAAGGCACAGTGGCCCTTCCTAGCTAATAAGCAGTCTTATTTCATAAATTAAGAGGCATAATCCAGCTAGTGGGATTGTTAGGAAGAACTGCTCGGCTGGCGTGTCCGTGCCTGCCTGCTGTGCCGGGCCGGCTCGAGGGCCACGGGTTCTGACTCGGGCTGCCCTCCTGGGTGGAGCTCCCGGCTCGAGATGCACACGTGTTGGCTGCACCCTGTAGCCAAAAGGGGGTTCTGTGGCATAGCAGATCCATAGGTGACAGCCTGGGCAGTGTGATGCTGCCTAGCCGGGCGAGATGTTTAGGAAAACATGAAATTTCCTTTGTACCTGGTTTGCAGATCTTGCAAATTGGAGTATGTAGAATTTGGAGGTTGGAGTTCAGCTCTTAATAACACCAGTGGTGATGTTGCTTTGTTTTCCTAAGCTCTAGTCAAGCATGTCTTTATTTTTATCTGAAATAAGCATTCATTACTGGTGAAGCTATACAATTATGCAGAGCAGGAGAACAGCTAGTAGGTCTGCCAGGCCGCCCTGCGCTTGTTCACAGTGCACTTGCGTGGACTTCAGCCGTGAGGTGTTCGGATGAGGTCCCCACACGTTATAAACGGGCCATTTTTTTTCAGGACAACTGACAGCAGAGCCCCATAAAGTATCTGAATCGCAATACTGAATCTTCCTGCTGCTCCTGGGGGAAGGAAAGGTGGAGAGCCYGGTATGTGTGTGTCCTCGGTCTCTGTCGGTGCAGGCATTGCTCTCCGGAGGTGGCTGTGTTGCAATCCCTGTATTGCAGCATTCTGCTCCGGCTTCCAGGCTCTGCTTTCATCACCGACTACGTGTGTCTTCCCCCGACGTGAGCTGATGAGTCAAAGGCTGTTTCTTCAATTGATGCATTGCATTGTTTCTTAGAACCTTGTATTTGGGGCTTGCATTAAGTTTGTGTGTGTGGTGGGGTTTTTAAGAGACTTATTTTATCTCCATATAGCATATGGCTGTGTAACACTGAAAGAGTAAGGAACTGCAGAAATCTCCGGGGTATTGCAGTGTAAATTAGTGTTGATTATGGTTTCAGAGGAATGACAGCGTTGAACATGGCTTATTTGGGGCCCGTGTGTGTAAGTAATTACAGCCTCGGAAGGTTTTGCCCTCCGTGATGAGGGTGCAGTGGCTGATCGGAGAGGAGGCTTCGMTGTTATCTCGTGCCCTGTACCTCGGCGGGTAGCCCGTGTCTTGCGTGTGCCCGGCTGGGCCGTGCTGGGCCGTGGGTGCTGAGCCTGTGGCTGAAGGCGCCCGTTCTTGCTTTCCTTCTGGCCCAAGCTGCTGATTTGCTCCCTTAGGATTGTTCTTCTTGTGGTGCTTTGCGTAGGTGACCGGACACTTGCTGATTTCAGCCATTGGACCTGTTGAGTTCAGGTGGCCCTTCGGGGGCTGCTCTTGGGGTCTTCACTCTCCTAGTGAAAACCCTTCCATGTCGAGTTCTGCTCTTGGGCAGCAGCTACCCTGCGATCACCTTTGGGTATCATGAGTTACCTGTGCTCTTGAATTCTCAGTGTTTTCAAGACTGCTTCTTTATAGCTTTCTAGTATTAAAATCTTTAAATCTGAAATCTATTTTAAAACGCAGTAATGAGTGTCTGGGAACTTTATGGTAATGTTTTACTTAAAGATGCTTTTTCATAACTCTAGTGTTATRCTGAACCAGGATAGAGGCTGAACTGCACTTCAGATGTTCAAAACKCTCTGTAAGTTGCTCTGTTTGGATAAGCGAGGTCTAATGTTCTTGGCTCTCCAGTTTAGGGCCCTTGGTATTCGCTTTGCAAAATCAGCTTTTCCAAAGGAAGTTCTCCGGCCGAGATGGAGCTCCAGAAATGCTGACTCAGTGTGATGAAACAGCAGTAAAAATAATTAATTTCCCTCCCTCATTCCTCCAAATGCTTTTCTTTCTACCAAAGTCTTATATCAACATAGTCCAGGGTGCCCGGGTGGAAGGTGTTTATCTGTATTGGGCGTGGGGAGCTATTGGTGAGTAAGGAAAACTTTTGTTTTCAAGTATGAATGTTTTGCTTTTTTTTTTTTCGGGAGTACTTTGCTGAATGGTAGTACTTTCAGTCTATAAATAAACTGTAATAGTGGGCCTAGGGCCTCTGTTCTTAAACCAGATCTGTTTTATTTTTCTGCTTTTATGATGGAGACTTTTATTCCTTGGGGTGCAATGGAATTCCGCAGTCTGCGCTTGCAGCCATGTGTGTGTTGTAAGGAGCTGCGTTCAGACCCCGRCACGGTGCCTTAGCCCCGTTTAGAGATGTGGTACTTCTCAGGAAAACCTATGCYGAGCCTGCAAAAAGAGCTTCTGGCAGCCTGAGAAACAAGCGGCAGGTTGAGGCTTCCTAGTTTTGTGCTCTGTGCTTATTAACTGATGTTGTCGATTGCTCCCTYGATTTGCAAAAGAGTAAAACAGTCTCTTTTTTGTTTTTCTCCTGTATTGAGAGAATATTAAAYGGGCTGATGTTTCCTCAGCTTAAAACCTGTCACCTGTATAGATAAATATACAGTTAAGCGTAATTCAGGCAAGAACATAGTTTGTGTTTCTGCTGTTGCCAGCACTAACTAGCAAATTCAGGCTGACTAACCTTCACATTGCCATCCTGTTGTCTTAGTTTTTGCTTGCAGATCTTTCTAAAAGTCATTTTTAGAGCTTAAGAAGTGTAAGTATAGACACAGGGTATGTTCTAAGGTCCGAAAGTGCAGAATCCAGCTCTCCTCATGCGATATGAGAACACCCGAGTTCTCCAAGCAACACGTGAAGATCAGTCCTACGTGAAGGAAAGTGGAAGTCCGTGCTGGAAATATTCCCGAGTACTGTTCGTTTTGGTGCCCTGCGTGGGCAGCAGCAGCAGCATAGGTAGCTACTGCCTTAGCTTGGTGGTGTAGTTTACTTGGCACTGCTAGAAGYGAGCAGAGGTGGGCACKGCCTGGGAGAGCAGCASGTGAGGGCCGTAGTCCTGCTCTTTGGAGTTTAGTGCTTTGTGCTGATATCTTATAGTCACAGGATGTATTTCTCTTAATGGAGCTGCTGTAGATAGTAACGTTCCTGTTCTTTTTCCTCGGTAATGGACTATGTCTTTGAAGTGGCTGAACCAGTTTATTTTGCACAAATGCTGTTGGGTGGAGTCTCCAGCAGCAATTTGAGACCATGCTGGAGTTTACTGCTAGGAGAAGAGGTGCTTTAATAAAACAGATTGAAAAAGCCAAATTGTTTCCTATTTTTGAGTTGCAGGGAATAATGCTGCTTCCTCCATTTCTTATTAGTGCTACTTAGACCATGTTGTTGTTTGCAAGATCCTCTTGGGGGTATTTTCACTGCTCTGAACTGCTGATCCATCTATTCTTCTCCTTGGTATCGCCTCAATATTGGTATTTAAATGTGCTTTACAAAAAATGGCCTCCAGATAAATAGGAGGATGTTTTTAAGACAGCTGTTACTGTCTGCTCTCTAGCTGTGGGGTGCTGCTCTCCTGCATTTCCTCTGCGTTTATTAATGTCAAACGCTCATGCCGTGGTACCCTCTATGCGTTTTTATTTAGTGCCGCTGAGCAGCAGAGAAGGTTAAGAGGTAGAGGAGTTGGTTTCTGGTCCTTCCCTTGGCTGGGGGGAAGGTGATGAGATAGTGTTACCTGCCCCCCGGGTTAGATGCACTGGCTGCTCCCGGGCAGAGCTGTGGGGCAGGACGTGGGGCAGGCTGCTCATGGCAGCATCGCGAGGGCTTCCYGGGCTGCTGCAGAGATCCAGGGATCAGCAGCGCGCATCAGAGCGTTGCAACGAGCCTGCCTCCGTATTGCTATTTCTACCATTACGTTATCAGGAAAGAATTTGGGAGGACTATTTTTGCAATTGGCCTTCGACGGGGCCCGAAGGGAGCGGGGCGGGCTGCAGCCGTCGGTGAGGTAACAGGAAGGGAGCCGGGAGCGAAGCTGAGTAACGTTTCCTGCGCGCGGCTGCGCCCGTCGGGCCACAGAGCCGGCATTGAGGCCGCCGCGGCGCCGTGAAAGGGCCATTGAGGCCACGGGCAGCGCGGGACCCGCCTGGGCGCCGGGCACGCCGTGCGCGAGGCTCCTCCGTAAAGCACTCTAGCACGGGGTGAGCGTCCCCGCGCAGGMTGAAACCCTTATCTTGGCCTAAAGCGGACGTTGCATTCGGCTGCAGTTTGTTTCCAGCCTCGTTTCCTGCTTGGCACTTTCTCTGATGAAAGCGCGGAAGGAAAAGAACCAGCTCTTTGTAGCACGGAAAATTGGGAGGCAGCTCCAGCCTTCCCGGGAAGGTCCGTCCTGGCGCTGGGCTCGAATGCCAGTGGAGTGATGAAGTTGTTAGCGTGGTGATATTAGCATGTTGCCTTTGTTTGTACAGGCAGAAGTGCGTGTTGTTGTGCTTTGTTCTTTGAAGTGTGTWAGCTGTAGCAGCGTCTGTAACAGGCTCTGGAAAAAGCCATTTTTCTCTGGGTTCTTTAAGTGTTTTAAACCGTGTGTGTTGGCAACTCTCTGCTCTTGCCTTGGCCAGAGCCTGGGTGCAGAGCGCCGTCGGACGTTCCTCGTGCGCCTCTCAAACCAGCGTGTCTCCCGCGCGGGCAGTCCCGGGTGGCTCTGCCGCCGCGCTGGGCGTGGGGAGCCCCAGCTGCGCCAGGCACGTGTCCTCGGGGCAGGACTCGGCCGCCTGCGGGGCATGGAGGGGCAGGTTCTGCAGAGCTCCCCGGGCCGGGTGAGCACGGGGCCTGGGTGCGCTGGTGCTGCCCTTCCCTTCCCTTCYCTTCCYTGCACAYCTTTGAAGCGCTCCAGCGGCTCCGTGACCCGGCCACCTCCTCCCTCCCTGCCCGGTGCTCGCCCGAGAGCCTGGCCCGTGGCTTGGAGGGCTCCGAGCGCTGCCCGAAGCCCGCGTGGACCCCGGGAGCCGCTCACCRTGCGGGAGGTCCCTCCCCGGTGCTGCGCAGTGCGAGGGTGGTCCTGGCTGGAGGCCGCTGCTTGGGGACCCGGCTGCCCCTCGCGTGTGACACAGGGCACATCGCGCAGCGCGGGAGGGACCCGCCGGCGCTGCGGCCGCCCCGCCGTGCGGCACCTCGGGGTGACTCGCGATCTATCGGAGCTTGCGGCTCTGGGGTCGTTATGGAGCAGCTGGGGCTGTTCTGAAATACCCAGCAGGAAATCTGCCRTATTGCTAAGCAAAATAATCCTGGAGCACCTGGACGGGGACACCTCAAGTTAGAGCAGCAGGACTTCATTTTATGTGGGGCTTGCATAGGCTGCAAACTTATTCTTAAAGCAATAACTTCATCCCCATTCCAAAGTATCATACTTCTCTTGTCCGCTTTTACCACCGCATGTGAATTTGTTTTGGAGACATTATTGCTAACCTATAGCATATGAATATGACTCATGTGATTTACAGTTGTGCTGGCTGGGCTCTTTTCTCTCTCTTTTTTTCCTTCTGGCTTGGAAAATTTTATGTTCAGATCTAAATAATCCAGACCTCTCCAGACCTTTCCATTAGAGTCTTAATTCCAGACTTCATAAAGTTGCTCTCAGTCAAAGGTAAAAATGGGGAGATTTAAACAAGGATGGCTCATAGACCACCCCTTCCCCAGCAGTTCTCAGGTTTAGTGTTTTTTTTAGTTATTTTTATTTATTTATTTWTGATTCTTTTGATGAYTTTGRCTCTTCCCTAAAGCTGTYRCACAGCGCCTGAGCTTAGTTAACCTGTTTCACCATCCTTTTAAAAAACCGAGAAGCAGCGAATCATTTTCGGTGAAGTTTTGGGGTACACAGAGCATCTCACTCCAGGTGACTGTCACGAGGTGGTTTGTTCTCATGGGATGAGTTTCCCTTTAATGCCATGGATGATGCTCTTGTTTTCCTTTATTCTCCCGTTGCCGCATCTCGTGGTACCCAAGCTCACRTCTGGGGCAGACACGGCCCTYGAGGAGYGCTTGGTTAWGGGCCCTGCTCCCCCGCACCTTGGRAGGAGGAAGCTGTCGTAAAGGAGAGCTGGTTAATGTTGGCACTGCGTTGTTCCTAAAATCCCAGTGTTTTCCCTGTCCCTGGGTGAGCAGCTGGTCGGGCTTTGCTGTGAGGGCCGTGGGTGAGATGATAGAAGCTGCTGTGGAATTCAAGTTGAAAGGCTGTTGACAGCCCAGACTAGGCCATGGTTTACGAGGGGGTGTCACAGGACAGACTGGGCTGTCACGGCACCGTCAAGAGCAAAGCCTGGATTGCTGCACGCCTCTTTTAGACTCTTCACATGAGGGTGTGAGCCAATATATCCGTTAATAACCTGGACAGGTAGTTTTCTGTTGCAGGTTGAGGATTATGTGTGGGCAGAGCTTTTAAAGGATGTAACGCATATAAAAGATATATAAGGGTATTGGATGTTGTGCTTCAGCTTGAGTGACTAAGAACTCACAAATAAAACTCTTGTGCTTCRCAGTCTAACCTTCCTCCCTGGCTCTGCGCACGCAGAGAGATTTTCCATCGGGTCTTGTCTCGATTGTTCCAGATGCGAAGGGATTCGGTTCTGCAGAGAGATTAAGGAGAAGGGAAAGGGAAGACTTCACACTCCGTCCTGTACTTTGAGTTCCACCCTGGTGACGTTTATAGTCGCCCTTTGCCGTGCTTGTGTTCATCGAGTCCCGTTCCCTGATGGGCGTCTCGGGGAAATATCTCTGCCCTTTGCTCCGTGGTTGTGTGATCACCTGGCTCGTGTAGCTGGTGCTCCCGTGTACAGAATGYGCTTCTAAAAACAACGTCTTCCATTCCTGTTTTCACTTTTATGGTGGCGGAATAGATGGAGGGAATATTTTCATATCTGAATTAAGATTTCCTTAGTCTGACTAAGGAAATCCCGGACTGACGCCTTGTTCCCACTAGGTGGCCACATAACCTGTAATTAGTGAATGGTTTGGTGCCTTGATTAAAAGGGCAATTAAAAGTATGTTCTTCACTGGCATATCAAATGACCATGTACGTTCAGGGTCTCAAACACAGTTTAGTGATGTTGTGAGTATCTAGTCTTAAATAATGGAGGTAAGTGAAGAAAGTTGGTAAGACTTGCCCGGAGTGTTATTTCATTTTATCAGAAAAAGATTAGGCCAGACAAGATGCACGTAAACCCACTCACCAGATCCTGATGTGGATGTGCAGGGGGAAGGAGAAACTTTTCCTGGGATTCTGTATAAAATCCTTCCTCGTGCCCTGGAGGAAGGTGCTGACTTAAGCTGCTCGGAGGCTGTAGCTCTGTAGCATCCAGGAGAGCTCTCAAGAAAGGATGCAGTAACTTCCATATGTGTTACTTAAACTTTGCCATAAATCTAAGCTTTTAATCAGRCTAAAACTTTCCATAACTGATGCCAGCAAGATTGTTAGTATAAAACATACTTTAAAGACATCTTCTGTTATATCTTAGTGTCAGCAGCATTGAGAAAGAAATCAAACTTGGGAAACAGTGTATGAACACAAAGAGTAAAGAAGGATGGGAAAAAAAATAGCTTTTCTTGTTTAATAGTAACGTTGGATACCGATACCATCCTGGCTCCCTAGCAGTCCGGCTTCAACAGCAGTTGAGAGCGTCTGCACTTTGTATAATTTCCACRGGTTTTGGTAATGACATTTAAACAAAAATCTGAGCTGTATTGATTTTGATGTCCTGCAGTGATATAYGACCTTTCATTTGCTATGAGAGTCTCTAGTCATTGTATTTCTAAACATTGGCTATCAAGCCAAGGAACGTTTCCGCTGTAACTCTGAGGCGCGCATTCATCCCGCTTTCTGCTCTATAAACACGGCGTAAACGCGGCTCTGGAAGCGCAGAGCGTGTGTTCCAGGGCCCGGCGGGGCTCTGTGGTACCTARTGGCTTTGCTGTGCAGTGGCTTTTGGTGCTAGCAGCCCACCTGCCTGGGCTAGGTGCAATGCGAATCGCTCTCCTGCACGAGGATCGTGCGGAGCGGGGCCGCCCCAGGGCTGCCGCTGGGGTGGACGGGGCGCAGCCTTTCCCCTCGGCACGTCACGTTCCCTGTGTAGGCACTGCGGGCCTCGGTGCGACGGACAGTGCCTGGACCGCGCGGTTTGGGCTTTCCCACGGGTTCCCTGCTGCTGGCGAACTGATTCTGCAAAATCCCCTAACCTCTTCCCCCCAGAGAGGCTCAGAATTCAGTGATTATGTATTTGTTTATTGATGCTGAATAAATAGAAGCATCTTATCTGGTATATTCCACGTGACACTTGCTGTGGTCCGCCCTTGTAAATAGTCTATCCACAAACACGTGCGATGATAATAATCTGCATCAAAATCTTGTCCAGGTAGGAGCTTATACGTCATTTGGAGATCCTTGTTAGCACTTCGTCAAGTTAACTGTGGACACAGCGCTTCAATCTGTATCTGTGCCTAATTTTTTGGCCCTAGTTATATTTTTTAAATCCATAGAAGTGCATTGCAGGATTAGAGGAGTACCACAAAGCGATCGGATGTTATGAATGATGTTGCTCATGTCTCTTTTTTTTTTTTCTCTCTCCTCCCTCCCCCTTTTTTTTTCCCCAAGGACTTGAGTACTATCTATTCCTTCCTTCATGGGCTGGACATCCTCTCACATTTCAGGGAACATCAATTAAGGTAAAGTAGGAGGAACCCCGTTTGCATTGCATTGTGTGATCAATAAATGTGAGTGTGCTCTTGCRCGGATGAGCAGAGCTGTTCCTTGCCCACACTTTGGGGTGGCCAAGTGTTAACCAAGTCTCGCTGCTGAGCCACGTTAGTGCAAAGGCCCTGCAAATGCTTTTTAATAATTAAGACTTTCGGATGATCTCAGAATACATAAAGGCCAGCAGAGCACAAAAAGAGCATTAGAAGTATTTAAATTCCTTCAGTTCTGTTGCTATGGGTAAATCCAGTGTGTGGGAGTCATTTAAAGACTTGGAGAACATGCTGTGTATTATCTATCTGGATAATGAAGGATGCTGTAATAATTTGAATTTTATAGTTAAGCATGTCCTTTACTTATATCAAAAAATAGCTGCATTTAAGGCCTTAAAACCTTAAAGAGATTCTGCTGAAATGTGGTTATTAATGGCTTACGATTGTGGGGATTCACACTGAAGTCATTTTTCTCCTCCTTCTCCCTCAGAATAATGTCATCGAGTGCCCGCTATGAACGGTACAAGGGCAACCAGGTTCTCTTCTGGTGAGTGCACGCGGTAGAACTGTAGGCAGCAGCACTGGTCCGTGTGCCAGCCATGCATCTCTTAGTCCTTCAGTGCTGGTCCATACGACGCTTCAGAACGCTGAAGGCACCCAGGGACACCCCTGAGAGCTGGTGGGCATGGCCCGGGTGGCTCAGTAGGTGGCACTCTTCCCCTGGACTTGCTGCTGGTGGTATGGCCGGGGTTTGAKCACTGCGGCAGGGTGCCCTTCGGGCCGGAGCTGAGATTTGTCTCAAATTGCCAGAACCAGTATTTTAGTTTTGGGGACTTTTGAGCACCTGCCACGCAGGATCACCTCTCATGTGAGAGGCTGTTCTGCATCCACATGAGATGTGAGTGCAGTCAAACATATGAATCTTGTATTTCATGCTTTAGTCTTGACAGGTCTGTGTAATGTTACTGTGAGTGTTGAAGTGATTAATCAACTTGAGGGTACAACAAAAGCATTTTTATACTTTTATATATACTTTCTTTGGAATGAAAACTTCTAATTGAAAATGAGTAATTTTTATTTTGTTAATTGTCTTAAATTTGACTTAAATGCCATTATGATCTGGATATAGATGTTGAAAGATGTTAATTTTTGGTAACGTTCCATTCAAGTTCTTAGGTTTACAGTGCATAAGTACAGTTGGCAGCCTGGTCGATGGTTTTTACTACACTAGTGTTTGGATAATGTATTTTTGAGTTGTTTTAAAAAGAATCCATTTCTAAGACTTTTGGCTCTCTGTSTTACAGCTCAGAAACTATAGCAAGATGCTGGTACATACTGCTTTCGGGGTCTGTGCTSATGAAGGATTCCATGTTTTTGCCACCTTGCAGGTACGTAAAGGATCTTTAGATAATACAGCTTTATGCAATTTGGCTTGAGTCTGTTTAATGGCATATATTTATACATATATATTTATGTTTTTTAAGAAAGGCAAGAGGAGAGTGCCGGTGGGATTGGTTGCAGTGTGTGTGACAAGATTTTGCATTTCGTAGTTGAAAAGCAGCGGATGTTGTGATGTGCTTTAACTGGAGTATGGTGTTTGATGGGAGTTGGGCCTTGCTGCACTCTGGTGCTCTGCTTGGCCTTGGGCACCATTCAGAATATTCACTGCTGTACTTTGAAGCTACATGTAGCATGTTTGTTTTCAACTTGTRCTTCTAGACTTCGGAGTATAAAAAAACAACCAAACAAAAAAAAAATCCCAGCCACTAAACTGTGTGGGATGCTGTGCTTGGAGTCGGTCATGTCTGTGTGTACTTGGGATCTCAGCTTTGGGAATGCTGCCAGGGTCTAMCCTTGGTAGATGTCCTCTTGTCTGCGTGCCCTATTTGGGTGGCTTTTGGTGAGATAGTGAGGGAAGTGCCRCCTCTCCCAAGGTGCACAAGTGGAAGGCAGACTTCCCGTGGGATGTGCTTGCTCCGGACGGACTCCTCCTCTGCAGTGGTCACTGGGCGATGAGTAACCCCGGCTGCGGCGGCCGCTGCCCTTGGTGCTCTTGGGGTTGTTTCACCACTCGCTTCCTGCCTGGTGCTCACTCTGGAATGWGAGCGCTTCCCTTGGGCCTGTCGGRCAGGTCAATGAGACGAATAAACAACGGAGACACCCAGCGAGCGGRCGTGCCCGTCCTCACCAACGCAAGCGTACCCGTTCCTTACGAAACGTGCATTACGGTGGCGGCACTTCGCTTGCTGTGGATTGACAACAACGTGATGAGGTTAAAGAAGGCTGCTGGGGTTCGTCTATACATCTCCATRTACTTGAATTTCATGTTAAGCACCGATTAGAAAACATGGGACTGAAAATTTCGGCTCAGTAGTTGATTAGCCATAGGCTGGATGATCCTGCTAGAGAGACTGGAATTCAGCAGCGCCTGAAGCGGGATGTGGCAAGTTGATCTTGTATAAAGCTCGGTTAAAACTGTTGTTTAGCTAAGCTTGAAAAGTGTAGAMTTTACCTGCATTATTAAGCTTAATTTTAAAAAAAAAAGAGCGTATGGGTGAAGCTGATCTGTTGTTGCTAGTTTGAGATTGCACCTGGCTCTATAGTGGATAATGAGCAAAAATGGTTGTTGGGTGATAGTAAAGATCCTGGAATTCTATTAAATGAAAACTGAGGTGGTTCCTGGAGTTTATCCTTCACTTACATAGTGAGAGCCTAGGGAAATTGCCACACTTCTCTGGATATCCAGCTTCTTTCTCTGACCATGTTCTCATTATAGTGGATAGGGGGAGAGGAAATACCTCAAATATGAGAGGAGTTGTGATATGCTGCATCACAATGCACGCCCCTGCAATTAGCTAAATTGAACTTATTGGTAGGTAAATTTWAGGTGTGCAAAAGGATGCTTGAGTCTTTCTGGTTTTCACCCTAACTTGCATGGGGCAGCTCTGCTGCTGCCTCTCGCATTCCCTTCCCCGTGGTGCCGGCCCGTGGAGAGGGAGAGGCGCTTCCTGGAGAAGCAAACAGGGCCCAGGACACGGCTGGCTCTGCTTCGTGCTGCTTGTGTTCCTGAGCCTCAAGTTACAATTGGAAGTAAATCACTGTGTGACTTTGAGTGTGCTGTARTCGTGTGGATGCTCCCGGTGACTTTTTCTGGTCCGAGTACTTCATGTTATGCTTCTGCAGCTGGGGGAGCTGCAGTCACAAGTGCTTTACAGGCAGTTTTTGTATGAAATGGTACCTTGGATGACATAGGAGTATTCCTTCAAAATTATAATTAGCAGCATTTTAATTACATCTAAAGTAATACTTAATGTTCTGCATTATCTCTTATCCCCAACCAAGTTTCTGATTATATGAGTCATCCTCAAAGGAGGCTTAAGTCAGCAGCTGTAGGAGAACGTAGCATTGCCTTCAGTTTTGTTGCCTCGGATATTGTAGAGCTGCTCGTCTCTTGACAGAATTTTACACAAAAACATGCTTTTATGTATCTTTTTATTTAAGCAGTAACAGTGAAAATAACCTACAGTGTAGCATTAGGTGTAAATAGTCTTGAAAATACAACTCTAAATAGAAACTTTAAAGATAAAATGTAAGAAGTTGATAGTGAGGAAGATAATTACTGGAAATTATTGCCTTTAAAAGAAGTGATTATTTCTTACAGAATATTTTAGGATTTTGTTGTGCTTTCATGATTTAAACTTACACTTTAAACAGTGTAAGCCCCTGTAATTGGCAGGGGAGAGGGACTGGGTGAGTTTAGGATGTGAAGGACCCTTGTCCCTTCCGAGGGCCGCTCTTGGAGTGGTGCAGGTCTTGATGCCATGCTCCGTACGCCCGATGAACATGTTTTACTTGTTCATTATTAGCGTAATAAACGTCATGAAAGGCTCCTGTGTACAGAGTACTGATTTGCCTGTGCTTTTTTCCTTGTGTAATCCCCATAGAGGAAAGGAGGGGGTAGTTGCAGGGGACCAAAGCCATACTTGCAAATGCCCCAGCTTGCTGAGGGAGACGGGGGTGGTTTTGGCCAGCTGCCCTTGTGCCCAGACCGCAGCCTCCGAGGCCRCCTCCTTACCTGGTTTGTTGAACGTGTGGCATGAGTGCAGCAACACAAAGCAAAGGAGGGAGCGGGCAGAGGCGGGCAGCATCTGCACAGAGGTGGTGCAGGAGACTGGTGGCGGTCCTGGGGCATCCCGGGAGGAAGGTGGGTGAGACCCAAACAGGAATCCTTAGTGTGGGCAAGACTGTAAGGACCAAGRGGGAGAGCTTGGGCTTTACTGTGGACATAACCCAATGCCTTGAAATGGTCAAGAGCCAAACTTGAAGCAGCTGCTGCTGGAAGGACTGGCTGAACAGGGACAGATAATAGCTAGCAAGTGGATTCAGGCTTGAAATAAATCCTGGCGTGTGCTTCATTAAGCTGTTAYGTGTCTGAGACATTACAGTGTGGTGGTCATTGCTTCATTGCTTCCTTCCAAGTATTTCAGTGAGCTGGGGCTTACCTTAGGACTGCTGATGCTTGAGAGGGTCTGCTGTTGAACTGAAGTAGTTGGGAAGCTGCAATTCAAAAATTGGCTGGCYAGATAGGCTAGTGTTGAGCCTTTTCTAGTCAATATTTTGGCACTGGTGGGGAAAGCYCTGCAAGATTAAGCTTGTTTATTATTACTTTAAAGGTAAGCAGCAGATGAGTCAGTGATGTCTGGTATGAAGATGATATCACCTTGGTTGCCTTATTGTCTGGATTTATCAATAGGTTTGGTATGTAGGAAAGGGACACATCTAATGTGAAAGTGATGACCATAACAAAAGAACAGGAAAGAAGGGGTCTTGTGGAGAAAAGCGTTTCAGGAAGTTTCGGGGTTTTTTGCATTAACCCTACTTGTTGATCAAGGTAATTCATGTGAACAGGATATTTGAAGGCGATTACTCACAGCGAGATAAACCCTAGGAAATATATCGAGGGCCAGGAGAAACTTTCGAAACCAATTATGTAGGTGACAGCCTCCTACAGATGTGAGAATTGAACCTTGACAGGAAAAACACAAAGCCTTGAAACATTCAAGGTGCCGTTTTACTGAAAACGAGTGCTTCCCTCTTCCTGTCCCCTCCACGAAGCTCATGAGCAGCCCTTCCCAAATCTTGCAAGTGGAGAAAAAAACAGGAATCACTCTCCCTTCTGCTCCATTAGTGTGTTCATTGGCTAAAACCAATTTTTTGGTCAGAAACCTGTTAAACAGTTTTTTGCTTTGTAAACAGAAGGTTTTGAGGACATCTGAGAGGAATAAAAGGAAATAAAAAGCAGGCCGTGATTTTTAATGGCACGGAGAAGTGGGTGGGCAGGTAACGGGGCCTGCGGGCGCTCGGTGCTGCCGTGGGGCTGTTGGCTGGGCCTGTCCTGCTTCGCTGCGTCCCTCCCCGAGCCATGGAAACGCTGCCGGCTCCACGGGCTGAGCCCCCCTCTGATCGGGGCAAAATTAGAAAACTGAAATTCTCAGTTCAAGAAAACCCCCATAATAAGCGGAACTTCGTTTTTGTGTTTTACACAGTGGCTTGGGTTGAAATTATTTTAGCTTTTTTATATTKATATTTGTGGAGAACATTTTTAATGTATTTTGTGATTCTCTATGGCTGGTAGKATTTCAGTCTATTCCATATGACGATATGGGAAGTGCATAAAATCCTGTAAATTCTTATGAAATCCGTATGTATCAGTGTAGGTATGTAAAACCACAGCATTGAAGACCTGCAGTTTATACAACTTAAATTAGAGAAATTTCAAAATCACTGTATGTATACAGTGATCTGATTTTAGAAGATATGTTCAGTTAGACTTCTGTAGTGCTTGTCCTAAAAACTCTCCTGCATTTGTGCAGTTCAGGGACAAAGCAAGTGGGAGGCTCCGCGCTGCTCCGCTGCCAGCCCCAGTGAATGGGAGCTGCACTGGTGCCTCCTGCCACGGATCCTCTCTTCCAATTTACCTTTCATAAATGCRGCTTTCTGTTTGGATTGTACCTCCTGCGCCTGTCCGGGGTGTGTGGGGATGTCCCACCTAAGGGGTGCTTTTTGAGGAGAACAAAAACTAAACGTTTGCCCAATGAAGATTCAGCTCTGGCTTGGAGGTATCTGTAGAAATACTTAAGAAACAAACAGCAAAGAACTCTTGCATTTCATATGCAACCTGCATCTCCTGGGGCAAAGTGTCCTCGCTTGTGTGAGGGATGCATTTGCATTTGAGAAATCCATCTCTGGTTGCTGGCCCRGGTGATTGAATGTTTGGGGTCGCTGGGTTCTCTCTGCAACACCAAAAAGTACCGTTCGTCCACGTCTGATATTTTTGAAAACCACTTGACAGCTAAACAGGCAGCTTGAGAGGCAAAAATATATGCATAAAAACAAGATAGTTGCAGAAAATCACAAGGCTTTTGCTTGGTACGCTGCTGGGCTGGGATGTCCTTGTCCTACCCCAGTCCTGCCTCTAATACAATGCAGAGAGTCTGACGTAGTTGTTGATAAGGTATTGGTAACGTTGATGCCAGTTTGAAGTATCTATTATGTTTTGAGAATTTTCTATGAAAAAAGTCAGTAACAAAGAATTTAAACATGCTGCTATTAGCCATGTTAACACCACAATTTGCTACTATCCTTTCAACCCACAATTCTTGAAATTCTGGATGTTTTAGGACCGGATACCTAAATAATGTAATAGCTAAATGTTAAGCATTTTTGAATATTTGTGTATAGCAAATTGTTTACATATGCTGCCTTTTAACAATGTAAATTGTGTTCAAAATGTTATTTCAGAGGAATTTGAAGGCAGCCTACTTTGTAAGAGCAAGGCTTGCTGTACCAGTTCTTCATAACAGGAAGGAACCAGCTCTTTGCCAGCTCTGTACAGGAGAAAAGCTGTAAAGCCCTTTCCTGTAAAAGTGAGGGTTGCTGGAMACCAGCCCCTTGGGGAGCGGGCAGGAGGTGGGACCTGCCCTTCCTCGGGTGTCAGAGGCTCCTCCAGGCAGTAGTTTTGGTCAGTGAAGTTGTCTCAGTTCTTCCTGTAGCTGTTGGCAAGTTTAAGGTTCTAGGGCTCCAGTTCCATCTGTATTAGTCATTTATCTAACCATTCTATCTGCGGGTTCCATCTGTATTAGTCATCCCTCTGACCACTCTACCTGAATGGCTTTATCTGCATTAACAAACCATGTGGCGAGTGGCTCGGGTCTTATCCTGAGCCTCGCCACCCATTAGTGGTTGCTGTGTGACATAACGCTGCCCTAGCTTGCATTCCTTTCCCATAGGATGCGTTTGCTTCAGCATTTCTGATCACGACTAGCAGTGAATCTGGAAAACGAGGCCTCTTCCAAACGAGGCATACATAGATCAAGGAAAAACAAAGGTGCCGTTGATACGGGGAAGGCCTTTTTCCCGTTTCAGTGTTGCAAGCCCGTGACAGAGTGACTGCRAATTAACGATGCAGATGTAATAGATGGATATTAAGTGACAGGCGCACACACAATAACACTATAAAATTAAAAGTGCAATCTGGTTTACWCTGCTGACTCTTCTGGCCTTTAGAGGCTTAGAAACTATAGAACACATGTCAAATTTAAGACCCTGGAAAAATAAATTTGATTAAATATTTACAGCAACCAAGGGATTGTGTTGCTTTTGTTGTCATTTCTAAATCTATTCTAACTCCTGGAGCCTGGSATGCTGTTGTCACGTGCTGCATGGAAAAAGTAGGAGAGATGGCCTGGAAGTTTGAGCAATTGGCTGCTTAGTGTAAGTGCCCTTAGGTGTTTTTAGGTGGTGTGAAGGCAGGAACTTTCTGAAGGGATTCTGCTGCATTTGATTGACTTAGACTCTCTCCCTCTGGCTTTGTTGCTCTTTGTAATACATCTCTAGAGATTTTTCTTTCATATTTTTAAGCAGTACAAGAACCAACGTACACACAGAAGTCGCAAGTTTAAGACTAACTTCTAGGGAAGGTGTGCTGGGAGAACGAGGGCTGGGTGTGGAGCAGAGGGAATTCTGATTAAAAATGCTGTGTATAAGGTAGCAGTTTAAGTTCTTGAAATTTCAGTCTATTTGTTTTTACCAAGCTTGTGTAATGCCTAATTAACACTTACTAGTGAAAGCCATTGTGGATGTTTTTGAATATGTACAAATAATAAAGAACTTGTAGAAGAAAAGCCTTTATGTTTAGGCGTTCTGTAATGAGCTGTGGTAAGAGGTGCAGAGTAAAGTAAAAATCATAATGGTACTATATTGTTTAGTTTTTAACAGTAATTTTCATTAGCCCTTTTTTTGAGGAGAGGGGTCGCTATTGTAGTATGCACTATTGTTAATTATTGCTATTGCTGAAAAAGTGAAATAGATTGTTCGTCTCATTCCTTTTGTGTGTGTTTTTCTTCTCTCCCACTCTAGCTTTGGCAAGCAGTCTGGAGGAAAACGGGGATGCGAGTGTATCATATTGGAGCCATCAGAAATGATTGTGGTAAGACAGACGTTTAAACATATTTAAACTTATTGCATCTTTCATCAGATTCTTTCTCTGCCTTGTAGCAGAAACCTTATTGTAAGCTATTCTGTAAAAAAAATGCAGCAAAATTGCCTGATTTCAATTATACTTAGGGCTACTTTYGTAACAACATGTGAATTTAATCAAGGTGGGTGATGAGGAGGAGGATGATTGTGCTTTTCTTTCCAAATTGTTTCCTACTCGAGTTCCAGAAGCATTGCTGGCCCTGGCACCAGGCATGGCTGGGCAGGGGTATTTGCACACGTGTGTGCCCCGTTTTGCTGCGWGTTGCTCTGCTGGGAAGGACACTCCCAGATTTTACGCTTCCACCTAGCGTGAGGGCTTTTAGGTGAGAGAAGTTGCCTCTGCTTTAAAGGAAACGCTGTGGGAATTTTTGATGAAGAGCTGTTAATATTGCCAAGTTTCCATGTGTTCAGAGATTGTGATGGACTGATGTACATTTGCCACCAGCAGCCGAGATGCCCCGCACTGGATGACTGTTGGGGAGGTCTCCTACCTGTATTGCCMAGAGCTGATTTTTGACAGTGACTTGTTTAATTAGCATTAGATCTGCTGCAGCACCTCTGAGAGCCCTGCGGCTGCGCCGGAGCTGAGGCCAGCTCCTGGGACTGCAGGCACTGGGGATCCAGCGTCCACATCCCTTTGGTTTCAGGACCCTTTACCTTGGACTAGCCTAACCTAGCCCCAGGTATTGAATGCCTGCTATAACATTTGGTACGTGCTGAAGTGCGTCTTCCAGGCTAGTTTTATCCAAGAGAGAAAGCTGCTTGGCARTGTGCATCATAGCATTGCAGGTTGTGAAAATCGAGGGGTTTGTTTCAAATGCACGCTCCAAACTAAGCTGCTAATGTAGATGTAGYCAGAGGTGATGAAAAGATTAATAAACTGCTAACATGTTCATGACAGTTACCTGAGGTTTCTTTTCAAACAGTTCACTGCACTTTGAAACGCTTTTGGTTTCACTGAGAATGGTGCAGCCACTGGTTTCAGTGCCATAGGTCTGGTTTGAAGCCCTACCAAGTGCTTGGAGTCTTCCCTGCTGGCAGATTCCAGGGGCAGTTCTGGTTTTCCTTCCTGTTCTTTTTCCTTGGCGACATGAAACTTTGGCATTGGTGCCGTGCTAGCCACAGTGAGCAGCTTTTGACTGTGTGCTAGCAACTCGTACTTGAGCATTTTGCAATACACGTACAGGGTTAAGAGTGATTTGATTGAAGCTGTAATTTTCATCAGACCTGGCAGTGAGGATGGTGCCCTTCCAGCAGCTCGATGGGAAGGGCTTTGTCTGCAAGGCCTGCATTTCAGCTGAAAACAAAACCCAGCCACACAATCATGGTTCCCTTGATTTGATATTTTCTCTTYCTTGCTCTGCATTAGTCCAGATACTTCAGGTATAATCTTTTTCCCTGAGAGCTGAAGCAAGGAGTTTTCTAGGTCATACCTTTATATTTCACTTAAAGAAAAGTGAGGATCTCGCCTGATTTCAGTTWTGTGTAGAGACATGGAGGAAACTAATATCGTGAAGTGGAAGGAGGCTTTAGAGCCCTAAAACCCAGCAGGAGCTTCTGTGCAGAGGTGCGGGACAAAGTCCCTTTGGGTCCCGTGTCCCAGAATCTCCTGCTGACGTTGAGCTGACCCTGCCTAGAGGAAGCAAAGGGCCGAGGGGCCTGTGTGAGCTGACAAGAACGCTGCCCCATACAGTGGGGACTGTTACGTTTGAATTGAATATTATGGAATTGCTCAATAGTCCTTCCCCTTTCCCTGGTTTAGCAAATGTGGCAGTGCCACGTGTCCGTGAGGATCCTGTTGAAGGAGGAGCTGCTTGGCTTCGAGCAGGCGGGTGCACGTTTGGGTTGTGGGATGCTGGGARGGAAACGTTGCAGAGGGAGCGCCCGGCCCCGTGCAGCAGCGTGAAGGGGATGCTGCTGGGAAGGGACAGGTCGTGCAGAATGGGAGCGAGAATCATTTTGGGCCGTGACAGTGATTTCAGTCTCGAGGGCTATTACACTTTCAGGCAGCATCCCCTACCAGCTTCTAGATCAAGCTAGCTTTTTACTCTTGTCAGTATTAAATGCTGCAGCCAAAAATAGATGAGACGACCTCCAGATGCACAAGTGACGTTCAGGGYAGCAGCTTGTGCAGCTGCCTGTTGGCGAGGCCAGGGGGAGAAGAAGAACCTGGCAGGCTGCGAGACACCTCTCCCACGCTTCTGAAATGTAATAGTTCATTTGTGTTTCCTAATTATCCAGACCTTTCTCAAAAATGAGTTTTGGGGGGGTTATGTGTGCCTGGAGGGTGCTGCAGGACTGCTGTGACGGTGATAGCTGGGTGCCTCTAGCTGCTGCTGTGCTTCACGTTTCTGTCCCTTGGCTGCTCTTCCCTGGGGCTCTGCACGATCCATGCAGGAACATCCATGGCCAGGGTGTCCGGGCCTTGTGCTGCCCGTGYGCCCAGGAGCTCGGAGGGCCCAATGGCAAATGTTAATTTATTGGGCACCCTTTTAAGCTGAAGTACCTGGAAGGAAAAGTTGTCCTGCTGCTYCTAAACCAGTAACAGCTATAGACTAATTCTGATTACGAGCTAGCTATGCAACTCTTAACTGTTATAATGCTAGCTGCATGAATAATATTAAATGGCCCTGRTGTGCTATTTCCTGCAAAAATGTAGTAGAGCTGTGGTGCTGCTGCTCTTTGAAGTGGGAGCAGCCTGAAGTGCACGTGGAAAGTATGTGAGTTTCCGTGCGGGCYGGCCCGTGACTCACCAGCTGCAAGTTGTTTTGCAGGCTACCGAGTCGTAGATACCATGGGCAACACTTACGTGATAGTGTAAGGAAATACCAAAACTTTTGTTAGGCCTTACTACCAATGTTATAAAAATTACATAAAGATGTARGAGTTTCTTCTCTGTAGAATATCCTATGACTTTATCCAAATTTCTTGTAAGGAGCCTAGCGGGGTGGGTGTGCAGTTGAGTAGCTCGAACGTGGAGGCTCTTTGAAGAGGAACGCACTGTCACAGTCGGGGGCGGGAAGCAACAAGTTGGAGAGTTGTTTCCCCACTATTTTTAAATTCRTATTTTACAGGTAAATTTGGCTAAAGCAGCCAATTACTGTCATTTTTCTTTGTAGGGCTTCAAATGGGGAGAGCAAAGGGCCYTAGTCTGGTTGCAAGCTAATGACTTGCTCTGACACCAAGGCTGAGTTTCATTTCTCTGATTAATTCTTATTAATTTCTTTAATTTCTGTTTTCTTCCCGCTTCCCCCCACCCCCAGGAGATAATCTTTTTAATTTGCACCATGCTGACTGAGGTGTAATACATGATGAATATTCATCTTCAAGCAAAAGATTTAGCCACTTTAACGTAGTGCACAATTGTTCACTGATTTCACCACACCTCTGTCTGTGTATATACATATACATGCATATATTACATATATAAAATTTCTTTTTKCTTTTAGAATGTAAATCAGTTTTGTAATGGGAATCTCCTGGGAACTGACCCACTTTGGAAGCTGTAAGATGTGGTTGGCTTAAGTTAATGAGGATAACAGATAGTGTGTGAACAGGCATCGTAGCTCGTATTTTGGAGGCTGAACAGTATATTGAATTAGTAGASCTGTTTATTATTTAAGTAAATGCCCCCAAATTGTGGTATATTTCAATGTGTTKAAGTCTCTTCTGGTTTTCCTTGCTGCTTTTAGTTTCTTCTACAGGCTCAAGCAGAAGATTCCAGAAGAGCAGTATAATGTTTGGAGGTGAATCATTGCCTTGCTGGTAGTGAGCACAGAGGGAAAGTGAGGAGAATCCCACGACCCTCCCCGCTTCTACACGGCAGCACATGCTGAGGCCGAAGGTTCTGCACAGAGGGGCTCCGTCCCGCCAGTATCCACGATTAATAAAACACCCCTGAGAAGAAACCAGCCAGTTAATATGTTGTTCCAGGCTCTTAGTTACCTACTGAAATCCTGAGAGGTCTCCTGGGGCAGCTGTTCAGCAGGACAGGAAAAAGGTGTTTATAGGAACCCGGGGCTGGGAGCAGCCTYGGGATCGAGGGCACATCCCTGTTGTTGCACCCACATTTTCGCATCCCTTCGGTTTCACCCTGGAGCCCCACCAGCACAGGGTGCACAAATCCAGCACAACTTAGTGAGGCAAGCAAGCTTTCAGCATTCAAGTTTGCTGTCTGTTACCTCTGCTGTTTAGATAAATGTTTGTGATCGTCTGTTACCCGTTTTTACTTATGTTTGGCATCAGTAGTGCACAGTGGATGTTACCAAATAAGAAAGGGCATGTTGTTGCTTTTCCTACCTTGTCAGATGTTAAATGGGAAAAGTCAAATTATATTTTTCCTTTACCAGCTGTTAAATTCGTTTTTTCTATAATCTGAATATTTATCTAATATATGTATAATCTGTGTGTAATCTGTARTCTGATCTCTTGCTACTCACAAGCACTTGCTCTTAGGCTTTAGTATCCATGTCCTAATCTTGTGGTAGCAATTCATCTGAAGAGCTTTGGAGGTCAGTATTTTTCCTGTGTTTTGAAAACGGGAGATGTTCTTCAGGCTCTAAGCAGTTACTGACCTGCAGCAGTGAAACGTTCCCTCATAAACCCCCAAACCTCAAGAATATTGCAGAGTTGGGTTGTAGATCCTATACAGACTATTGTATTTCCGATACCGGAGCGAAATTTAATTTCTAGAGCTGAAGTTATCTTCCTCGGGACTGACCTCCCTGAGCAGACCAAATATGATAGAATCTTTAATTACAGAAGTTCWGTGTTTTGTTTTGCAGTAACGCTCGAGGCCTCCTAGTTTTCCTTCCACTCCTCTCTCCCTCCATTCCTTGAGCTTGCCCWGTTTCCCAGCCCTGCTTGTTCTTTTCTGCTGTCTCTACCTGCCTGGTCCATTCTTGTGTGTACTTGCTTGGTGCTTGGCTCTATCTATTGGTTACCAGCCATGCTCCTACCCTTATTTCCCCTTTCTCTTCTCCTCCTGCTTCTTTTTCTCCTTTTTCCTTTTCCACTGCTTGCCTGCTTCTTCTTCCTCCTTTTCCCATCTGCTCATAATCTCTTCCACCCCYCGGTTCCGTGGGACCCGGGCAGCACAGCAGGATGTTGCTACCTGCACCACGAGTGTAAGCCAATAATTCCAGTGCCTTGATGGTCGGCTGGACTCCARCTGCTGATTAAACATTTTCAAAAAATTTGTTAGCAAATGTAAGGGGGGACAACTGCAGAGTTTGGGACCTCAGCAGCCCGTGCTGCTGCTGCAGTTGGTTCACTCGGAGTTGCTGCCAGTTCCCTGTGTTTTAACAGTGTGTCGCAGGTTGCACGGTGTGAAGATCTTTCCTTTTTTCYGCGCATGGGGCTGCTTGCTTTCGTGTCGCTTGTGCAGCAGTGGGACTAACTGAAGGAAGCAGGTGGGCTCAGCTGCTTAGTTTCCACTAGCAGTTGGCCCTTCTGCTAACAAATAATGTATTCTGTTCGCTGCTTAGTTTTCAGTTAGAATTAAGGAAGAAAAATAGCTTCATCATTCAGTGTTTGTTGCACTGGAGTCTTAAACACGAGGATCTTTGGTGTTAAAATAGCAAATGTTTTGCTGTTTCGGAACGTGTTTCGTGTCCAGCTTAGCTTGTTCTGCCRCAGGAGCTCTGATTTTTAGTTTCTGGGATCCTCTAAGACTGGRCACAAAGAAAGAGGGAAGTGCTGCGCTTTCTGCAGCAGTTCTTACTGTAGCAAACACAAAGGGTTAAAAAGGAAATCRCCACAATTTCTGCTATTTGAGTAACTCTAAGAAAACAAACTTAACTGCTTGAAGAAGCATTCTGTATAATTCAAGAGCTCCATTATTGCTAACTAATCTGCATTTTGTTAAGTGAAGAAAGGCTTCAATGCCCAAAGTTGGATTACTTTTTACTCTGATACTAAATGGCCTATTTTAACGTTATTTTGTCCACCCTCATGCCTTGCATTTCGTACGTGCTTGTGCTGTTGTGCTTGCTGTTGCACTGCTCCTCCATGGTTCCTGCTGTCCTGAGCCTTTGCAAACACTACAGAGTTCAAGTGCAACGTGGTTCCTGCTCACTAGTGCAACGTGGCCCTGCTGCTTTCCTTTGGACAAAGCTGCGATGTGAAATCAGCTTTTCTAAGCAGTGTATTTTGTAAGCAGTGTTGTCAGTACAGGCACTTCTCTATAGACTTAAAAATAACCCTGTAAGCTCTTTCTCTTCCTCTGACCTTAGATAAGTTTATCTGTTTGGGAAAGTCAGTGCAGAAAGCAGTGCAACTGTTGCTTTTATGATTGCTTTAGGTATTTGCCTTTATGCTTGTTACTCCCTGTTAATTTTCTGCTTTTCATGCTTTTGTGCCCTTTGAATTTGAGTGTGGAGCTAATTTACCCAAAGATATTAGCTGAAGGCTGCATAAAACAATGCAGAAGTTCTCCTGTTTCAATATTGGTGTTCAGGATTTTCAGCTGAAATGAAAATCACTTAAAATGGCGGGAACTTGAATCCATAAATATATTGCAGAGAAGCCTCTTGCCAGGCTGCAGCGTATTTGTATGCACGTCTGCTCCATTTCCTGCTAGGTTGTATTTTTCCAACACATCAGAAGGAAATGTGGAAGGATGGGACAGCTTTTTATAGAAAGAAAGGAATTGGAGCTAGTGAGATAAGTGTTTCATGTTGACTTTTACTAACAAGGTGAATCTACCTCACTTTCAGTGYTTTGTTGTGAGCATCAATGCATGGACCAAATTCCAGGCACTTCTTTATAACATTTGTTGGAAGTAATTGGAAATAAGTACAGCATAGGTGGAATAAGACTTAGAGTTATCTGTAAATAAGTAGGATGTTTAAAGTTGTTGGCTGTGACTGGTACAAGGAATATATATTAAAAAAAGAAAAGCACAAATAAAAGTTTCAGTGCAATTGAGGGGCTTTAGCAGATTGTAAGTGTTTATTCAAATGTTTTTTTCGTGTATGTTGAAGATATTGTTGAAAGGAGCAGCATGTACATCTCTTGGTCAGCAGTAAGTGTGGGTGCAGCCGGGTTTCTGCTGCTAAGTGACTTTGTTCAGAGGATGTGTGCCTTTTTTTTTTTTCTTTAAAAAAGCCCCGTTTCCTGGAAGGAAACTGTGGCCTCCAGCTCATTGTGATCACACAGCTCTGCGAGATGCAGCGTGGGTTTTCTGGCGCTGTTGTAGTCCCTTTCTCGAGAAGAGCTCAACCGCTCTGACCTTATGTTAGCGCCTTCCCCATGAGCTTCCTCAGGCTCCACCGGCTCTCCACGCTATGGAAGAACTGGATGTTTAACCAGGAGCCCGACCGTGTCTTTCAGGTGGAGAACTCCAAGGAGAATGAGGAAAGCATCCTGCAGAGAGAGGTGCCAGCCCGGCAGTCCCGCCGCCGGTTCCGCAAGATCAACCAGCGCGGGGAGCGACAGACCATCACGGACAACGTGGACACCAGCAGCTACCACTCGGTGAGCGCCCGCGGTGGCCGCGCCGGGGTCCCTGCGCCGGGGTCCCTGCGCCGGGGTCCCTGCGCCGGGGTCCCTGCGCCGGGGTCCCTGCGCCGGGGTCCCTGCGCCGGGGTCTGCTCCCCGAGCAGAGCAGGAGCTGAAACGCTCCCTTTGTTGGGTCTGTAACGGTTGCTGTGTTGGGAGCAGCAGAGCCCTTGGGTTGAGCACCTTTGGTGGTGGTGGAGCAAGCACCGTGCTGGAACGGAGGCGTGTGGCCTCTGGTTTCCAGTCGAGCATCGCAGCGATGAACTTCCCTGTTTGCTGGTCAGAGAAAAGTTCATTTTTGATYGGTGTTTTTGATACCGTTTTAACTGAAATTATCTTAGTAAGGTGTGGTAGATTCCCTCCTTCTCCCCACTCAGTAAGTCTAGGCTGTGTTGAAGGAGACGCAGATTCGGGTCAGGACGGTGTTAAAGCTGTCTGGATACTTCTCCACACGTTCTCTCGCTTAAAATAGCAGGATGTTAATGCAAGCATTGAGAAGAGTAACGGCAACTCATTTGCTTCTCGTTTTAAATAACGCCACAAACCGTACAGCCTCTGCTGTTGTGGGGCATGTGTAGCTGTGGTTTCAAGGCGGCACTGCTTTTGTGAAGACTTCTCTTTGCCGTTAGTTTTTTTGCATGTAAGCTTCCTGGTAGTAGCAGGGTACCTACGTGCTTTGTACAAATKACTTCAGTCAAATAATTGTTGTGGATGTTTTGATTTGCCTTGAAAATCAAAGGCTAAAACACGATGTTAACTTTGTAATAAGCAAATCTGGAGAAGCCTTCCTACCTGGAAAAGCAAAAACAAACAACAACTATCTAAATTTATTTTTTCCCTTTATTTTTTCCCCTGTCCTCTTCACCTCCTCGAGAGGTACAAAACCTCTTCTAGCTGATACCCTTYGACACATGCGAAGCATGCAGTTAAGCTTAAAACTCCCCTCCATTTTGGAACGAACTGCTATTTTTTGCCTGTTGTTAATTGTTGGAACGCGGGAGGTGCTTTTGGGCTCCCCGCGGCATTAGCATTTCTGGCAGCAGAGGTTSTTGGCATTTGTGTTCTGAGCAGAAAGGCTCTCGATGCTCTGCCGGGATGTGAATGTGCTGCTTGAAGTCTAACATCCCCTGCCATCTCATTTCAAGAACTGTCACATGTGTTGGTTTTGTCATTAGTGTGTAATCTGAATTAGTTACTGTAGAAATGAGATACCTTATCCGAAGGCTTTGGGCAGCCGTGCATGAGGCTTCATTGGGAATTAAATTCCAATCTCTGCACGGCAAAATCTCTTATCTCGTCCCCACCCCTCCACCCTTGCCTTGGTGGTGTTGTAGCACTGCATAAATGCTTGGTAATTCGTAGCCTTCAGGTCTCTGGAGCAGTTGATAGGGGAGGAGAGTCTCGGGAAGAGCTGATGTGCGCCGTGGGCCTCGTCTTTGGAAACTTCTCRTTGCAAATCTCTTTTTGCTCCGGTTTTATGAGTATATATCATTTGCTAAGAAGTGGTATAAACTTCATAAATCAGCTGCATGTTTCTCTAAATCTGTTTTTATATCAGGAATATATAAAAGTGCCCTATTAGCAATGCTAGACGTTTTCCTAGATGAGCAAATGCTAAGTGGCAAGGAGTAAACATCCACGTTTCTGCTRTAAAGGCGGCAAGCTGTTTGGCGCTCAGCTCTCTCGACTGCAATACCAGCCCTTGCTTTGCAGGCTGTAAGCTCCTAATTGGAAAGCGTCATATTCGCGGTACTTTGTGCAGTGAAAAGTAATTTGTAACTCAACAGATGACTAAGAAATCAAAACAAGATAACCAGCTGCCTGTTTGACAAGTAAACAGCAATGGTGCATGCATTATTCCAGATTCCGTCGTAATCTGGTAAAAAGATGAATCTGTCAGAGGAATGGTTTGTGTGCGGTGCCTGCGTTTAACTCTTACCTGGTTCAGTGTGCTCCTGTGTGATCACCGATTCCCGGTGGTTTTGGGCTCCTCAGGCTTTGCTGCAGCCCCTCTGAGCGTGGGCAGGACGAGGAGGAGGGCCCGAAAGGACGGTCTGCTTGACCCTGCTGCCRTCACGTTTCTGGCAGAGCAGGACGGCTGTTCACAGACGCGCCCCAGGGTTCTGCCCCTGCTCTGGTGCTGGTGAGTGAATGCAGCGTCGCGGGTGGCTCTGCAGCCTCCCGCCAGCGGCTGCTGACAGGTGCCCAGCGGGACCCGTGCGCTCGGCCGGGCCGGGCGCCGGCGCTGGGAGCGCTYGGCACGGCTGCCCCTGCTCTTGCTGCACGCTCGCTCCAAAACGGGACRTTTTCTGCTTTCTGAAGGGAACACAGGGTATCAGAAATCATCTGGGTATCAAACCGCAGTGTCCCTTTATCCCGGCTTAGRGAATTCTTCCTGATGTGATTA
Source organism: Eudromia elegans (assembly GCA_003342815.1). Taxonomy (NCBI): domain Eukaryota; kingdom Metazoa; phylum Chordata; class Aves; order Tinamiformes; family Tinamidae; genus Eudromia; species Eudromia elegans. Next base: position 6,546,589 of record PTEX01000016.1, on the reverse strand, counting down.
AGTAGAGGCTTTCATGTATTTGCTTTAAGGGAGATTGCATCTGGGCAATCTCTACTACTTAAGCGTGAATCTCTGCACGTTAGATAGTGTGTGATTCRTATTTATGGYTAAGGCTAATGTTTATTTTTATAAAAAGTTATCGAGTAAACTGTGATGCAAAGTTGCATCTTCTTGCATGGAGCTTCATGCTTGTTCTTGTTGAAGCAAATTCTGTAATAATCCCTTTGCTTGGCCATGAAATAAACCGAGTGTTAAGGCTCTTCCGTGACAGGCGTAAGAGAAAGGAAGAGCTTCAAAMATTGTAATATTTGTGAAGTATCAGYGCATGCTGTTTATTTTTAGGCTATCTGACMATCGAATTAGTGTTGCTGTTCTAATTCGGTAATTTTAAAAGTCAAAACGCAGCAGCTGGTTGGTTTCTTGGTCAGGTGAAGGATTATTGTTGCAGCTCCTGTGCTATGTCTCGTGGTGCCCTAGGAACACTGTGKTGTTTTCCTTTCGAGTATCTCTCTCGGGCTTGCTGCCCTGGCAGGGTTAGGCCGTTGGGGCTGCAGGGCTCGCTCCTCCTCGAGAGCGGGCTTGCCGGCGTTGTGCTTTGAGGGAGGCTGCGAGGGCTGGTTCTGCTCGCTCACGTAGCTGAGCGTGCAGCCGGGAGCTGGAGCCGTGCAGCAGGTCGCGCTCCGAGCTGCGGCGAGCGCCTCCTCCTTGCTGTTTCCTACCCTGGTGCCCAAGCCAATAAATAATGCAACTGGATTGCTCCTTTCTTTAAAGACAAGCAGAAAACCGGAGCGTGGTGTGATTGTCCTTATCCTGAAGCATCTTTCTGCTCCACACGGCCTCGTGCGGTAGCTGTAGTGAGCCCCTAACAGGCACTGCATGCAGTAGGAACTGAAGCACCAAAGCTGCTCCAGAAGCAGGGGGCTGGTTTTTGTGCTAACGCTTCTCGGGAAAAACTGTTTAATGGTGACTTTGGTGCCTATAAAACTTGAATTGCTGTGTCATTCTTGGGTCGCGTGTTGGGCAGCTTAACAGTTGAGATGTTTATCTTCACAATTAGAAAAYAAAAACCTGAGCCAGCAAGTCTCACACTTCCCGTTCTTGCAACCAGCAAAACCAAATGGGGCTTACGTCTGATATAAGTTCTGATAAATTCAAATCTCTTGTAGCTTTTTAGAAAGATTAAGTAATTTTTTTCTGCRTACGTTTCTGACACTTCTCTAATTTTTTTTTTTATTGTAGAACAAGGAGGGGGAAAAAATGACCTTTTAATAGTAATTCCCTCCCTGAGAGGTTCAGTTACCTTTTTTCTTTTCTTTTCTTTTCAAACTCTTGTAAGAGGATGATGAGGTTTAAGAGATTTATTACAAAATTAATTTTTGAGGACAGTATCTTAAKACTTGCGTCATGTGAAATTTTTTTCCCGGAGCCTCCAGAACCGTTTATCTTCAGAGGAGCCCGTCGCTGAAGACTGCTCGAGTGGCAAGTTTCTTCCTCTTTGATCGTTGCTTAATGTAATCCTGTCGGGGCTGGTGCTGGCCTAGGATATCTCACCATGGAAAGGAGCTCAGGCGTGGTTTAATATACCGGATCCAACCCATCATGGTCTTCCCCATTGCTAATTCTTTCCCGTTTTACATGCTGTGGGATGCTATGGGGGCTTTGTAGCCTATGTTTGGCTGCTAGGTGACTTTGCAGGAATGGCAGCTCTTCTTGGTTCCTCGGCGTGCCTCCAGACGGGTGTYCCTGGACCTTGGTGCAGACACCAGCCTGGTGGAGGCTGCGCTGAGCTGGGAGCCGCCGGCTCCCTTGTCCTGGGGCTCTCGTAGCTGCTCGTTATGGCGCTTACCGAGTTTGGCAGAGTCTTCGCTTTATCCAAAGAACCGGAATGAAATTTGGACCCTATTGGAGTCTGCTCTTTATTAAGAATACCAAAGCCGTCTCTGGCCTCCTTGGAAGGCAAACATGCAAGTTCCCTTCTCCCAAATCCACCTTCCAATCAGCCCTGCTGTAAACCCAGCCCGGGCCCCGTTTCCGCCTGTCCCGGCGGTGGAGGTGCCGAGGGGTGCGTGGCGTGTCCTCCCGCGTGGCGCCGCGTCCTCCCGCGTGGCGCCGCGTCCTCCCGCGTGGCGCCGCGTCCTCCCGCGTGGCGCCGCGTCCCCGCCTGCCCCTCGCGCTCCCCCATCCCGGGGCTGCCGCGGCGCGTCCCCGCCAAGGCGCCGTCTCTTCCTCGCCGCCGCGGCGACGCCGTTTGCTCTCGTTTTGCCCTTCCTCTCGATGCTGCGCGCGGCCTTCGCCAGCCGCCCTGCGGTCAGAGGCTGTTCCCGAGACGGGGTCGCTCGTGGGGACGGTCGCTAACAAGGACTCCAGCGCTCCACGTGGGCAGGGCGTTAAAGTCCTTCCCGTGTCCCGGCGGTGCTTCCCAAAGCCCGTGCACGAGCCCCTGCGCCKCCCACAGGGCAGCGGTGTCGATGGGTCGTGTACAGTGCGTAGGGCAGGGATCAGGTTAGAAAGCACGCTCTGGAAGCACATGTCACCGCGCTGCTAAAAACCTGTGATCTCGGTTTAAAACGGCATTTTTTCCCCTTTTTTAAATTCTATTTCCATAACTGCGCATGTAGTTTTTACYCTTATCCATAATGAAAGTGACTATAGTTTTTAAAAACTTCTGTTCAGGAGTTTCCCCTCCAGACTATATCTGAATAGTGAATTACCCAATTTGCCTCAGTTTTGAGCTCAAGTCTGCAGCTGTTTGGCAGCTTTTAAGAATGGAGCCCAAATGCACCTTGTTACCCGAAACTCCAGAGGTTTTATTTTAGGCAAGCACCTGTATTTGCTCGTATTTGGTCACGTTGCTTTTGATGTGGTACAGTCGTTTGCTCTTTTTTTTTTTTTTGTCAATGAGAGATTCCATGGGGAGGAGAAGGCAGTTTGTGGCATTGTGCTCTGTGTTTATGTGTGTGTGTGTATATATATATGATTTTGTTTAAGGTTGCCTTGGATAAGCCAGGCACTTCCCCGCGCAGGCGCTGGGTCCACGGTGACCAGCTCCATCCTGGTGTCCCTGGCTGCCTGTGCCCTGCCCGGAGCAGCGGCCGGCAGGAGAACTGGAACTGCCTGGATGGGAACGCGAGTGAAAGCGGCGGATATACCCACACTGATTTCCTCCCTCCTTCCAAGCATGCGAATGTGTTCACAGCTGAGCACTTTCACCAGGAAGTCTGGAATTGTTTGGAAGCGGGCAATGAGCGCCTGGGCCTTCTCCAGGAGACCTTCCCCCTCCTTTCTCCTCCTTTCACTGCCTACGCCGTTGTAGGAGTAACTWACTTCCTTGGAGCATCCCTGAGAAAGTGTTTCATGTAGCAGGTCTGGGCGTTAATCTTGGTTTTGACGGAACCTGAGGGGTTGGGTGGCAGTTCCAAATCATTAATTCCTTATAGGCAGCCTCTTATGCATGACAAATTGAGGCTGTGTTTAAGTGTTGTCCCCAAAGATGGGAATGGTACTTTGCCACTCAGGTTGTTAATGGTCAAGAGCAGTGCTCTATGCTTGATRAACATGTTGTTGGTCTTAATGTCTTTAATGTATCTTTGACAGATCCTTTTCTGTGTTTTCTAATGACATCCGAGTGGCTTTCTGTAGAAACAAGAACAGAGTAGCAGCCCTCAAGCTGGCAGCTGGTATGCAGGAAGGGAGCTTGGGTTTTGTGTCCTGCCTTCAGCCTAGGCTGTTGCTGTTCAGTATACTGTACTACACTAGTAGTACACTAGCCTAATGATATTCTCATTTATAGCAAGCTCAACGTTTCACTTTTGTGCAGGCTTAGCATACCTTAGAGGGAAGTAATCTTGTGAGGAGTGATTTTGTGTTTTAATACAACAAACTGTAAATTTGGGTTGCTGCATTGAGCATTACCAGATGTTGAAAGGCTTTGTTAAAGGGCTTCAATACTTGTCTTAAACTTTATCTTTAGATCATGTATTTTTGTTTGACTTAGAATATGAGAATGTTAAATCACCATTCAGAAAATAAAATAAGTCAGTCTATATGTAAGTATTTGGATACCCTGTTTGTCATGAAAGGTACTAAGTGTAATGGTGAAGAGCTGGAAGAGTATCTCTTGGTTTTGACAAGGGACTGACCGTGTTTTCAGTGAAGCTTAATTGCAAACCTAGTTTTATATTTGATATGTAGAAACCCTGCGGATGGGAAAATATTTGACAGGTGAAATACCCAAAGTATTTAATTGAAGTACTCTCTGTTGGTAAATGGGACAATTGGTGTAGCTTAATTCCTTGTTGATAATGGATTGATTTTTTTGCAAGTCAGAGTTGCTTATTGCTCATCACTTGTGTTAAAGCTTTTGGTTTTGTTTGAGATACTATAGCCTCAGCAAGCTAGAAACTTGATTGTTCCTAAACTTTTCACGTGTTCTTTTGAATTTTCCTTACYGGTTGTGCTGAAATATCTGTAATGATTTATCAGATTGAAGGGCAATTGGATGGTCCAGCCAGGCTGTCGCTCTAGTTATGACCAATTTTGAAAACTTGATATGAGTAACTGTAACGTGCTGCTTTCTCCTCCCCTCCYGGGTGCAGTGCTGCTGCTCCCTCTTTCACATCCACCCTTTTTTTCGACTGTTTTTACCCCTTAAGCTCTAGGCCTGGCTGAGCCCAGTCCGAAGCTGGGCATGGCAAGGACTTTGTGCAGAGCAAGCTTGAGCCCAAACGTGGCTTCTGATTTACGGGCAATTGAAAGAAAAAAGCCCATAAGGCACCGTGCCTGCGGTAATGCTTTTGTGTACAGTACTCGTATGTGTAGTCTTCATACTCTTGTATAGTCTTCAGCACGGAAAACCTGCCCATTAATAGTGAGAGGTGACCGCTCTGAAGAGTCACCCGTGCTTAGAGATTTTGAAACGCTGCTAACGGAGGCAGAAGCAGCCAAATCCCTCCCTTCCTCTTCTGCTTTCACGCCTTCAGTTTGGTGGTAATCTTTAAGCAAAATGATAGAGAAAATATCCAAAGTGGCATTTTAGTGATTTTAACCTCCTCTGTGGAGTTAACGTATTGCTCTCAAGGTCATTTAGTCGGGAGCCTTTTTCTGCTGTGGGATGTGCTGATACTTTATGTTCTAAAACAACCTGAATCGGCTCATTTCATCTTGAGAAACAGTTTTGATAAGTGGGGCAGATTAAGTGGTACTTTGCATTTGTTATCAACCTCRGAAACAAACGAGAATATATAGTGGTGGGTGCTGCCATTCCAGTTCTGAAACTGCAGCTCCCCCCCGACTAGGTGGGAGCAGAGGAAGTTCCCTTTGGACCGTGTGAGGTTTGGCCTGTGGCTTTAGCTTTGGGACTAACTSCAGGGGAGCAAACCTGTGAATGCCCTGGGGGTTTTCATGCGGGATATTTGAGGTTTTGTATTCGCAGCGTCCCTGGGTGGATCCAGCTGCACAGAGCAGCCGTTCTGCTCTCCGTGTCTGCCCTGGCCTCTGCTCAGGTCTCCTTCCTAGAATGGGAATTTTGCACCCTGCCGAAGGGAGACGCCAGGAGGGACAGGAGCAGGGAGACAAATCCTCTCTGCCCAAAGTGCCCAGTGAACCCTGTGTTGGGCCATGATGAGGGGACGTGCCTGGGGGTGCTGCTGTGTGGGGAAGAGCCGCGTGTAGGTGAGCAAGTGTCGTGAAATCCATAAATCCGGAACGCTGCAAACAGGAGATGACCTTTCCGAGCTTAACACAGCAGCTGCGGGAGGAGGGCTGGGGTAGCACGCGAGCAGCGGAGAGGCCGGCTCTGCGGGGCCCTYTTATTGTTCCTTCGCTATCGCTGCTGCTAAATTTAGCAGCTTACATCACTGGAGCTCTGCCGGCAGCTCCCTGCCTCCCGCCGCTCCCGCCCCGGCTCCTTCCCTGCGCTCCGATCACGTTCTCATCCTCCTTAGCGCTCCTGCGGGTCTCGCGGCAGGGTTTCTGTGCGGCCTCGTAGCTGCTGCTGCCGTGGAGGTGCTCGCGGAGCTCCTGCTCTGCCCAGTGTCACCCCGGGAGCCGAGCCGAGCACCCGGTCCTGCCCCACGCCCTCCCCTTGGTTACAAGGGCCGTGAACAGGGCGGGGAGCCCCTTTTTCTTTATTAAACTGAATTCCTGACATGCCTCGATGAGGGATAACCTGGCTGCAGAAATGCAGCGATTCATTTAAGATGCTTAAGTTAAATGATGGGGAGAGGTCAGAGGAAGCTGCCCGTGGGGCTGGTCTTTGCCAGGGGAGCGTGGGGTGCAGCTTGGGTGGCAGCGTCCCCAYGTGCAGCCCGTCCCAGCTGCCCTTCCCTGCCTTCCCAAGGAGGTCCCAAGTGGATTCCCATAACCTCTTACTGCAGCATTAGCCGTGGCTGCATCATTTCTGTACCCGGGGGCTGCACTGGGAACCCCCCGCCCCTCTCAAAGCTGCACCCGGAGGAATTGTTTCATCCCCAAACAGCTTTGCTTGAGCGTGTGTAAGATGACAGGCTGCTCTCCAAGCCCCTGTGCCCATGGGACGTGCCATGGGTGGGTGACCCCAGAGTGTGTCCAAAATATATATATATTTTTTCCTCCTTTATCCACAAAAAAAAGCAGTGCTGTTTGAGRTGTAGATTTGAGCACTCATTGGGGCGAGTGCTCTGCAGAACTCCGGTTTGGGGCTCTTTAAAGGAGAGAAGCCTCTAATCCTGTTTAACTGAACGTGCATTTAAATTATGAAAGGCCTCTCAATTCCCCTTTTTCGGYGTCTTAGTCGTGCTAGGCAATTAGGACATGAGATTTATTTAACAGTCCGAGGCTGCTGATAGCATTATGGGAGGATAAAGAGGGGGTGATGCACAGAAACCTCAGGATTGGTACTTCAGGCAGAGAAAGAAAGYGGTGTTAAGAAACAAAGATCATTTTTTCATCAGATTGGAGATGAAAAGCTCTTTTTCCCCTCCAAGCTTCTGTAAAAGCTCAAAATCCAGCTTGAAACRAGACCAGCAGGTTGCTGTTTGCACCCGATGCCGCTGCTGTTTTGCTGGTGGTCCCTGGGGAACCGCCTTGACATCAGATTTTTATTTTTGCTTTATTTCCCCCTCCCGGGCTCGGCTTTGAGGGGGCGGTGGCAGGGGGCTGTGGCTCCGGCGTCCCCRGGCGGCGGCGGCAGCGATGATGTCATCGGCGCTTCAAGGCAGAACCGGCAGGAAATGGAACTCGGCCCCGTTCCGCGGTGCGGCCTCCTCGCCGGGGTGTCCCGGGCAGCGGCTGCACCTGGATCGGGGGCCGGGGCGGCCCCCGGGGTCCTGGGGGGCTGCGGGTGGCCCGTGGGCGCGCTCAGCGGGCGGCGGGGGCTTCCTCCGGCCCCCGCTTATTCCTTTATTCCGCCTCAAACGGCGGGGCCGCGGTGGACGGGAGCGCTGCCCGCAAGTGCCTGGGCAGTAGCTGCTCTTGAGGACTTGGCTTCTGTGTTTGGTCCMTGGAAGAGTCAAACGGTGCGAGTGATCTGTGCTGCAGCTGTGTGTTAGGTGGAGCTGATGTTCAGCCTTTTGTGCTGGATCCTATGGAAAGCGCAGTAAATTTAAGTGGGCTTTAGGTAGTATGGGTAGGGTATATTTTTAAAAACTCRATTATTTTAAATGCAGCTTTTAAAACAGGCTTTGGGCTTGCATAAATGTTTAAGAGCAGGAATGAAGTGTAATTTTTCCTCTTACGTTTAATTGTGAATTAGTAACGGTCATGCTAGGAAGCCTGGTTGCATCCCTTAGCTTCCTTGTCGTGCAGTGATTAAGTAAATTCCAGCATTGGCTCCGACTTCCCAGGCGGTTCTGGAAGGCGCCGCGGGGTTTTTCTCCTTGCTTGAGGCCAGGCTCCGGCCAGACCTTGGTTATTCCAGGTGGATGAGGGCTCCTTCGGCTGGATGACCGCACGGAGCAGCYTTTGTGGGTCGGGCTGTGTCYTGGTGGTGGTGCTTAGGTTGACCTKGTGTCTAAAGCAGAAGCGTCGTCCGTGTGCCCGGTGGGCGGAAGGAGCTTTCTGTGGGTGCTGCAGCTGAGAGCCTGGGTCGGGATTTTGGCCCCTTGGCCTGGGCACTCCTCCTCTCCGGGAGGGACATCCTTCACGTTGCAGCCYGGCTTAGGAGACCTAACCTCCTTTCTGACAAAACGTGGGAGGCGTGAGACGTGGACGTGGAAATCCTTTCCAAGGAGAGCGCAGCGGAAGCGCCGGGTGCCCCTTCTCGCTGATGGAGCAGGGTAACCCGGAGCAGTGGACAGCATCAGCACCCTGTGCTCCTCTGCTCTTCTCCTGCCCGCCCTGCCCGCTCTCCTCGCACCGGGGTGGGAATCGCTGTCCTCGGAGCGGCGAGCGCCGAGGCGGGGGCTCCCGGAGCTGCTTCCTTGCAGGGCACCCCGGCGGGCTGGGCCGCCCGCGAACRCTTCGGTCTTTAGTTGCAGAAAAAAATTGGTATCCTAAGGTAGCTGCTGCAGAATTAAAGCAGTTTGGGTTAGAAACAGAATCCGTCTTGATTGGGGTCTGCGTGCAAAAAAAAMMMCCCTTTCAACATGCTTATTCTCATWATTCTTAGTGGTTCTGAAACCTCGATTTTCAATATGAAGTGTATTCTAGGCAAAATCCCCCTAATGGGTACCTAGGATGAGACTGAAATGTGGAGGTTTCTGTATGACATACATAGAGAAAGGCAGAAATTAATTTAGTATGAGTTGATTATTGTTGTCTCTGCACACATGCAAATGTTTGCAGATGTGTGTCTTACCTTTCCTTACTTCTAATTTGAAAAGAAAGATGAAATGGCTTAATTTCAGTACATCTTAAACTGTTATAGACATGAGCTTCATTTTTTAAAAAAACATTTCAGAAAAGACAAACATTCAGAGCTACAGTATATACATTAATAGATCATAAAATGATACAAAATATAATGTACAAGAGGGCTGTTTTGCTGAGCAGCTGTTGTACTGATATGTGTGTTTATATTAGGTCAGTAAAGATGCTCTGCTGGCTGCATCTGCAGATACGGTAGCCAATTGATCTAATGCAGTTTCTAAAGGCTTTCTATACAGGTGATGTCATCCTTTTAGCTGCCTTCCCCTCCCACTCCCCTTCCTCCTTATTAGATATTTCATCTTGCTGCGGAGCATCCAATCGATGGGAGCTTCTCCTGAGGGAGCTGCTGAGAAGCAAGCGGAGATAGTAGGAATTAGGACTCGAGCAGCCGGGCTCGCCGTAGCCATGGACGTGCTGCTTTGCTGGGCATTACAGCGATGTTTTAATTGGGAAAGCTAGGCGTGGATAACCATGCTATCTGGCTGATGCATTAGAATACTAAGCAACACTGCAGAGTTGTAAACTGCATAAAAAGAGRAGGGGGGGCAAAAGAGAAAAGCGTTTCTGTTGCGGAGGCTTTTAATGCATTCCGTAGTGCAAACCTGTTAGAGCAAAAACCCTGGAGCTACAGCCTGGACAGTAATTCAATTTTTGCAGTTATGATGGACAAGAGCATAAAGAAGAAACTTTAATATGCTGGGTGTGGGATTCCCGAATTGCCTAAGATGCTGCTGAAGAGGCTGATCTGCAATATGAACGTGAAGTTTCTGAAAAGTGGATCTGAAGATAAGCCACTCCTAACAGCGTTTTAGTGAAGAGAAAAAGGGAATCGGAAGAATTCATATCTCACCTTTCTAATGTATTGTTGCTTTAACCTGCAATTCTGCTCTACTTCAGAATTAATTCAATTTTAGCAGCACTTTTCAGGTCCACGTCTCTTGCCTGGGGGAGCCTATGGATATTTGTATTTGAGAAGCTAGGAAATATTCAGCTTTGAATTTACGTGCTTGTTAAAACTGGAACATTTCTATAGGAATTGCTGCTGCTGCTAACTCACTGCAACACTGAAAACTAATCAGACAGAGTAGAAGCTTTAACTGAATTCAGTGTGAAAATCAAGCCTGTGAAGTTGCATTCGTGCAYGTTGGCTGCTTTGGTTTATGATTGTTCAAGAGAATCCAGAAAGAATTTTGCCGAATATTTTTCCTCCGTGGCTTTTAATTGAGAAAGGAAACTTTTCTTCCCAGCCTAAGAAATGGCTTTTCTTGTTCGATGCTATGCCAACTGTCTGCAGCCGTGGGCCTCCAAAGTAAGTACGGTTTGTGTGTGATGCATTTCTCTGAACGGTATCGACGAGCACGCTGCTGTAAATGTTCACTTCTCAAAAGCCTGAAACGCTGCTCGTGTGAAGCGCTGCCCTCCTGGCTGTGCACGGACTGCTCTCGGGGAATAATWTCTACCCGGGAAGGGGAGATATTGAAATCCTGAGATGGTTTCATATAGTGATAGCCGGTAAATTAACAAAGTATCAAAGAGAATCTCACTTGCCTTGAAATCTGTAAAGCTTCCTTTTTTAGCCTATAAATATATAAAGCAAATAYTATTTAAGTATAACATTTTTATGATTGTTTGAACATATTGCTAACTTGAAAATACTGGTGGACCAACCCACTGAATGTCCTTAATTTTCAAGGTTTGTTAAGCTCTGCTGCTTATTTCTTCTGTGAAGAAATGTGGAACTGGTTAATTATTTAGCTGAACTGTGTAATTACAATTGCAGCTTTAAATGGCATAAATTATTCTGTGTGTTTTGAAGATGCTGCATTTGTGTGAAACTGGGGAGGCAAGGGTGCTCCTTTAACAGGAGGCAATGCAATCTAGAACATTCGAGCAAACCGACCTACTGAGATAAAAGCCTTTAAAGTTAAATAATATATATGTGTGTGTGTGTGTGTGTATATGTATTTATATATACAGGCTGTTAGGCTCTTGAAATTTGTCATGCTCTTTCAGAAAATTGCTTGAGTTACGGGTGGTTTATTAATGTGAAAGTCTATAGGATTGAAGTAGTCATCGTAAATGCCTCATAAAGCTGAGACCAGACATATTTATTTGTTATAATTTGTATTTATAATGTAGAAGCTCATACAGGCTAGGTAAGGATTATGAACTTTCTTGCCCAGTAAAGGAGCCAGTGTGAAGGGGGATGGGAAAATCCTTGTGCCATTGAAATCCCAAGAAATGGCATTGACTTGGGAGCAAGTAGTTGCTCCAGTGTCACCGAGATCCCAAACTTTGGGAGCATGGAGAGGCACCAGAGAAATGCAGCGACCTGTAGGCAGTGTTCAAGTCCATCATGGTTTTTCCTGTGGTTTTCTTGTCTGATAAAGTATAAATGGAAGATTTGTGTGTTTAAATCCCAGCACTCCTCCTCCCTATTTCACAGTTTCCATATGTCATCTGTATGCGAGATGGACACAAATACACGTGTGTCCTTGCAGCTCAATTTTAGGTATTCACCCCTGTTTTTGGCTCAAGTTTTAAGAGCTGCAGATCCTCATTACCTTTGGGAGAGGGATCAGCTCCGAGTGCTCCGTAGGGAAGTGGGGCTCCTGACCTTGGTGCTCACGCTGGCCAATTTTGGCCTGTTGGCATCATCTGTGTCTCTAGGATACKTGTCTGCCCCTTGGCCACCTTCTCTTCCAAGTCTGCAGCTATTAAGCACAGGAGCATCTATTAACTTAAGCTTGGCTCACCCGCGTCACCCTTATTAAGGAGAGCTGAACACGTCATACGGCTTAAAATGGGAATGCTTAGTCACATTTTGTTCTTCAGCTGCAGTGAGTCTTTCAGTGGAATTTGGACCAAGGTGAGAAACTGCAGGGGGGAGAGAAACTCTTGTGGTTGAATAAAGGTTCAAGAAAAATTAGAAGAGAGACAGAGAGACAGTTTGCCCCCGTACAGCCCTTGGATGGCACCCAGGGGACTGTTGCAGTATCAGTTGAGCTGTTTATTCCCTCATCCACTGGTCCAAAAAGAAATCGTGTAGAAGGTTGGGGAGGGGGTGAAAAGTGTGGTTTTGTTTTGTGATGCAAGCTTTCCAGCTGGTTTTGCATCCCAACGTATTAATTTATATAGATACCTGCAGCTTTTTATCAGTTGTTTTTAAAGTGAGGTGTAGGCACCTCTGCAAAGGGCCTGCTGACTCAGTTGTGATTACAGCTGGGCTGAGTGTTACATCTGTTTGATCGGAGCAAAGTGAAGTCACATTTTGTGTGACTAATCAGACAGGTAGGCTTTCATGAAGACACATGAAGGAGAACATTTCCAGAAGTTAACGTTAACCTCAGGAGGTGAATTTTGACTGTTTTCCAGTGCCCCAYAGCGGGAGGTCCCTTTGGGAGCTCTGGATTGCCTCCTGCCTGTGAGCGCTGTCCCCATGGTTGGTGCTGCCACGTGGCCCTCGTATCCCAGAGCTCTGCTACCTTTGATTTCTGAAAATCAAAGCAGTGGAGTAGACATCTCTAAAAATAATCAATGCAAACYGCTTTCCTGCATAAAGAGCTACCCAAAGGAGAATAAAGTGAGAGAGAAAACTTTGTGTAGAGCATATCAGCCATTCACCTGAAGATGGATTGGTTGGGTCAGAGGTCCCCACCATTTCTCTGGCCCGTGCTCGTGCTTGGAAGTGTGTCCAAAAGGGATCCCTGGCTCCTACGCAGGACRAGAGCGGCTGTTTGCGTCCACTTTGTCTGGGAATACTACTAAAGGATGAGAATCCATCATCGGAAGCAGATTAGAAATGGTCCCTGTTCTGGGAACCATAGACTTTGAAGAATGATGGACTGTAGAGATGAAATAAGGAGAAATCTCTGGGCAAGCATGGTGGGTGTGATGAGCAGTGAGGGTATGGAAAGCAGTGATCAAAGCAGTAGCAACCRCTCAAGTGCTGTGACTTGGCGTGGGCTGGGACCCAGGAGAGCCCCTAGGAGGGCTATGAAGGACGTCGAGACGCTTGTCTGTGGACCTTGTGGAGCTCTCCACAGCAGTGAGCTGAGGATCTCCACAACTGACTGAGTAATGTGTCTGTAGAAGATGTTTTAAAAGGGAGGCTTGTCATAATACACTCTTAAAGATAGGAAAGGTTTTGGATTTAACATCTGAACTTAAAAAAAAAAAGTTTCCTCATGAGGGAGGTTTCATTTAAAATTCCTATGTATGTTAAACTTGAAGAGAGCTTTTATTTTTTATAACCTTTGTGTTCTTTTCYGCTCTTTTCTGTCCAAATAAAATCTAATAATACTAAGGTTAATAACAAGAGATCTAGTTGCTGTGTAGAAGTTTGTCTTGCGTTTGGAACAGAAGACTTGGAGTCACTTTGCACTCCTGCTCCCATTGCTGCTGTTGTGTCACGAGGAGCTGATGCAAGTTCACTTGGCATCTGCGTCTTCGTTATTCGTCAGCAAAATGAGTATAACTTCACCTGCCTATTCCAAAGGGCATAAATTTCATCTCGGAGGTCGTGAGTTGAAACCTTCATGCAATTACAGATTATTTTCAGCTCATCAAAAGGAAAACAGGGCTTGGATACTGTGTCCTTGATTGGATTTGATGTCATCCTTGTCTCCACTAATGCACTTGGTTAGTTACATGGAAAGTAGCGCTGACGGCATGAATTTTTAATGTTTTTCAGCTCAAATAGAGTAACTGACCCTTCAATGTATTTTCCTCGGTCTCTGGCGAGTGCCTCTCCCTCCTTGTCGGCCTCCCGAGCTCGGGGGGTGTTTGCACGTTGGTGCGTGCGGCGCTTGGCGCACGGCTCTGCCATGGGTGGCCGGTGCCCCGGCGCGCTCCTCTTCCCCACTGCTCGGTGATTCTCCACGCTCTTGGCTTTGACGTGTTTTAGCGCTGTCCTGAGTGTTTTGGCATTTCAACCAGCTTTTCAGGATATTTAAGGGATTTCCTCCTTTTATTTTTCCTGCTCTTTCTCTCGCTGCACCCTCTGCAGTAGAATCCTTGCCTTGTTTCTCTGTTTTAATCGATTTATACAAGCACAGCCTCTTAGTTGCTCAATACTCTTTGATCTCTAAGCTCTCTGAGAGTGACCTTCAAGTGCTCGGCCTGGTGTACGCCACTYTCTGCTGCACTCCATTAGCATTTAACTTTGTTCTGTAAAACAACTTGTGTGATACTTGCTATAAAACTTTTGGTCGTGCACTTTTCACTTGGTTCTTTATTAAGATAAAAGGAACTTAATAGCAACTGTGCRTTTGTACTCTAGAAACCTTGAATCATCCTTAGGCTCCAGCTTACAACGAGGTGAAATTAAATACGATGATAAATACCTACTTTGCAATAGAAAAGCCGGTAAGTTACCTGTCTTTGCTGATGGTTGGCTCTCCATAAAAATGGAAGCCGTGCTTTCATGGCAGAGTTTCTCAGTGTAAATAAGTTCTCATTGATACAAATAGATTTTTTTTTTTCATGCTGGAAAAAGGTGAATTTTCAGTCCTACTTCCTCCAAAGCAGAGATATTTGTGTCAGATGCTCAGCATTATCACGAGTTAAAGCACAGCAGTAATCTATAATTTAGACTTATGAAGACCAAGTTAAAATTGCATTACGTATGTGGTTTAAGCCAACACCAGAATTTCCTTTGAAATTCTGTCCTTATGTCACCTTATTGTAACTAAGGGAACGTAATACTTCTGAGGATTTTATATGCTGCACGATAYATGAGCCATGAAGACTAGAAAGCTCTTGACTACTGGGAACATAGAACAAGCTTTACGGATTTTAAATTTTGTTTTGTTTTTAAGCTCTTTCTCCCTTTTTATATTGTAAAAAAAAAATATGTTTATGTATAGTGGAACAGGGACTGTTTTTCCTTGCATCGTGTTATTGACAATTACCAAGTTGTATCTGAACCAGGTAAGGAAATACTTGATCCATGACATGACTGATGTTATTCCTCGAGCCGATGCGCCTGCGCGGCTCCTCCTAGTCATTAGGAAGCCTTGAAGCTGGGAGTTTAATTTGGGACTCTTGTCTTGATGGACCCTGTCTCCCAGCCACCACATCAGTGCTGCTGTTTCTGAAGGGGCAGGGCTCTCCCRTGGTGCTGCTCGTGGGACATCTGTGCTCGGATAAATGACACCAGCACAGCTCCAAAGTGCATCCTGTAAATGGTGCATTTCTAAACGAGGTCAGAATTGGGGTTTGTGTAGAAAAGGTGAATGTTAGCCAGAGGTAACTTAGGTCAAATCTTAATTAAAAAAAAAAAAAAAATGAAAACACTGGAAAATAACTCCTGAGGACTTGAGTTATCCGGCTATCAGTTATTCAGCTATCAGTTACATTTGGTGGTTTCTCATGGCAGGATGYAGGAGATGAGTTAGATACTTGATTTAGTGATGCAACAGAAARAGCTTTGGGGTGATGGACATTTCTGTTGCTTTTCTTAAATGGAATGAGGACAAAAAGTGGTATACAGCAAATCGTGCTCGGAAGGAGACTGARCACATATGTGTGAGTAAACATGACTGGCCTTTTTTTGGAAGGTTGTGGAGAGAAAAAATAGAACTAGCTAAAGAAATTAGTTATCGTGCAGACATTAGGTGTGAAAATTAACTGAAGATAGAACATCAGGGACATAATAAGACTGTCAGAATGACTGGCAAATAAAATGCTGGAGTTGAGTTTGTGCAGCCTGGAGGCAGAGTGAAGGGGCGCTCGTTGGGAAGCGGGACGAGAACCGGCGGATGTTCCCGTCCCGCTCCGAAATCCCMATCTCTTCTGCAGAGCCCGTCGGAGTTGGACAGCCCACTCTTGAAAGCAGTGACAYGGCACGGAAAGCTGAATGGCAGTACTGAGTGTTTCTTGTTTAGGGGCTTTTCAACGTGCTAGAGTCTGATCGTGGAGCACCTGAAGGAATCAGACATTGGTTGTGAAAACTSTGATGTTGAAGGGGTAAGACACGTCTGGGAGCAGAAACAGAAGTGCAGGGGGCGGTTGGACTGTTTCTAGCCGGGCTCTTTCACTATATTGGTTAAATATGTGAAAGAGTTTGAATCAAGGAGTCAAAGAAGTGGATGGGAAGGAAGGAAAGGAAGAAAGAAAAAGGTATGAAGGGAATGGGAGGATATAGTGACCAAAAAAGAGAGATGGAATTTGAGAGACAGATGCTAAAAGCAGAATGGTTCAAGTCAGTTGTTTGATCTTTTTAGTTTGGCAGTTTTACTTAAGTTTTAAAGATGAAGGCAAATAACCTATTTTTAAACTGGCTGTTCATAACACTCTCAACTTTCTGTATTAACTGAGAAGGGCAAATTGGTACCATTAAAACACTTGAGTGGGATGGAGGTAGAGTGAGAGCAGTTCCTAAATCTTGGAGATTCCTGAGTAGAAGCCGAGTTAATGCTCCAGAAGGGTGCTAATGGGGTTCTGGCTTAAAATGGCAAAAAACCCCCACCCACGAAACTCCTAAGGGACAACTTGAGTTAATAAATATTAGCCAGCAGAGTGGCCAGTTCATCTGTTTGTACGTGGACTTRGGAAAAGCAATAAGAATCTTCCTATCCAAGAGCACTGAATAAAAAGTGAGACTTTTACATTCCTATTAACTGTTTCCTCCACCTACCCCCCCCCCTTTTTTTTTCCTCCAGTTAATTTAGATTTTATACTGACTAAATCATGCGCACAGTCTCCTTTAGTAGTTTTATTTGTGTTTATAAGTGCTTTAGTGAGTGGCCTTGTGCTCCAGGCCCTTCCTGCCCATGGTCAATAAACGTGCCACGAAACAGGCTGAAACACGATGGGTGCGAGGTGTCCTTATGCATTGCAAAAGCTGCTTCTTCCCAGGACAGTTTTCCTTAATTTTGTAGTTGCTTTTCCTATTTTCCAGCGTGTGTCTTAAGGTTATCCCAAGAGCGCTAGGAAACGTTCTCTTTCCTCCTTCCCTTTCAGAGCTCAAGGAGCCAAGCTGTTAGTTGTGGTAGTGGGAGCAGCYGCCGTCACTGCCGCCTCCTGCTCCGGCCCATGGACGGTGCCTCTCCCCCTGCACTGCGGCATCGCTGCAGCCGTTAAYCTCAAAAGTAAAAACACAACAGTTAGAGCTGACAAATCACTTCTTGTAGAGCATGTGTAGCCATAGGTATAGATATGAATATGAATGCGGAGTTAAATTAGGTATTGGATCACTTTTAATTATTAATGCTGGAAGGGGAATGCTGGTTGGGAAGCTCCGTTCAGACAGTTGTCGGTGTCTTGCTAGCAGCCTTGATCAGCGGATGTCCCCAAGCCTGGYGCCTTGGAGAAAATTAGGCACTTTCAGATGAGGTTGAGAGGAGCAGTTCAGTCCATCCGGGGAGCTCGGGCGAGGTGGCAGCCCCTGCTTTGGGGAGGCCAGGGCAGTCACCGAGGTCCGGGAGTGCCCCAGGAGGGAGCTTGGTGCTGGCCCTGCCCTGCCCRCTGCCCCAAAGGGAGCTCGTTGAGCGCCTCCGTGCAGAGCCGGCTGCTTCTCTCCTGATCCTCATCAGTCACACGGAAAACCGGATAAACCGAATAGCCCTGGCGGTGCTGGTGGTGGTGTGGGGGGCTCGGGTACCGCCGCAGCGCTGGCTCCTTCCTGCCTCCGAAGAAATCCAGGCTTTATTGTGACTTGGGGAGCGTTGCCGACGTCAGGATTAATTGCTGCTCTCTCTTTGCAAGACAGGATTGTGATGACTCCGAAGCTTTTTCCCAGATTTTTCCACAATCTGGGATTGTGGGCTGCARTTCAACCATATCTTCCTTGTACAATATAGGTCACTTCAGTGTCATACCGTTCATGGATGTTGAACTAGAAATAAAGAAGCGATATTTTACTACATGTAATAATTAAAGCATATGTTTGATTAATATATTTTGGGAGTCGTTGGAATTGCTGTTACTGTTTTACTTCACTGAAGCGAGTTTAATATAAACTTTTCAGAAAGATGCACACAGCGATGCTTTAAATGTGCAAATGTGCCTAATCTTTAATGAAAAATAGGGTAACTGACAGCCATGCTGCTGTAGTGAAATCTGCAAGCAGAATTATTGCCTCAATTTTAGATGAAAATATGTGTGTTCTTGCATGGGTTTCTTGCATGCAAGCCAAAGAAGGGACTGAGAACAACGGGAGAGTGTTATGTCTTTTGGGGACAATTCCRTGTGTTTCAGCCTTTCTGTCAAGAAATTTGTGCTGGGAAGAGATGTTAAAAGATACAGGCTGAAGGTAGGGTGTTCCTACACTGTTAATTTTAATGAGTGTCTTTGCCTTTTAAGTATCCCTTTAAAGGAATACAGTATATTTTTACAATATATACATGTATGCATATATTCCTGATAGTTTTTCTTCTTGCTATGATGACAAATGTTTGTTTTATGCTAAGCATTGTAGCTGCAGTGCACATATGGCTAAATGAATAATTTAGAGGCAGGGCTGCCTTCGTACACCTAGCAAATGCCACCGTGCCGTGAAACGTCTCCACTTGGAGACGAGATGGAAATGAATTCCTTTAATGGTAACACCAGGAACATCCACTTTCCTATGACAAGAAAAACATTTTGGATGCCACTGATTATGCAAAAAGCCATCACCAGGCTGAAGACAGCCAAGTCTACTGAATAGATTAGCCCTTCTCGTAGGCTGACATTTGCTTGCTTGCCCTGTCTCTGTATCTTTATATAGATATTTGTGAGTGGCTATAAGATTTTAAGGATAACTCTGAAGATTTTTATGTTTGGGGAGAGCAGCATCACTTCTCTAAGAATTTTAGTAGTAGTGAGTAGTGTCCTTGTGTCACTTTGCTTCTCCCTGCTGTATTTTACCCCCATCGTATTGCCAGTGTCTCTTGGTAAAACACAGCCTGTGAAACCTGGGTTGATGCCTGTGATAAAGAAGGGAGGACGCTATTTGTTGTGATTTTTAGTGTCTGGAGGCTGCTGTAGACATGGTTCTACGTTGAGTGAGATGCTGGTAGCTCCGTTTGCACGTGAGGAACCCCTTGGGTGCGTTGCACCAGTCTCCGGGCTGGGAACCCAAAAGCTCGTCAGCAGTCTCCAGGAGAAATCCTGATGCCACTGGTCTGCCCTTGTTGGGAAACTAGTTTTAGAGAGCTGTAACTCCGTGTTAGATACCTGGTCGCCTGTTTAGAGGAGGGGGCAAAAGCAAACATCCTTTGCAAGTTTACCTATTGGAGAGCAAAAGGGGGAGGCAGCCCCCTCAGCGGGGGCAGTTCGGCTCCCAAACCTCTTGTGTTCGTGGGTGCTCCTGAGCTGCTGCTGCTCCCACCCTCGGTGCCATTCCTGAATTTCCTTTTCTCGTTCAGACTATTTGCAATAAATAATTGAAATGCAGCACATGTTTTGAATGATTAATTAACAAATCAATAATTTTCAAATAGAATATTGGGTTTATGAATTTGACAAGTTCATTTGCTGGTAGATGGCAGTTTGTTTGCATTCAGAGCCCTATTTACAGCTTTTAATGCTCAGTTTTCTCTTATTCTTTGGTTATTTTTTTCCTGTTTAATCATCTTTAGTTGGTCATAAAAACTCTAGCTAACAAAGAGCGCTGCTGCCTGTTGCTTTAGTGCTCGACCGCTGCCTGCACGAAGCTGGTGGCCAAAGCCAGGCTCCTGCTGGCCCTTGGGGCATCTCCTCCTCGTRGGCATTTTCCAGGTAGCCGTGAGGGCAGTTTGGCATCTGCCACGTGCCGGTTTCGTTCCCCGTGGCTCGGGAGCCCGTTTGCGCTCGGGCTCCGCCGCGCCGGCGCGCGCTGCCGGGCGCTCGTCTGCGAGCACCATGTGCGCCCGCCCGTGTGCATCTGCTCACTGGAAGGAGCTCCAGGCTGCTGTCACTTCGGGGGCCRCGTGGCAAGGCGCAGCGACCTCCCCGTGGGGACACGCTGGGGGAGCCGCCGCCTCGGAGGGTACTCGGTGGCTCCGAAGCCCGTGGGAGGCAGGCGGAGGGGACGTGCGGACCGTGACGGCTCCTGCCTTGGCTGCCTCTCGCGCACGGCTCCGAACCRCAATCTGGCATCTTGTAGGGGTTTCTGTTCAATAGGAAAGGTCATCAACAAGCGTGTGCATATGGGCAAGTCAAGGACTGGATGTTTCTGGAAATCAGATGCAATCATACTTTTATTCCAGATTGTGACTTGTTCCGAAAAACAATATTATTGTTGCTTGGAGTGATACGCAAATAGTCCATTTTTGTATGACTCCGTACCAGAATTCCATGGATATTCAGGGGTTTGGTGTCTCCTGGGACGCCTAACTGGTCACAACACGAGCAGATGCTGATGTCTCCATCCTAAGAGTTTGCAGGGTGGACACACAGCTGAGCCATTCCTATTTTGAACCTGCTTCTTTAAYGTGTGATTTTTTTCAAGGTACCAAGTTTCAAGATTTCTAAGTTTGTCACAAAAACTCCTMGTCTGATAAGGAGTGACTGTTTTTTGCCAGTGAGTTGGACAATTTTTCAGCAACTTCATTAGCACATGCAGCAGGTCACTCCTGCACGCGCTGCCGCATTGCTCCGGAAACACCCTGCCCGTGGATCGCTGCTCAGCGCGCTCTGGAAGGAGCAGAACTATCACTTTGGGTAATAAAAAYGACACCCGGGAGCCGGAAGCTGTGATTTATTTGGGCAGATCGAGTAGAGCGGCAAGCAGCGCTCTAAAGGTCACTTGTCTCAATGGGAGCTTTCACCTCGCTCAAATTCAGAGCGCGATTGCGCCGTTCCCGTGCACATAACCCGCACTGAGGGTCTCTTGCAATACGTGTTGCGGAGTCCACGCTGCTTGGCTGGTGCCTGGTCCCGCCAGCTCTGCCCCGTGGCCTTCGCACCCATCTCCAGCGYGGGAAATAGACCTCGCTCTGTGCAACTTTCCTGTACCTAAACTTAGTCTTCAGAGCGCAATATTTCCTCCGTGCGTGGAGCACGGTCATGGTTTTATAGCTGCGGTTCAGGTGGGGGTGGTGGGAGTTCCGCCAGACTTCAGCAATCTGCTCGTTTTCAGTTAGAAACAAATCCTGCCTTCGCAGAGAGAGGTGAGTAGCGAGATGCTGGCTCCCGGCTGGAAGGAGGTGCRGAGTCCTGCGCTCCTGGGAACTCCTTGGAAGCAGTTGGGCTTGGCTGTTGCGGAGCCCGTGTTGGAATAAGGATACAGAAGTAGGACTTGAGGGGTTGCAGCAGCCCCGGGCTCCTCAGACTGTTCTGGAAACACGAGTATTTGATGCGTCAGAGACGCAGCAGCACCCGCGATGATCTCGTGGAGTCGGTGACCCCACAGTTAGCGCTGGTGTCTAGGTGAATAACGGGCATCACAAGGGGCATTTTTGCATGTTTCTATTTTTCTCTGTACAGTAGAGTGTAAATTAAGACAATTCTGGAAATATGCATGACAAAATAATTGAACTGCTCAATTAGAGGCCTGRTTATTCTCTTGTATTTCATGTGGTTCTCATTCTTCAAAAGCGTGCTGTTGACTTGCACTATTTTTTTAATGCGTAATGCT
Source organism: Eudromia elegans (assembly GCA_003342815.1). Taxonomy (NCBI): domain Eukaryota; kingdom Metazoa; phylum Chordata; class Aves; order Tinamiformes; family Tinamidae; genus Eudromia; species Eudromia elegans. The sequence goes on along the minus strand of PTEX01000016.1, from coordinate 6,525,201 downwards.
TATTTTTCCTCCGTTTCCCCAAACCCCTTGTGTTTGCAGCTCCCGGCGGATCTCACCAAGATGCACCTTACGGACAACCCGCACCCGCAGGTCACCCACGTCCCGTCGAGCCAGTCGGGCTGCAGCATCGCCAGCGACTCGGGGAGCAGCAGCCTCTCCGACATCTACCAGGTAAAGGATCAGCGTCAGGCCTGCAAACAGAAAGGATTTRTTTCTAGTATGCCCAGTGCCATACTGTGCACAAAGGCTTATTTTTCCTTGGCAATTATCAGAAATACTTTTTTTTTTTAATTTTTATTTATTTTTCTTGTATATTGAGGCTGATAGACAGTTTTCTTTGACCATCTTTTGGCACAGCTTGGAGGGGTGGTTCTGAGTTGAAAAGTGCTTAAAATATAAAATAGATAAAGCAGCTATCATCCCAGAAATAAGGGGTGCTCTGTCCCGTGTCATTAACTAGCCTACTTGAAGTGTTACGTGCCTGCTCTTCAGAAGATGCCAAAAGAGCACAGCTGAGGTTAAACAAATAAGAATTATGTGAATAGAAGAAATAATGGAGTAGCATTTTAAACAATTGAGTGGACTTGCAAACAGTGGGGAAATGTGCTGTGTATCCTTAGAGGAATTAATAATTTATTAGTGTAAAAACAAGCGGGCCCCGCCATTAACTGTGCGCGGGGAGGACCTCTCAGGGAGCAGTCACCCCTTGGTGACACCAGCCCGCCCAGCCCTGCATCCTCGAGGGGGTCGGGGGATCGCGGGGCCAGCCAGGGCAGGTTCAGCTCTGCTAACCCCAGCTTGGAGCATTTGGGAAAACTGGAAATTTTGGAAGTCTCAGAATTTGGAAGTCTTCAACACTGGAGCAGCAGTGGGGGATGTCATGAAGAGTCAAGCATTCAATGAACCCTGTGGATGAAGAAACAAGTGCAACAGGCACTAAAGAAATATATAAAAAGACCCTGAATTTTTTTCTCCCTTAATTTTTCAGTGTATTTTGTCATGTCTGGCCCCTTTATGTTTAATGGATGAATACTAACTTAGGAAAAGATACTGGGTTTTTGTGAGGTTTATTGCCTYAATTGCGTGCTATCTGGTTTTAAGTACCTTGATGCATATGGCTTAATAACGTCCTGGCATGGTATTTCCGATAATGTGTGTGCCCTGACGCATCAGTACCTGCCGATTTTGAAAGAATAAAAGGGATGTTTTCCCCCAGAATTCTTAATTGTATTAAGAAGATAAAGAAGCTGTCTGATAGTGAATAGGAATATATTTTAAGTAGGGTGCATTGGCTCAGTATTGGAAAATGTTTTTGGTGTCTTAAAATACAGCTTTCCATAAAATATTTGGAAAATTTTTCTTTGCTTTTGGTAGTCATCTTCCTACTTCTTACATAACAAATCATGTAGATATATCACTACGGTTGGCAAAAGAAAAGTATTTTTGAATAACTCTGATTAATGCAGACTTGAAATGATTTTTTTGAATTAATAATATCTTTTCTTTAATTTATGCAGTAAATAGTGTAAATGTGACCTCAGAAATGGGGAAATATGAGTAGGATGGCAGAATTAAAAAAAAAAAAAATCGTTTTTGATTAAAATTGGAGGAGTTTCTGTTCGTCCCTGTGCACTGTGCTCCTCAGCACTGCCGCATGGTGCTCCCGGTTGCAGCAGCTGCTTTGCAGTCCAGGCTGCTAAGCAGGAAATGACCATAAAGCATAAGGTGAGATCAGCAGAAAATGACGACTGCCTCAAGCACTGCTCTGCACATATTATATTAAAGTCTGACTTAATTGTGCAAATGAATGGAAACGAATGAATGAAGGTATMTTCCTTCTCCCCCACCATTGCTGTGGCCTGGTGGAGCTTCCAGGCTCTCCCTAGTAAAACCTCCGGACATACTTGTTGCAATTTATTTATTTTAAAACTTGAATACGATATGTCCAATTTGAAATTAATTAAATTGTACGTATTGTATTTATTATAAGTTTTAAACAAGTTAATTTGCGCACAGTGGATGGTTACCTTGGATCCTCTCACAGTAGGTTACTTGCAACCTCTTCCCTAAAATACGCCTGGTTTCTGAGCTCTAGTGCTTAAGCGTTTGGACAGACCTGGAGGAAGCTCYGTGGTTACATGTAATGGTTGGAGTGAGAGATTGTAACTTCTGCAGAGTGCTCCCGTGCTGTGTAATAGAGATATTCAGGRGAAAATAATTCCAAAAGTATTACACGGAGAAAGCACCTGTCTCTGCCCCTTCAGAGTTTAATGAATTAGCTGTCTCCACCAGCCATTGCCATTCCTTTCTCAGCTGCCGTTCCCTTATGGATTGACCAATTCTCATTTATTTCACCTGTTTTGTTTTGCTAGTGCTCTGCTTGATGTTTCTCTCTTTTTTTTTACCATCTTTCATTTATCACTTTGGAGACAGATGCTCTTTGTGGGCAATAGTATCATTGCCCAGCAATAATTCTGATTGCGGTTAGGATTTTGATACTGAAATGGSTTATCTATAGAATGTGCATCAGGGAGCGCCCCTTATTGAAGACTGTTGTGTCTGTTCTGAAGGCAGGTGTAGGTCAGTGGGTCACGGAGGGCTGCAGCGCTGGCAAGGGCGGACAGACGGACGTCGACCCCRTCTTGCCAGCGGTTTTCGTGGAATCGGCTGCTTTATCCGCGCCCGGCCAGCGGGCAGGAAAGTGCTGGTTTCCTGTGATCTCGTGTCCTTGGAGCAGCTTGAARAGGAGGAAAAGGGGAGATTGACTGACCATCCTGTGTAAGATACACAGGGAAATCGTGGTGTAAAATCACTTTTCCGTAGAAGCCCAGTGCCTAAATTCAGCTGCCTTTGCTTGGGGCTGCTGGGGTGGGAATTAGCTGCCTGCCGAGGCTAATGGGAATCGTGGCTGTTTTGATGAAGAAATGCTAGAAAAGTCCTTGAATAAGATGCTGTGCTGATCATGTGCTGCTGAGACTCTCCAAGCACAATTTGCACTTGGGCTTAATTCCAGAACTGTTAATGTGAGCTACATAAGCCAGTGAAGTGATGTAATGTGAAAGGATTTAACCCTGTATATTGTTACCCTCCTTGGAAGAAAGCACTTGTCAAATCAGTGGAGCCTTCTTTCTCAGATTTAATGGATAATTATTAAAATGAAGACAAGCTGGAAGGTCCAAGGTTTTATGTAAAAACCAATGTTTTTCTGCCTGGTGAGAGAAAGAAATGCTGCTGAATCTGTCAAAGTATTGAGAGCTGCATTAGCAGATCAGCTTGAAGTGTGTGGGAATAGGGAGACAGCGCAGTCTGCTGTGATTAAATCACTGAAAAATCGGTGTTTCCTATGATGTAACTGTGTCCTCTAAACCAGTTACCAGCAKATGGTCAGATGCTTCAGACTGCAGGCGAGGACCCGCTCGATGGAGTGCATCGAGTTACCGATCTAGTTGAAGCACTTTGAGCTCAAGAGGAGTGAACAACTCTTCTGGYGTTTTATTTACTCCTTAATATTCAACCATTGACRCMTGTTTGCAGTGGTTAATTATTTGTACCTAATGGAGCCCTGGTCCAGGGCACTGCTGTTTCCTTRCAGTGCTACTTTCTCCATTTTTTTWAAGCAATGATGTAAGTTACTGCATTAAAAAAGAGTGCACAACTTCACAATTTATGCCAATGCCAGTGGGAGTTCATGTATAGAAAATTAGAATAGGTTTCTAATAATTTAGTGCAAAAATGCAGTTGCTAGGATTGCTGCTGTGTTAACATCTAGCACTTTGTCATCCTCTATTAAAGTCATTGTATTTGCTGCTGCTCATTATGGCTTCGTCTGACCTCGTTATGGGTTTTTGTTATTCAGTGAAATGGATATTTTGGATGTTTAGTTGAAGGGATTACCCTTAACAGACTAAAAAATAAATAATCTTTATTAATGGATACTGAATAAATAAAGCCCACAGCCTTAGCTCTTGTTGCCAGAAGCACATCAGGACTGCCACAGTGACAAGCAAGTCAGAGGATGTTTGGTGATCTCGTGATGGAAATTTCACTCTTGCTCGTGTTTTTGGGCCTTTCTCAAACCCAGGCCTTTATTTTGAGGCCTGTGGACTTRGGGAGGGATGCATCAGTTTATCCTCCTATATCCTGAGGATTTGTCCTCAGCRAATACTGAGCAAGTACTGTAGGGCTTTTATATTTTCTTCTCTTTAAACWTCATGCATTTTCGTGCTTCGCCCCATAACTGCCTTATACTTTACCCAGGCACGTCTTGTTGTTCAAATCCTAAAAATGTAAGYCAAAGAGAAAAATCATTTGCATGCTGGCTTAAATTAAAAAGAAATKATTAAGGAAATATTCTGTGGACYCTGCAAAATTGAAAGTCCTTTTTTACTCTTTCTTTTCCTTCCATCTGTTTGGAAAGTTATTTTCCTGCAGTTAAGYCGTTTAGACCTTATGTGTCTCTTCTGGAGCTCTGTCTTCCCTTGCCAGTGTTGCTTTCTCTTTCCTTAACACGTCCTCGCAGCATGGTGTCTCTGTTGCCATCTATTGATGACAGTGGAAATATTTCTACAGACATTGGGTAGCCAACGTAGTTATTGAACTGTGTGGGTTTTTTTTAATTTAATATTTTTGACCGTTGAATTTTGAAAAAATATTGTTCATGGGAATTCACAAGAAACACTAAACCCTATAAGCAGAGAAATAGCCAAAAGTAGAAGAAACAGTAGTCTTCATCTCCATTTCTCAGGTATATCTATTCAACATGCATACCTGTAACATGGACTATACTTCTGATATATAACAGTACCGAAATTGAAGGCARGATCAAGCCCCTTTAATTTTAGTTATTCAGTCTGCTTTCTTTTCCTCATTGTCACACTGTTACTRTTAATGGGATTATGAAGCTTCTAGTTCAGTGGAGCCGGAGGGAAAGGAGAATTAGATATAAAAATAAATAAAGATAGMGAACAAATGGTCCAATATGCTAATTCTGTTTTCAGAAGTGATTATTATAATTCATGTGGCATGATGTTATTTTTATGGCAATGATCTGTATTTATGCTAGCCTTCCTTTAACTACAGAATTTAGTGTAAATATCTAAGATAAGTCCATAAACCATGAAARTGGAGGCATTGACCCCTTTGTCTGATGGATGTCTTCTCCATAGGCTACAGAAAGTGAGATGGGAGATGTTGATTTAACAGGTCTTCCAGAAGCACCTGTAGACTCTGAAGATGAAGAGGAAGAAGAAGATGAAGATATTGACAGAACTTCAGACCCACTTCTYGGGCGAGATGTTGTACGAGAGTGCCTTGAGAAAGAGCCTGCAGATAAAACAGATGATGATATCGGTGAGAGGGGGGGAAAAAAAAATCCATATAAAACTGTATCTGGTAACTCCGTAAGAGAAGTCCATCTAAATTTGTTTAATTCATAGTGTTCAATGCATGTCCTCGTAATTATAATTGATTGCTTCTACAGAACATTTTGCTCTAATGATATTGTTAATTGAATGATTTTCTTCTAATATGTGAAAGAAGTTTCTTATGGAGAAACTAAATATTTTTTAAATAAACAGCACTTGTGATATTGAGATATAGTAAGATATTAAGTATTCAGTGATCCTATCTGTGGAGAACAGGGTGGGATTAGTACCAAGGTAATTTTGACTGCCTGGAGCTGTTGAATTTGTTACGCAGTATCAAAGGGAACATACTAATACTGCAGTTCAGGCATGCTTAATTTTAAACTGCAAAGATTTAATATGGGAAAAAAAAAGGCCACAAAGTCCAACCAGAAAAGGTATTAGCTTAACAGTAAATTTTGGCTATGCTCCTCTTTTTTCCTCAGATTACCTCTCTAAAGGTTGGAAAATCATTTCATGCTATTAACAAGCTTGTAATTAACCATATAGTAAGGATATTTTTAATTCTTCAGAATGTTTGAAGTTGAAGTGCTTTTACAGTTAGCTAAATTGCTGCCGTAATAGTCAATGCCAGCGTGATCGGGATGGCAGAGCTGAGCTCCCATCCGTGATGATGAGGTGCCTCCTGGGCTTGTTTAGCCACAGGTGGTAATACCAGCCAAGCATTTCCTGCAGTGGATTGAGCTATGAGGTTTAACATACCTGTTGAGGTACATTAAATTGTATGTATGTTTAATCAAATCGTCAGGGTGAGGGCGTGAGGAGGCCCTGGGCCCTGCAGGCTTCATATCTGTGTTTCTTTTGTCCGACAGAGCAATTACTGGAATTTATGCATCAGCTCCCTGCCTTTGCAAACATGACTATGTCTGTAAGAAGAGAACTTTGCTCCGTGATGATATTTGAAGTGGTAGAGCAAGCAGGAGCCRTCATACTGGAAGATGGGCAAGAAGTAAGTACACCAACCAACACAAAGAACAAACACCAACCAAAGCAAACCCAGGAAGACCAAAAAGGCCATGGCAGGAGGAATGTGTATCCCAGCCTCTTGGCCCTGATGGTGGATACACTGGGGAAGAGTGTAAGAACAGGGCAAGGGCATMATTTTAACTCCTTCACTTTAATCTTTTAACTGAGGCTTGTTCAGGAGTAGTATGATTGGGATTAAGGGTCAGTTGGTGTGAATATSTTTTCTACAACTTCCATTTTGTTTATATTTTAATCTTTTCTCTAATGTTGCCTATTCAGTTGTCCTGTTTTAATGGCTTTCTAGCTTCATTCTCACTAAGCAGTAAAAGTATTTTGTAGTGATTAATCCAACTGTTTCAAAAACAATCCATTTATCAGCATTACTCCCTACCAATTAGTACTGGGCAGTTGAATTTGTTCTTGTTGCAGTGAYCTTTATTGCTTGCCTTGCTCTGCACCCGTTAATGAAGTAGGTGCTGCAAAATATTTATATGCTGTGGTGCCAGCAAACCTGAGATGGCGAGGATAAGGGCGTTGAGATGTGGAGAGCCTATAAAAGTTGTTGAATGAACCCCACTGTTTCTSTTCCCTCTAGCTCGATTCTTGGTATGTTATTTTAAATGGCACAGTGGAAATCAGCTATCCTGATGGGAAAAGCGAGAGCCTCTGTATGGGCAATAGTTTTGGGATTACTCCCTCTCTGGACAAGCAGTACATGAATGGCGTAGTTAGAACCAAAGTTGATGATTGCCAGGTAAGACTACGGTTTTATATGACTATCTCATATTTTAAGCCTATAATAAAAGAAACTAGCATTTTCTCACCTTAAGGCGTGATCTTTATTGTAGGAGCAGAAAAAAAGAAGTTGGTATTTGGTGGACAAGAGGCTCTGCTGACCTCGAGTTAGTGCTGAGTTAGTTGCCCACCACTTTAGTAGCTGTGATTTATTTCAGACCACTGTTCCTGAGAAAGAGGGCCTTGTGCTCTGTACCAAAGCAGAAGCTCATAGTCACCCCTAGTGATGCTATGTCAGCGTGTGGGACRTGCAGAAAGAGAAGTTAGTGGAAATGGATATTTTCTATTTACAGACTTTGTTTTCCATTTGCATAGCCCATATAGTGAAAGAAAAAGGTGAAAGAAAAAGCTTTGTGTTCTGTTCCTAATGTTTGCTTTGGTAGTTGGGCAGAAGAGCCTGGGRTTGATTTCAGCTGCTACTGTGATGCTGTTGAAGCATCCCGGCAAGGAGGTGGGGGGATATACTGATGCTTTGGGTATTTATTAATGACCCTGGGTTGCTGGGGGGCAGTTTGTGTGTATAGCCCAGCAGGACTACTGGAGGATTCTGAACCATGTGGAAAAAAACACTCATAAAGTGGAGGAGGAAGGAGAAATTGTCATGGTGAAGGAGCACAGGGAGCTGGACCGCAGCGGCACCAGGAAAGGGCACATAGTTATCAAGGTGATTTTCTTTCTTTGCTTTGTTTTCCATTCAACTATTAAGCCTTTAATTAAAAGAAAATAAAATAAAATTTTGGGTTGGATCTGGGACACTTGGGACAGCTCTATTGGTCTTAGCACAATAGATTTGATTGGAAAGAATTTATGTTACTGTGTAAATAAAGCTTTATCCTCCCTTGAATACAGCAGGATCTGTCCAGCACATGTATTTAGGTTTTGTTTAGGGAGCACCTCATGCGCCTCCTTAATCTGAAAAGCAACTTAATCATTTAATTAAAATTATGGAATGTTACTAATTTTTCTGGCCAGATATTACCCATGTACAACATATGTGGTGGAAGAAATATGAAAGTGTAGCTTAAAAATCTTAGTGTTTTTCTGTCTGAATTTACCATGGATTCTGAATATGCTGTTCCTGGTTTAGTGCTTGTATTTTAATGAGTCTGTTGTAGGAGATGCCAATCATTACTTGCATTTAATTTTTTAAGGCGACACCTGAGCGGCTCATCATGCATTTAATAGAAGAGCATTCCATTGTGGATCCCACCTACATAGAAGATTTCCTTTTAACATACCGGACTTTTCTGACGAGCCCCTTAGAAGTTGGGAATAAGCTCCTGGAGTGGTTCAAAGTGGACAGCCTCAGGGATAAGGTTTGTGTCAAACTAAGAGTAGTAGTTTGTAGGGACAATGTCTGTCAGGCTGTTTGTCTGTGTGTGTGTGTGTGTGTATATATATATATGAATATACATATATATACATACATATACATATATATACATATATACATATATATACACACACATATATATACACACATTACATATTTTACACACATTACATATTTTATAGTTTATATATGTATATAATAAGCACAATGTATATATACATGTGTGTGTATATATAAAAAATTATGCTGCAGCTATTTTGATTTATTTTAAGCACAGTCTTTTTCTGTTGTTTAAAGAAATGTTCCTTCCTGTTGTAGTACACATTGCATATTTTTCAAAATTATGTCATTGCTCCTCCTCTCAAACATGTGGGTTTTTTTGTATTTAATTTTAAAATGCAAATGCCAGTCTCTGAGCTCTTTTTTTTTTTGCTGGAAATGCAGAGGCATTAGGTAGCTGTGATTCTCGGGCATTTCAGCTTTGTTCTCACAGCGGCGTGGTGTTTGTCTGGCATGATTTTCTTCGCTAGTGCTTTGCAGTGCTTTGAGCTCACTTTATTTGAGCTTCTTTTTGCAAGCTGCTTTTGGAGTAAACTGTGCTCAAGGCAGGGGCAATTGATAAAAAGAAATCTCCTGTGAGCAGGGCCAGGTTGAGCTCTGTGCAAGTGTGTGCATGCACAAGGGAAGTTGTCATGGTTTAGAACTTCCCCCCATAAAAACTGTTAAGCAATATGGCAGTAAAGCTGTTAGCCTGCAGTTTTATGTGTTCTAGCTTGGAGCTGAAGGAAACTCAATGGACTATCATAACAATAAATGCACTGAAAATTGTCAGAGGTCTTACATTTACTGCTTCCCTTATGCATATTTAAGAGTATTCTCTTATTTAAGCATCTACTGTTTTCTTCAAATATTCTGATTTCTCTTATTCTTAAGCTAGAAATGATGGTGTAGTTCCAGGTAAAGCATTTCTGTTTAAATYCTAAATGATTTAAATGAATAATTTACCAGTAGGGAAATCTAAAAACTAAAGTGCTTTGGAGGCATTTTCTTGCCTTGCATAAAATTGACTATTTAGCACAGTTTTAGCACCTTGGCTATGAGACACCTTGATTTCCACCCAGGTAATTAGTGGTATATTGGATAAAATTTTTTTGCAAGTTGAAGTTTGGCACTTTTTCCCTTCCCTAAAGAAGAGGAAGGGGGAAAAAAAAGTCTGTCTTGGCATTAAAACTGGAAGTTATTTTTAGAAGAGAGAAACTGCTCTAGATAAGCATTTTTGTATAACATGGATGGATGGAGTAGCTGGCAGACTGCCTTTATTATGCATGGTAAAGTAATTCTGGAGCACATACGAAGGCAGCCAGAARACTTAACTGGCTTACGAGAGAATTTTTTATTATCACAGTGTATTTCCTAGAAGTTTCCCTAAGTCTGTATCCCATATACCTGTGAGACACTTTAAAAAGATGCATTTAGTAAGTGACATGAAGGCAAAGACACCTACCTGGTGATAGGTTTGTGCGCCTGGAGGTACCAGGTGRTGCGACCAATTTCTTGTTGTTATTGTTGTGTTTTTAATAATTCATTAAACTCTGACTATAATGAAAGGCAAAAAGACAATTTCAAGTGTAAATGACTTACTCTGTTGAATTTGAAAGGCTGGAGCCTTAATCCTGAAGAAGAACAGACTGGTGGTTATTGCTCATTGAACAGATTCATCTATGGCAAACAGCATTTTGTCATATTCTTATATTCTTGTTTACTTATAGATTAAAGCATAAAGAAGAAATCACAGATATCTTTATATAAATCTTTTTTTCACAGGTTACCAGAGTGGTGTTACTGTGGGTGAACAACCATTTTAATGACTTTGAAGGAGATCCTGCTATGACACGATTTCTGGAGGAATTTGAGAAGAACTTGGAAAACACGGTGAGCCCCCAAAGCCTGACCAGCTTTGTGCTGCTGGGTGCTTATAACTCGTGTGTTACGAGTGACTGCRTTGTTGTGGTCTAGAAGAAAGCCATTTACAGGTGACTTATTGTGTGGTTATATTCTTAAATACATGCTTGGATAAAAAGCCCATGCAAAGTGGCACATGTGGCACTCATTTGCGTGTCCTGATAGTACTGCAGAAGGGGACAAGGTTATTCAGTAGGATTTAACTACTCGGGATCATAAGTTCTTCTTCTGTTGCACTTTTTTTCCTCCCACCCACCTGTTTTTCCATTTCTGGTGAGGGAACGTCACATTCATTTTGTGTGTCTTCTGGGTTACAGAAAATGAAAGGACACCTCAGACTGCTGAATATTGCTTGTGCTGCCAAAGCCAAATGGAGACAAATTACCCTGCAGAAACCTTCCAGAGACTCGCCGCTCTTTTTCAGCCTGCTTGGAGGAAGCGATAAAGGTTTTGGTATTTTTGTGGAGACTGTGGAAATGGGCAGCAAAGCAGCMGAAGCTGGGCTCAAGCGTGGTGACCAGGTAAAAAGAAAAAAAGAAATTAAAACATTGAGCTCTTATTTTTAATAAAAAAAATTCCAGCTCACCAGCTGCAGTATTTCCAACAAAAAGCTTAGACTGTTTGCTTAGCGGTAAACCTCTGACTGATATTTTACTTGGAATACTGTATTTCAGCTTTGATTTACGTAAGGTTTAACTATTCTCTTAAATATTTAAATATTCAAAAATGTTCAAAATATTTCRGAAGTTCAAAGAATAGGGATTCTCATCTCGCACTTTGCTGGGGGACAGTGACAGTTCACACCAGCTGGAGATCTGGCCTTTGATTCTGYTATCCGTTCTACAGCTCCTGGTGCACTCCAGTTTTGATTAAGGTGCAATTCCTAATTGCAGGAATGTCAAGCTAACACATGAGAAATTTGGTAAAACAAACAAACAAACAAAAACATGTAGAAATGCAGTTATTCACTTATAGGTTATAATTTCATAGAAGTGATCAAAACAGTTATCTTGTAAGGAATGCTTTCATGCTGCAGGTCCTATAAAGATGATATAATTTTTGGAAATGTTCTTTCTTATACCTGTACTATCACATTAATATTTGTAAGTCTATCATAAATAGTTGTCCTTCTAATAGTTTCCATTTTTATTTCTTCTAAAAGATAATGGAAGTAAATGGACAGAATTTTGAGAACATAACGTTTGTAAAAGCTCTGGAAATCTTAAGGAACAATACACATCTCTCCATTACTGTAAAAACAAACATTTTTGGTGAGTGGACTTTACATTATATATATTTGTATGCATATATTTTTATGTATATGTGCAATTTTGTATGTATAAAGCTGAAAGASAGAATCCAGTCTTCCTAACCGTAGGACTGCCCTGGAGATGCCATTCTCCTTTCAACCTGTTCTAGGAGTGAAAGTGGCCCRGCCGTCCCCTGGCTGCGCCTCCGTGCGCTGGGATGTGTCCGTGCGCGCCAGGGGCGGCGCGCTGGGTGGCACAAGGCCAGCGTCCCCGCGCGGGGCTCCCGACACGTCCCCCCGGGGCCGCTTAAGCGGCTCTACTGCCCCTTCATGCGGTGCGGCTGAAACGGAGCCAAGGGAAGGGCGCCAAAATATTGTGCCAAGAAACAGCAAAAAATGTAAAATCTGGCTTTCGTGAAACTTTTTATAATGGCTGTGAGAATGATAGGATAAATTGCCTTTAGATCTAAAATAGAAAGTGGGATATAAAAAGTGGTATGATATATAAATGTTGGCTTTTAATTGTCAATGTGAATATAAACACATAAATACCTCTTTAAAATCTCAGTCAAACCATCTGCTCTTTTTCCATAATCCTGTTGAGGCAGGAAAATAACCATAGCTACAGAAAGAACAAGGCCGTGTCTGCAAGATAGATTCTTTCTTTCTGCTTATGTCTGAGACCTTCTGATGGTCTTGCATTTTTATTCTCTTCCTCCAGGTATCTGCCCTTGTTCACTGTTGGTTTTTCTTTGTTTAGTTACAGTTTTCTCCTTATTGCTAGGCAAAGGCAAGATGTTTCAAGATCTGAGTGATTGTTTCTTATGGCAACCTAAKATCCTAATTTCAAATAAATTTGAAACAGTGGTAATCTGTATTCTAGACTAGAAGTGACCTAAGTCAAAGACAGAACTGAGGCAGTGATGGTCTGTACACTTTGCTTAATAAACATAAGCAATATATGTTTATGAGTGGATTGTGAGCTCTCTTCCTGCTCACAGTTATAATTTTAAGACCGTTTCTCAGATAGATCTTAATGAATTCACTCTCAGTTTTTTTCAACAGCAGTATTTATTATTGTGTCTTATTAATTGGCTGCTAAGTACCGGATGTTGGCARTGAACAATTCCCACTCTTATATTTGAATTTGTGCTGAGAAGCATCTCAGTCAAGAAAGGAACTCKAATAACAAATATTACTTTTAATAAATACATTGCACTGATTGATGTGAATGTAATACTGCACTGAGTGAATGGTAGCMTAACTCTCTGAAATTTGCTGTAAAATGTATTAATTTTAAAAGTAGCTGGAAGAACCCAACTGTGTAGAACATTTGTTTTCGTTAAACATGGAGAGTTTCTGCCATTGAACAACCTAATAGCACAACCCTTGCGTGGGAAAAGACCCCTGCCCATAAAATCTAAATTAAAACATGACATGCTGCCTAGTTTGCATCTTTCTGGCTTATTTTTTTTCTGGAGGTGTGTGGGAAACAAAGAGTTGGGAAGTGTCAGTTTTGACAGTGTGGAGGGAGATCACTATGTTTGCATCTTCTCTTACAGTGTTCAAAGAGCTGCTTTGCAGGATAGGACAAGAAAAGAACGGAATCCCACATATTCCCAAAATTGCAGAAAAGAAAAACAACCGTTACTCCATCCCAGATATGCCTGGAGACGTGGAGCAGATGTTTCCACGTGAAAAGGCCAACAAGAAAATCAAAGCTAACACTGTATCTGGTGGGAGAAACAGAATCAGGAAAATTTTAGACAAGACACGGTTCAGCATCTTGCCTCCCAAACTGTTCAGGTATGTCAGACTCTCTGGTAAAACAGTAGCTCTCTTCCTTTTAAATTGCTCTATTGCTGCCTAGTATCTTCACACCAAAATACTGTTTTTCCTGCCRGTGAACACTTTCGAATCTGCCTTTCCCTGTCCGTGCTCTTAAGGCCTGTCTGCAATGAGTAATTAAAGCACCCRGGTGCTGTTGTGTTGCCCCCTTTCCCTGGTGCTGCGGCGCACGCGTGGAGCTCGCCGCGCGTGACGGGATCGATCCCGCGTGTTTTGCAGCGACGGCAGCGTGAGCCAGTCGCAGGACGACAGCATCGTGGGCACGCGGCAGTGCAGGCACAGCCTGGCCATCATGCCCATTCCTGGGACGCTCTCGTCCAGCAGCCCCGACCTCCTGCAGCCTACGACGAGCATTCTGGACTTCTCTAATCCTTCAGGTAAAACAGCAGCGTGAGCTTGGCTGATGTGATGACTGTGATCGTAAGGCAGCTGATTCGGGAGGGAAATGGCACTTTTTACCMGCTGCAAACATGCTGAATGCAGTTACCTATTTGTCTCATGACCTTAAAAGCTCCAAAAGCATAAACTCCCCAAATTTTCACCTGCTATTTTGGCCTCTTTTTCTATAATCTCACAAAGAAAATAACTTGCCACCTTAAAGTGGCTTATAATCACTGGTGTGTGCCAGAGCTCCAGTGGAAGTGGGTTGCCCTCGTCTGTACTCTTCTCATTCTATCATCTCCTCCCAAAACCGGTTCTCCTGATGACTTGACTTGTCCACCCATCATCTTTGAATATATATTTCAAGCAGCATTCTGGGTATCATAGGTCCACTATAGCTATCAAGGTAACAATGTTAATGCCTCCTATATGACAAACATTAGGTTTCTTCAGTTATATTTCTGTAAAAAAACCTGATTTTAGATTTATGGTCTTGTTTCTCCACTGCTGCTACTGTAGGAATAACATTAATGAAGTGGCTGCAGGAGGTATTTGTTATATGCAGCTGCCTGTAAACATGTCAAGTCAGAATCATGTTCCTCTGTTCCAAGTTCTGTGCATAATTATATATTCTGTAAACTGCCTTGTAGCTAAGACTTATCCTTATGTAARCTTGCATATTTTCAAAAAGGGATGTGCACAAGTATATCCTGTTTTATTCATAAATATTAATGACAAATGAATTCTTTTTTGCAGCAAATATGTTTTCTTGTTGTCTACATGAGAGCTCTACACACATGGGGCTCTAAGAATCTTCCCTGAATATTTCTGCAGTTTACTGCATAATTATGAGCTGTGAATAATTAGTCTTTTTTACCTCTACTCTGTTAATGTCACTATAACAAATATGCATCTTTTTGGCACATTTGGCACATCAAAATCTTCTTGACGTGACTGTATTGCGTACTCTTTATAAGTTTTATAAATACCCAAATCTGGATTTAGTGTTGACACCATTCTTTTTTCTTTTTCTCTGCCTGCAGCTGTTGGGTTTTACTGTAAGTATCTTGATGTATAGCATCCTGGAGACCTTAATATTGCATGGCTTGCCTGTTAAACCTAACACTTTTTCATCCGTTTTCTTGGCACAGTTGTTACAGTTAGGACATTTCAGAGTGGGTGCCCTGTAAACCTTCCCTTCAGGTACCTCCATGGGCTTTCCTTGTGGCTGCTGTAAGCACAAGGCAGCGCTGCACCGAGGCCCAGGAGACYCGCGTTTGATTCCCACTTCTACCGTTGACATACTGACCATTCAGAAAGCTACTTTGCTGCTCAGTGACCTTGCTGTAAGGGGGAGAGGTTGCTTGTATCCCATTTATAGAAACTGATGTTTTTGATAGTAAGAGTTTGAGGTTTAGTTTGTTCTTCTGTTGGACTGGGCCTAACTAAAATTCTGTGCATGCTGCCCTGAAATGTCCACCGTCGTTCTGTAGCCACACAATAAATCATCACTGGGGAAGTCATTTTTATTAATGCTTTCATGCTTAAAAGAAAAAGACTTTAAATGCAGGCATGTGCTGGTAACATTAACTGTAGTCTGTCACTCGTAAGTTGCGGTGAATTTTGGTTGCAAAATGACATTTCAGATAACTTTAACTGCACGCTGCAGTATTGCTGCCAGTACAGGCACCCTGGCATGCAGAGGAGCAGGGAGCTGGTCTAGCAGCAGGGCTGGCTCCACCCGGGGGTAGATGAGGRCCTTGCTGTGCTGTCCCCAAGGCTCCCTGTGTCCTGCTGCAGTCTGTGGACACCCTGGCATGGGAGCTGCGTCCYTTCCTGGAGCAATGTGGCGCTTCTCATCCCTGTTATTGAAGCTCGGTCTAGTGACAGCAGGAAGAATGTAGGGCTGTTCTCCCAGCTGAGGCCCTGGAGATGGACGTGGGCGGCTCTGATGCAGGAGTGAAGGACACGTTGGCCGCAGAGACAGGATTYTGAGGAATTTCAGGCTCCTGCATGCGGCCGGCCTGCCCGGGCTTGGTCTTCAGGCATCACAGAGTGGGGAGAAGCAAACAAAACCCACTGCCTCCCCTTAAATTTTAATTAACAGGGTGCTTTTGACCTTGTTTTTTTCCCAGTCAACGTTGCTTTGAAAGTCAAGCATTATATAATAGGAACAAAGTGAATTATCGCAAGCATCAAGCTGTAAAGTAAACATGTTTGATGCATGAGAATATAGTAGCTGCTCTAATCTGCCTCCGATAAAGCTGCTTTCTGAGCAAAGCCATATTTTCATACATAAAACGTGTTATAAACGAGGACGCCAGCAGAAGGTGTGTGCTGGCGGCAGCTCGGCCCCGTGGGCTGAGGGAGGCGAGMGGTGGGAGCAGCACGTGGGTTGGTGCAGGCTGGACTGCTCTGTGCCCACGCTGGCCCGTGCCACCACGCGGGGACACGGCCCGGCACCCCCGATCCCTCCGCGTCTCACGGCCAGAAGGCAGCCATGCTCCCCAAAATTCCGAGATGCACCAAAAAYGTGCAAAGTTTGCAGAGTGTGATGGTTTCCTAGTGACGTGCCYGTAACAGGGATGCCTTGGGCTTTCATCGTGGCCGTGGTGTGATACACGACTTAACTCTGTTGTGAAAGGGCAGAGAGAGGAAAAGAATCTTCTGGTTTCCTTTGCAGCTGAGGGAAAAGACTGGATGTTTTAATGAATATTTATAGGTGTTTATCAAGTCCAGCATGGTTTTTTGTGTCTTGCTTGCTGTTTTTTGTTTTCTGCCTGTCAAGTAATGCCGTAAATGACCTTGTGTGTTTTCAGGGAGAAGTAACTTTGYACTTTAAAGACGTTCTTTTCTTGTTTTAGATATTCCGGATCAAGTAATCCGCGTTTTCAAAGCGGATCAGCAGAGCTGCTACATCATCATCAGCAAGGACACGACAGCCAAGGAGGTTGTGAGTCACGCGGTGCACGAGTTCAACCTGACGGGAGCCCCGGACACCTACTCGCTCTGCGAGGTGTCCGTGAGCCCCGAGGGGGTCATCAAGCARCGGCGGCTTCCCGACCAGTTCTCCAAACTCGCAGACAGGATTCAGCTCAACGGGCGGTAAATGCACCCTTGTTTTAGTCGCGTTCTGCATTTGTTTGACTTGGCCTTTTAGGATTGAAGCACTAGGGGAGTGATTCCTCCTAAATTCACATAGGAGCAAAATGCTTGGATACCCTTCTAGAGGGTGGCTAAAGGGGCTTGAGTAACACCGGACTTCTCTCCTAAATGCCTGTAGTTGTGAAAACATCCATGTATTGAGCCACGAATCAGCAAGGGAGCCTTCCCAGAGCACAGCGATTCTAAGGGTGCCTTGTRGGAAGCTCAGAAATAGCTGTGTTCCTCCATGCATGCACAAAGATGCATTTGCTGGGAATTCCAGGGATACACCCACCGGAGCAAGGACAACTGACCRTTAGAAGAATAGGCAAATAAATGCAGTGATTTATTTCTCCCTCCCCTCTTTTCTTTCCTATTTTATGCTTTCCTTCCACTCTAAAGTAAACTTCTCCAAACCTACCCCAAGCTCACTTGAGGACAACCCAATTCAGCAGATCACAATAATGTGTGTAGTAGCTTTCTCTTAAAAATATTTTTTTTCTGGCCGTTTCCCTATGTACTTTGTGATTAAAAGATACGAGTAAYTTCTTTATGATACAATATTACAGTGACCTGATACTAACCTGAGATAAATTGTTTTCTTTTTATGTGAGCTGCTACAAATGTTTTCTGAAAATTTAAGTGCTGGCACTTTATCTGATGACCTGATACATACTGGAAGGTTTATTACATAAAAAATTCTTCAGTTCTCTTTTCTAGGCAACAAAGAGAATTTGTGAGGAATAGACTCTGCTGCATTTAAGTGATCTGCTTTAGACCGTGAAAATGAATTTTCCAGATACCTTTTCATTTCCTGAATATTGTGTATTTCATGTATATATTAACATGCCATGCTAAATTTATATGAGAAATGGAGAAATACATTAACGACAGATTTCAAACATCTCTCAGAGCTAATGCGTGCTTAAAATGGTATTTCACTGCTGAATTTACAAATGGATAAATAACTGACCTTTTTCTGAAGGTGAAAGCTACTGCATGTTAGAGTACTGTATAGAGAAGAGTATTAACAGAGAGGTAGAAAAGATCAAAACAGCTTTGAAATGATGGAAAACTATTTAGTGCTTAGATAATGGTGGCRTTTTGTGCTGAAGTACAGGGACACGCTGCCTGCTCTTACCTCGGTCGTTGCCTCTCGCTCCGGGTTGTCATCCAGAAGTGCTCTTGTGTATGCAYCTCTACGGTGCCAAAAGCAAGCAGGTCCTTTGGTGCTGCTCAATATCTGTGTGCTCCTCAGTGCTCAGAATGCTCTCCCTAAYGTCCTGTTGTGATTCAATTGATCTTTAGGTATTACCTGAAAAACAACATGGAGACGGAGACGCTCTGCTCGGATGAGGATGCTCAGGAGCTGCTGAGAGAAAGCCAAATCTCCCTCCTGCAGCTTAGCACCATTGAGGTTGCCACGCAGCTTTCCATGAGAGACTTTGAATTGTTTCGGAATATCGAGCCGACGGAGTACATCGACGACCTTTATAAGCTGGACTCCAAAACAGGAAACGCTCGCCTAAAACAGTTCGAGGACGTCATAAATCAAGAGACGTTCTGGGTGGCCATGGAAATTTTAGCGGAGCCCAACCAACTCAAAAGAATGAAGATTATTAAGCATTTCATTAAAATTGCCCTCCACTGTCGAGAATGCAAGAATTTCAATTCCATGTTTGCAGTTATAAGGTGAGGTAGTYTTGTTCTGCTGCTCTTTGTACAAAGCAGCTCCTTTGTCTTCCCAGAGGTGCTCAGTCAAAGCCAGTTTTCCTTAAACTTAAGCAAGGCAATTATGAACAGCTATGCAAAACCAGACAGAAGGTGTTACCCGTTGTGCGTCCACTCAGGTTTTCAGGAAGTAGATTTGACCTTACCACTTGTTAGTGCATGATCTGGAGTAGAATGCACTTTGCAGCTACAAAACTCTGCAATCCCTGGAAACCCCATGGAGCTGACTTGGTGAAAAATTGTGATAGAGAGACTGGATACATTCAGTTCAGTTAGATAGTCTAAGTTGTTATTTATTAGCTAAATCTGGGCATATTTTTACATTTTGAGTGCCTTAATGGGAGTGATGATACAATAAGGAGCTTTGGCATATCTGTTACTCTAATTTTCAGTCTRCTGGTACTTGTTTACAAATACTCTAAACGTGGTGTTCTTAAGTCTCTTCACTTCTATTTGTGATAAGTTCTGTTTATTGTCCTCACTTGCTAGTCTGATTATATAATTAGCTCMTTAATTTTTCAGTGTTTTTTCTCCATGTGTTGGTATAGGGTTTTTATGGGAACGAAAGGGGCTGGGGGCTAGGTGGGCCCCAGGACTGTGTTGCAGGCAGATCACGTTGGCAGGCTGGCTGAYGGTTTGTACCTTTTGGCTGGAAGGAGTCGTGCTCTCGTTTTGCTTGCTCCGGAGAGGGAACAGAGCAGCGTATCGTGATGAGCTTGCTCGCAGCCTGGCGTTCTCCTAGCTTTGCAGTTAACCTTGCGAGGACTATTTGATCTTTAAAAGCACTAAACAACTCTTGTCTCCTTTATGAAACGTAGGGATCCCTTTAACAGCTGCTGATGAGCTGTGTCTGTTTTGCAGCGGGTTAAATCTAGCACCAGTAGCACGTCTCAGAGGCACGTGGGAAAAGCTACCGAGCAAGTACGAAAAACACCTCCGAGACCTTCAAGATCTTTTTGATCCATCTAGAAACATGGCAAAATACCGCAACATCCTTAGCAGTCAGAGCATGCAGCCTCCAATTATCCCCCTCTTCCCTGTTGTCAAGAAGGATATTACATTTCTACACGAAGGTAATGTCAAGCACAGAGAAATAATAAACCAGGCAYGGAGTCTATTTAAGGCCTTGCTTTAGCACTCCGTGATCCAGCAAATGACTRAAAGGAAGCTGCCGCCAGTGTGGTGCTTTTGCTGTGTCCTTTGTAGGAGTAAAAAGAAATGTGATCCTGAATGCATAATAGAAGAGACTGATCCTAGACAAAAATAAGAAAAAAAGGAAAAAAAACCTGCATATTTTAAATCATTTACAAGCAGTRTTTAATCTTCATCAAAGGCATGGGTGGTGGAAATGCTGAGTGCAAACTACAAATYAGACTGCTTCAAATATATTTCTGGTGCAAAACCTTGAAGTCACAGTGTTTCTAAGCTTGGTTCTGTGTTGTGGCTTTCAGAGAGCTACAATGATATAACACCTCCTACTCCTGCTTTCAGCATTTTCGTTTTTTAAAAAAAGTTTCTAATTTTTTTTTCTTTTACACAAAATTCTGCTTGCAATTGGTTAAGATTATGGTTTTCTAAATATGCCAAATTCTTGGATATGTTATTTCAAAACTTTGAACTAACTTCAGAATATGACTGCTATTGATACCAATTCTCTGTTTATCCTGAACTGTTGATACCAATTCTCTGTTTATCCTGAACATCCGTGGCAGTGAAATTGGGCAGAGTTCACTTATTTGTTCCCCTTGCTAGATCAGCAAGGGGAAGGCTGRAGAGGTGAGTGGGCCTGGCTGGCGCCTCTATTTTGTCACGGTGCCGTTTGCTCATTTTCTGCTGTTTTGATTAAAGCAGTCTTGGGAGTGTCAGTGTAGCAGCAGGGAAGCTATTGCGGGGGGATAGCAGCATCCCATCAGTGTTTTGAAACGGAAGCATTCCTTATTTCCTTCTGGCGCGTGTCTGCCTTGCCCAGGAAACGACTCGAGGGTGGACGGCCTGGTGAATTTCGAGAAGCTGCGCATGATCGCCAAGGAGATCCGCCAGGTGGTGAGGATGACCTCGGCCAACATGGACCCGGCCGTGATGTTCAGGCAAAGGTGCGCAAAGGCCGGAGCCCCGCGCCGAGCGGGCGGCGTGGGCTGGGGGCCCTCGTGCGCGGGTGTTCGTGTGTCCTCGTGTCGCTGGCCACTGACGGGTGCCATCAGGGCGGAAGTCTTTATCACATTGCAGAAGTACCCTCAGGGCTTCTAAGAGCTGCTTTTGATGACTGCTAAACCAATGTGCTGGTTTAGAAAGCAAAGAAAAACGGGCTTTAATGCTTCTTATTTTTGCTAAATAAAACATTAGTGGCAGAGTTACAGGAGACATATAAATGCAGGAGGAAAASCATACATAAAGATGTTTAAACCACCCTTGTATCAGTCAGAAATACTGCTTTTAAAGCACTCTCTGGTAACGCCAAGAGGAGTCACCAAAGTATCTTGATATTTTTGTCTTTATTCGTGACCAGCACAACTGAGTGCACCTACCTGGTCAGCCTTGAAGGGCTGTGGCCGACAGGAGCGTCGGCTCCAGCGCCGTGTCTGCAGGGCCAGAGCCCCGAGACCCCCGCGGCAGGTCCCCGCTGTGCGGCTGAGCTGGGCACGGTGCCCCGTGGCGTGGGAGCTGGTGCCGGAGGCCTCGGCCGCTGTCCTGCAGCCCTGCGAAGAGCGGAGGGCACAGAGCCCTTCTCCCTCTATAAACACCATTCACAGCTTTTAAAGAGGAGATACTGTTGTGGTCGACCCAGCAAATTACCTGCTGAATACCAAATGACAAAGCTAATTATTTGATAAYTCTGATAAGTTAGTTAAGTCCTAATTGCTTTTCAGAAATGGTGACATTATCAGTTGAAATCGTTCTTAAATACACTTCCCTGATACCCTTTACTGTTATAGACCCAAAGAGCTCCAATTCTATAAGGAATTGAACACCAAATAAGTAGTTTACCTWTAGTATGTTTTTCAGAATTACAGAATTTTAATGACCACGTCAGCCTAAAGTGTACGTGCTGACGTAAAATACTTAGCTAATATTAGCAATAGTGCCGAAGATTAAAAGAAAATCATTCTGTGTTTTCACGTCATTTATATTCATTTTCATTGCCTCTGGTGTTTGATCTATCAGTTTGTGTGTGACAAGCTACTAATGAAATCTTTTTTGAAGAAGACTAAAATTGAACAAGAAAAGACATTTTAGTGGCAACGTAAGACTTGCCAACAAGTTCGTTACCAATTAATATAGGGCATCTAGATTTTCAGTGTATTTTTAGCAAAAGGCTTGTTTTCCAGCAAGCAATCAAGAGGAAAAAAAATCGTAAATTTGGAATACTGGTGATGATTTCTCAGACATGTTCTGTGAGCTAATGCATAGAATAAATTAATTTAATTATATCTTTTGCAATGTGAAGAAGTTAAACTTTCACTTCATCAAAGTCAAATTGGACTTGTGCAAAATTAACAAGGAAGTTAAAAAATATTTTGGTTTGTAAATGTATAGATTGAACTKAAATGAAGGAAATAAAAAAAACTGATAGATATTCCTCTGTGTCGAAGTACTGTAACGAGTCCTGCCCTTGCATTCCATTAAAGCATCACGTTGTTGTTTGAGAAGAATTTTGCTGTATAGAAAATTTTCTTTTCTGTTCTTTCCTGTCTACATCTTTCTTCCTGACTCTCAACTGTTTTATTTTTTCCTGTGCTTTTCTGTTCAAATACATGCTTCAATGTATATGGCTCTTGCTTACAGGAAGAAGAGGTGGAGAAGTTTGGGGTAAGTGTAGAGATGAATGCAACTAAGATAAATAAAGATTATGCAACTCTTAACATACTGCATCCTCCTTTTTAGTGCATGCACCTGAAATACAGCATGCATTTTATTAACCCTGCAATACGTATTTTTTTGAGAAACAGGAATAAGTGGTTTACAGTCAACATACTGCAGCTGYAAAGATTTTTTGAGTTGCTTTTCTGTGTTAGATAAGTTATTTACGTTTTGGCCTCATAAAATAAACTGATGCCYGGTTATATTGGAAGACAGACCATTYCTGGAAACAAATAATGTCCTCTCTAATGTGTGTCTGAAAAGTTGAAGCCRACGTGCATACACCGAGCGAGCGAGCTCCTCGCCGAGCGCCCTGGGATCTGAGCTGCCCTGAGGATCAGAATGACCCCAGAGGAGCRTGATGAGATGGGCTAATGCAGCTGCCCACTGATACTTTGCAGTGGCAGTGATTAGCTAACAGCCAAGCCAGATTTAATGTGTTTTTGCATATTTAATACACGTATTGAACGTGTATTTGTGTTTTTGCCCAATGTCCCATGTGTACCTGAGCCCACCTACCWTTGCACTTGCAGACTGGGCTTGTTTGGGTGCTGTGGGCACATGCTGGACATTAGCCCGGCTTCACCATATCCACGGTGTCACTACAGTGTAGCACCCTATTTCCTTACATGCTAGATATTAACTTTGTGCTATCTGTAATCTGTAGCACACATGAGAGCCCCTGTTTGAGGGGAGTCCAAGCTGTCCATTCTGCCATATGCTGCTCTTTACCTGCAACGCATTAGTTTTTATTTTTAACCTTTGCAATTCTGCTGCACTAAGTGATTTTTACTTCTTTTTTGACTTTATTTAAACTTTGTAAATGTGTCAGGTAGCTGTTTTCCAATCCCTAGTTTTTACGCTTGATCTTGAGAAATATTTTATGCAGACTTAAGCTTTTTAAAATTAATTCCTTTGAATGCTTACAAAAAGCTAGAAATAATTTTCCTGATTTTTTCCATCAGAATTTCCTTATACTTTTCATTTATCAAAAAAATAAATACTGGTTAGAACCAGTGCATCTGTAGCGACTTGGCAGTGAAAATGGAAGAAATGGGTATATTCGAGCCATATCAAGATCAGTCCTTTGGTGGCTGACTGAGCACTAAAATGAGGAAGAATAAAAAATGACTGTGCTGCATAGTAGTTAATATTAATTAAAGAAATCTATTTACCTGTTTTTGGTTCAGTTGCCAGTAGAGCTGATGGTTTAAAATAGGAGCATTCAGACATATTGGTCGTGTTCTTTTATGGGCACAAACCTGTTCAAATCTGAACATATGTAACATGTTATCGTTGTCTCTGTGACCTGTGTTTGGGATACTTCATGAGTAATTAATCTCTTGTACGTGTTTTTAGTTAATTGGAGAAAGGAATTGAGTGCATAATAAGACACACTTTGCATATTTAAGATAGACTTTTCTCTTGCTTGACCACTGTGAGAAGTTCAGTATCCCAGGAGGATTATGCTGGTGGTCAGTGGAACTGCAAGACGTTCTGCTCTGACGCCTGCGGTGGGTCACAAATTGCTTAAACTGAGAGACCCAACGTCAGCGAGCAGGTCTGTGACTGCAGTCTGCAGTGGAARTAATGGTGTGGGCTTTGTGCAGCGAGACCTTTAGCAGAGCTAGATGGGGGCAGTTTCTTCGTTCTTTGCCTCGTTCTGCTTAGTTCTACACTGTCATGAGCAGTTCTTGCCTAGACTCAAAATGCTGCTATCAGTTTTAGCAGAGTATTTTAAARCAAATCTTGTTTTAATGCTGTTCATCTTAACTCATTTGCATCAGCATGTACTAGCCCTAACTGAAGAGTTTTGGTATTAATCTGCTTCAGCACATGCTGCTTTTGCTCCTCGTTGCTGATGGGAACCRAAAATCAAGGGGTCTGCTCTTGTGTTTCCTAGGTCCCTGAGCCAGGGCAGTACAAACTCCAACATGCTGGACGTGCAGGGAGGCGCCCACAAGAAACGCGCCCGGCGCAGCTCGCTCCTCAACGCCAAGAAGCTCTACGAGGATGCCCAGATGGCCAGGAAGGTGAAGCAGTACCTGTCCAACCTCAACGTGGAAACGGACGAAGAGAAGATCCAAATCCTGTCGCTTCAGTGTGAGCCTGCATATAGCACTTGTGAGTACGGTGGGGTCTCAGGGGGCCGTGATCTGCACAGGTTTTGAAYGTCCTTCCTTTGAAATGTGCATCTAATTAAGGCCTTTCTCTTCTCCAGCAAAAATTACTGTAATAAGAAGCTTGTTTGTCAACTCTTGTGCTAGCAGACTAAGTAATACAGTTTCAGCAGGCCAGCATTTATCCTCTGATCTTGGCTAAGCTCACAAAACTTTGGACTGAGGGTTGTGGGGTTTGGTTTTTYTGACCTTTAGTTCTTTAGAACTGCGTGTCTTTTCATCAGTCTSGAAGGAAATTCAATAGTACATTAGATCTCTTCTTACCCCTCTGTCCTTGTACGGAATTAGGAAGGATAAAAGTAACGTTTACCCCGTGAACAGCAAGAAAATGAAAAGAGACAAAATCAATATAGAAGGGGAGGTGGAGTACAGCTTAGAATGAAAGATGGTTGAGAAGGAGAAGTCAGGCCGATGGGATTGACATGGTTTGACAGCCCAAAATTGAGGGCTGCACCAGGACAGTTTTTCCATAAATGGAGCTCCTGTGAAGCTGCCTGACTGAACAGGCCATCCCACGGGCTGCCTCTTCTGTCTCCCACAGTTCAGCAAATTCCCACTTAAAGAATTGTAGTTGCATGTGAYTTTGATAATGAGAAACTTTCAAGTGCTTTAAAGTTAGGACTGTGTCAGAACAGTAACAATCTTGCCAGGAAAACAGCGTTTCTTGCTTGTCTCTTGTCCAACTGCAGCATACTGCACTTCTTGTTATTGCCGTTCTCAAAGACTGTTTTTGTCCATTAAGGAGATGAAGTAAAAGACCAAGTAGGAAGTGACTATTTGAAGATAAAATATTAAGACTAAGAATTCRTATTATTTTCCAAGATGACTTTTTTCCTTAATGTGATATGGTGTTAAAATACATTGTTTTTAAGACTTTATTTTTAGAAGTGTGGAACCTGTAACTGATCTGGTTGATCAGGTTTGCTGACCTGAGAGCTCTGGGTTTGCCACCCGGGCAGGAACGATGGAGATGGTTAAAGCAGRGGAGGCAGCAGCCTCTGCTCCGGTGGCGTCAGAGCTCAGACCCTCCTGGGGACAGGGGCTCCTTTGCACTCGGTGACTTTGTCTGCAACTCGATATTTAAATTTTGCCCTTTGAGTCAGGAAGCTTGATACCTGGCTTTGTAGACCTTTCTGTGGAGAAGGTTCTTTTTTCTTCTCTTTTGCTCATATTCAGGAAGTAGGAGGTTCTTATCTCAGTATCACCATTGTCCTAACTTTGCTTCCAGACCAAGCAACAGGTATTCAGTAACCCAGATATTTCCAGAGTAATGTAAGGAGAAAGAAGTTGACTGGCCTCAGCTCTGCAAACAGTTTATTAATTGCTGTGTAAGTGAAGTAGAAATTGAGAAGTGTCCTGTTGCAAGTCAATTGTGCCACCTAGTGAAAGGTTTACCAGCTGCAGCTTCCCATATGTGGCATTACATATTTCTGAAAGAGATGCTGATATGTCTTTAGGTGTTTGTCCATAGGATTTAAAGTATGGAATTAAATTGTGGTGGGAAATAAATTATGTGATTTTCTTCAACATAACAAGATAAGAGAGCCTGGAATATTAGACATTCTGAATGTTTCATCTGCTGTCTGGTGGTTGGGCTTAGAATGATAGTAATACTGCTGTAACTTGTATTGATATTTGTGTTTTCATAACAGTGACAAAGAATTTAAGTGAGAGAAGAGGGGCAAAATCCTCAGAAATGTCTCCRGTACCGATGAGGTCAATTGGCCAAAGCACTAAAGCCCATCAGCATCAGCAAAACAGAATGAGCCAAGTCCTGCAGGTTCCGTCCGTGAATTTGTACCCCAGCAGGAAAAAGGGGCTGACCAAGGAGCACGTCACGTTCAGTGAGTATCCGCAGCTCGGCCACAGAGAGCTTCATGAATTAAGGAGAGGAGCTGGGTGGCTTGCTGGAGATGTTTTGCAGGCCTCACAGTTTCTGTAACTTCTCACCTAAAAACAGGTGAATCACATTACTGTGTGTTCCAAGAGTAATCTGCTCTGGTGTTTGCACAATGGCAGTTTAATACCTGTTGTTAATTGCAAGGTGCTGTCTGTAAATACTTTCTTGCTTCGATGTCGTAGGCCATTAATTGTAACCTGTCACTTGCTGTGACAATGGTAGTTTTCTGATATACACCTGAAGAGTTGCAGACTGTTCCGTTCTCCTGAATGAGTCTAGCTGAGGTGGCTCTGTTATCCATGTTTGGAACAGGTCAGACACACACCGTGAAGCCTTTGCTGCATTCTGAATGGATCTTGAACAAACACAGCAGATGAATGGTGCTTGTGTTTTATTCATGACAAAATGAAATACACTATATAATAATGAAATACCTCAAACAAATCCCAGTCATATAGTGCTTTAAGCTTTAATACCGTTATAGTAATGTTATTGTCAAATTGAAGCAGCATATGTGCAAATGTTATTTACTATTTCCAGTGAGCATCATTCTTTTCCCTAAATTATCAATTGCAAAGCGGTGTTTAGTATTAATATTCCATTGACCTATTTGCACAGCTGCTATATTGTTTGGAAGCCACAGCAGTCTTAAATGCTGTAAGGTTAGTTGCAGTTAATAAAATGATATGAAATTATCTGCAATACATTGATACATACATCAAACATCAATATAGTCTAAAATAGTTTTAGAAAACACAATAATGCAGCATATACATTATGCTTACTTGTGAAAAAGTCTTGTGATTTAAYTCAAATCTCTTGTCAAAAGTGTCTGCAACTTGATATGTTCCAGGAGTTTTATTTCTGATGCTCCTGCTGAGAGCTATTTATCCTTTCCTATGTTTTAAGTATTAATCCAATTGACTTATTAGAAGCTCAGATTAATTCCCTACTAGGCATATGCAACATGATCCAATAGTGAACAAGAAATAATAAACCAAGAGCTTTACTATGCAGGATGGTACACTGCTTTTGCTAAATCTACTACGCATTATGTAATGCCTTTAAGTACCAATCTGACCGCTCCTGATGGAGAAGATATTCTTCTCTTGAGCTTTTATTTGCTGTGATGCAGCTGGCTTTTTTTAACACTGCCCTGGCAGTTCCATGGGCGAGGATTTCCTCCAAGCTTCATACTTTGTACAGTTTTAGCCTTTTACCAAAACGCTGACCAGTGTTCCTGTTGTAACGGTTCCGGTTGTGACCTGAATGTTTCAACGCGTTTCAGATGTCACTGAGCAACGTAGCACCGGTGGCCATGTACTTGAAGGAGGAACGTGCAGTAAATGATTCTGCTGTTTTTGCAGGCACAGGCTCGCCACAGAAGTCCCTAAGTTTGTCTGAGGAAGGAAGTACCAAGAAACAAACGGAGGACACTCTGTCTATGGCATCTTCTTTGCACTCCAGCCCTCCTGCTTCTCCTCAGGGCTCTCCCCGCAAAGGTGTGTGTGCCACAGACCCCTGCTACGAGGGACCTTCCATCTGCRTTGTGCCAAAAGCAGGGTGTGCAGGGGCAGAAGTATTTGTTGTAATTAAATGTACTCTGGGAAATAACACTTTGGAGCCTTCATGGCAAGAAGCATCATGACTTTCTGTGACTTGCTGATAGACATTGTTTCCCAATGTATTTATGTTCTCTAGCCTTCAAAGTTACCTGTCCTCTAGGGACTAGAGTAATTGTGTCTTAAGAATTGCTAGMGTGCTTCTGGTGGAATTCCTGATAGGTTGCAAGTACTTTAATAYCCCCAACGTATCAGTTCAGATTTAGGTGGATATTTAGGTAAGTGTGAATTGCAAATCTCAAGATTTGTGTTGGGCAGAAATTGTCTCTCTTGAGGTAATTTAGCTTTTTGCCGAAGGTACCAGCTGAAGTACTTGCTGATTAGATAGTGKTTTTGATTCACTGAGGTGTTAGCTGCAGATGCAAGCCTGTTTGGGTGTCACTGTTATTTCTAGCCCATTGAACATCAATCCAGCTCGCTCATTTTGCAAATAATTAGCACATACGAGTCAAGGCAAATCCAAGTTTGTCATTAAATTCATCATTCTGGAAGTTTGCTTCCTGACTTCCATTCCTAACCCTATTATTGCTTTAAGATTAGGCTCCTGGTTTTAGCACTTTAATATATTTTAGTACTGCTTTTGGTCAAGCATGGTGCTTTGAAAAATCCCTTGCCATCACAAAAATATTCTTMATCACAAGCCTGAGTTTTTGATGTCTGCGTGTAAATCTGCTTTAATAGGAGCTGAAGAGGGAATACTGAGTTCTACAAAGCAACTTGGATGGATGAGTACAGAAGTAATGCATCCTTCCAAACCCTGCAGCTACTCTTAATACTTCTTGTTCTTGTGCACAGGGCTCTGTATACGTCCCTGTCTATCATGATGCCCTGAGAATCCCTTTATTTTTGATACGTGCATCTTGAAAGACCAGCATCAATTCGTCGTTAGCCAAACTTGGATGCGAATTCATTTGAAATCTCTTAACTCCACTCTGTAGTCAGCCCGTGTGCTCCCCGTTGAACAGCGTAAGGTGTTTCTGCCTCCTCTGAGCTGCTCTCTGACCCACTGATGCCCAAAGCCACTGGGCGGGCATGGCACGGCATGGCGACTGCCTGCATTTCTCACCCTTCCCAAGGGAGATCGAGCTTGTCAGGTCTCCTGGGAATCCACCTCTGCCTTCACAAGATGCTYTTTCCTTTAGGAGAATGCCACTTGTTTTACTTAGCCACAATGTATATATTAAAATAATAATAATAACTCAGATTGCTGAAACCAGGTCCACGGAGATGTCGGAGAATCACTGCTCTCAGATTTATTTATATAAACAAGTTATTTTTGTTGACTTTCATCTGGTTCTAAGAAAACAGTATTTTATTTCTCTGTAGGTTATTTCATTAATTCAACTTGCTGCTTTTAGCRTATCTTAGCACTGATCTAATTTCATTAGGGTAATCAATATCCTGTTGTTGCATAATGTTAACAACTCATTAACCTAAAATTAGGTGCTTCACAGATAGSCGAAATACATAATTTCAGGCATGAACACATTTTACTAAACCTCTGTGCAGTTATGAGGGAAGAAAAAAGTTTTAAAATCCACACATTGTTTTGACTGTTACTTGTCTTGTATTTATCATGATCTGCATGTGTGCGCTTGATTGCAGTTGGAAGCATCCAGAGGGCTGATAACTGCAGCCAGATGAATCTGTCCGGSTCTTCCTCGTCCCTTGCCAGTGAAGCCAGCAACAAGAACAGCGGACAGCGCAGCTACGGAATAGGTGGGGCTTATTTGCAAAAGAAAATTCAGGAGATGATTGTCAAGGCAAGAGACAGCTCTGACGTGTGTGCAAAGGGAGGAAGCAAGGAGGCGAGTGAACAGGCAGACCTTGAGCTTGAGCACAGGAGAAGGAAAGGAACCCTGCTTGGAAGACTTAGGGAAAGAAGTTTCTCCAGGGAAAGAGCAGCTTTTGCAGCAAAAAGGGAAGCAGAGCACACTCAAGCCTCAGAGAGGAGCGGAAAGCAAGAGGACATAGACAGTGGTACTCTGAGTACAGCAAGTATCTATGGCAACAGCAGCCTGCTGGCATATTACTATCTGCAGAGGAGGACTAGAAGAAGGAGGAAGACTCTTTGATTTTTAGAAGAAAGACTGATATCCGTTTTGTATTGGATAGACCAATGTAATCTAAGTTATATTGCTGCTATGTGTTTGCATACAGGTTCATTAATATATGTGTTAAGCTGTTTCCATTCATATTTTCAAGAGTAGGAGATATTTGTGTTGGTTGGTCATAATAAATCGCCCTTACAACGTAGCGAGGAAAGCGCTTTTAAAGTCAATGTTAGAAAATCAAGGAAAAGGTAGAGCAAACCTGCTGTCACTTGGTGCTCTGCAAACGGTAATGAATCCCGTGGGATGGTACCTCAGGAAGTTCAACATCCTTTCATATGCCTTGATGAGGGTGCTACTTTTRTTCATCCTAAGAACTTGCAGGGTGATGCAGATCAAATGCTCCTTGCCAGCATGGGTGGATTTTGTTGCACGTGTTTGCACTTTCCTCTCCACTGGCCATATCTACTCTGCCCTTCAGCCAGGCTAAGATTAACATTTAATCTCTTTATATACTTTTGCCATGATTTAATAAGTTCAGTTTTCAGACAGTGCTCATCTCCTTAGCAAAGATCAATCTTTTGGTCTTTGAGCTTGTTGGTGAAGAGTATCTTAAACGATACTCTCGCTGTGAGAATGTACTGTGGTAGAACTGTTCTAATTTTAGGAGTCTGTTAGAGAAAATGAGGAATATTTGAGAATGTATAAGGATTTTAATTAAGGATAGTCAGTTCTTTAGTTTGATAAAAAAAAATATAATTTTTAATGCTTCTTGGTGTCAAAACTCTTACGGCCATAGTCAAACTTAAAAAAAAAAAATATAATTTTTAATGCTTCTTGGTGTCAAAACTCTTACGGCCATAGTCAAACTTAAAAAAAATGAAGTCTCTCAAATTGTGAGCTGTATGCTCAGTGGCATGGGTGCCTAGCTCCAGATGCCMTGTTTTAGGGTCTTTGCAAAACCAGCATTAGTTTTTTAACTCATTTAACATTATCRCTAAAGTTGTTCTTACAGAGCCTGATAGTTTCATATTTTTATCTAATATTGACGTAAATATATCACAGTCCAGCTCAAAAGTACAGGTAGCAATGAAGTGAAAAGTTGAGTGACTGGCAGAAATGTAGGAGAAAAGAATGCTTGTCTGAGGACTGTGCAGCAATTAGGTATTAACATCTCCTATAACGAAGGACAAGTAARCTTTGATTAACTCTGGGCTCTTGTTCTACTGCCTGTGCAGCAGCTATTGCTTTGAAATAAGGGYTCTAATTGCACATGTTTGTGTATATAATGCAAGAGATATCAGGCTGTTACCTCCCACTGAAGGCAGGCATTTGTATTTTCCTGAGATGCAGGTCATTTGACATAGAGAAACCTAGGGGGAACATTAAGGAGGAAAAAAAAAATGCCAAGGGAAAAAATAATAACAAATCCAAGATTTATTGCCCCCAGCGTGCCTGATAGGAAGGACCTGCAGTTAACAGGTCAGGTAGTGCTTACCTGTGCCTGCATCACCTTGTAAAAGAAGTTCCCTATGACCTGATGAGGGTTTTGTCGAAGTCCGTCCATCCTTGGAAGCCCCGGGCTGTGACACAACCAGCTAATCCCCCATGCAGGGTCTTTCCTGCAGGGAATGGCAGCAAAGTCCCAGTCCTTGACCATGCTGCATGTGTCATTGATGCTGGGGGTTGGTCAGGAAGACCTGGCAGGGCCACGGGGCAGGCACTCTTCATAGTAAAGTAGATCGTTTCAGTGCTGAGAACAGTTTTTCAGGTCTTATTTTGTGCAAAGAGAGCTCGGGTTTAATCGCCCTGCAACATCCCATCAGTTGGCGTTTATTGCCAGGACAAGAAAGAAACAGCTTGAAAAAGCAATTTAATGTCTCTCSGGTCAGATGGGATCACTTGAATTTAATAATTCCCTGCTAGGCTRCTGTTTGTTTTCTATGGCCTTGCAGTGTGGGAATATGAATTACAGTCCTTTACGTAGCATAATTAGGAATTTTCCTCTTATCTGGCCAAAATGCCGTCTGGGACGGAAAGGAGCGTAGGAGCAGCATGAGGATGAGGATGGGGAGGAACACAGCGACGCGTGACCGTGCAGGGTCACGGAGCTGGTCCGTGTTGTGGGAGCTTTGGCAGGCAGCGTGGGTGCCCCAAAGGGCCAGCGATGCCCTTGGCAGGGCCGGCTTCGTTTCAGTTCCCTCCTCTCGTCCCCGCCAGCAGCGGAGGCTGCGGGAAGGGCTGTTACCCAGGGGGTTGGCAGGGTTGGAGCGATTTATCCACCCATGCAGATCCCGGTAGTGTTGGTTTGGTGCTAGGGTTGGATCGTGGTGGGCATCCACTGAGGTGTTACTGGTGTCATCTGATTGCCTTAAATCAGTATTAGGTGCTGATGGAGGCTAAAAGCTTTAGCACCATTAAAATTTGGGCAGCCTGATCCGTTTCAGAACGGCAGGGTTCTGTTGCTGCTGTTTTGGCTCTGAGCGTCCCCGCTGGAGGAGGTGTGTGAGCTCTTGGKCAGCACGACCGCGTTCTGAAAGCCGCTCTCTCCCTCAGGCTACGCCCTCATTCCCTCCACGAAATCYGACAACTTCTCGGATTCGAGCCACAGCGAGATCTCCTCGCGCTCCAGCATCGTGAGCAACTGCTCCGTGGACTCCATGTCGGCGGCGCTGCAGGACGAGCGCGGCTTGTCCCAGTCCCTGGGCGGCGTCGACTCCGCGGGGGCCGAGCGCAAGGAGCATCCGCAGCCGCTCGCCGACTACGCGCAGCCGTGCCCGGGGTAAGCGCCCTGCGGTTGGCCTCCGCCTGCGGGTCGGGGTCTGGTCGGGGTGGGCTGCAGACTGTGCTGTGGTCGTTAAAGCATTGGCAGGCCTGGGGAACTGGTTGCTCTCAGTTCTGTGGGAAGAGCATGTTTGCCCAAGAAACTCGTGGTGCCTTTTAGACGGCTTRTTCATGTCAGTGGGGTTGGGATGGGCATGCAGGGGATTGCAAATGTGTTGAAGGATAGGATGAAATATTAACAAATGKCTTGGTAGGTGGTGCAGAGGGAAGGCAGCACAGTACGAGCAGGATGCTCCCAATTATCTGAGCATCAGCAATGCCAATCACTTAAACAGGAACACCGGGGTTTCTTATCAGCAGTATGGCCTTGCTGCGTCCGTGTTTGTCACCCAGTGACCGCTCGTCTCTAATGCACGTAGCTGGCTCCGAGAACGTCTCTGCTGTTTCCATACCCAGCGAGGGTTTTTTCCCATCTCTGTTRTTCTCCACCGCAGCTGGTCGCTGAGCAGGCCTGCCCTGATCAGGGGGATGGCGTTCACGTCGTCCATGAGCAGCGAGGAGATCTCCCACGAGCACATCCTGGTGGAGGCGGCGGACAGCGGCCGCGGCAGCTGGACGTCGTGCTCGAGCAGCTCCCACGATAACTTCCAGAACCTCCCCAACCAGAAGAGCTGGGACCTCCTCAATTCCTACCGTCACACCCAGCTGGATGGACCTATAGCTGAGGTCGACCCCACAAATTGTTACTCTGAGGAGGCTTATTTGTACTCTGAACCCTTCTCCAAAAATAACAGGCAGTCGAAAGCCAACCTGGAAGGGGATCAGTCCCGGCAGAGCTGGGCCTCCTCGAGCTCCCTCTCGGACACGTATGAGACAAACTATGGGACGATTAAGCGGAGGGGGCTGGAGACGTCGGCAGCGGAGCCGACGGAGGTTTTGGACTCCAAACCAGGCACCGACACGGCTTACAAGACTGTTACTTCCAGTACAGAGAAAGGCCTCATAGGTAAGCCAGACCAAGAGCTGGAGAAAGCTCCCACATCTGGTTTGTGTTTTGATATTAAGCTGTTTAGAAATGACACCAGCAGATGGGGGGACTGGATTGCATGTTAAACGCAGCTTTATCATGTGGTTTTGATCAGAGCAGGCCTCAGACACTGTGGTTTTTAAATTGCCTTCTTTTGGATCAGGACCATTAAAAGAGCAGTGTGCTCCYCAGTCGCTTCACGGGCGTGCAGGAGAACTGTGTTCCTGGAGGCGTCAGGCAGTTCCTCTCTGCAGTATGAATTTGGGGCTTTTTGGATTTTTGGAAGCCCCCATCACTGCAGGCTTTCCTCTGGCAAGGAGCACCGAGCATCACTCCTTTGCACGTCCACGTAAYGCAGTGAGCTGCAGAGGGGAGAGGGGACTGCGGAGCGGTGCGGAGCGTTCCCACCTCTCCCGTGCTGCAGCCGGTTTCATAAAGCTCAGGGATGCAGCAGATCCCCCTCCCATCTTTCCTGTATTTCTGCTACCACGTGGTTGTACCACTGCAGTTTGACTACATATGAAAGGGGARAAATTGATAAAAAGCCTTTTCAAAGCCCCAGTTTTACTGAGCAACACCCGCTTTCACTGTGCTGGGGAGTTCAGCGTCCCAGCTGCCAGAACTGAAGGAACCAGGTTGTGAACAAGACAAAACACAGAGTGCAAAGCTCTCGGCTTTGAGGCAAGGGTGCATTTGAAATGCTGTTTAATTACTGAGCAGTTTGCTGGAGGAGGTTTACATTATCACAGGTAAACGCCTGCATAAACACCACACGTCGGGTGGAGGCCCTTAGGTGGCATCCCTCCTCCTTGGCCTCATAGCGGAACAGGAGCGCAGTGGAGCTGCAGGAAGCTGGCACTCAGCTCTCTCGAGCTTGTTTTTGCCCCTGTATCCTTTCTAAAATGGCTTGTAAGCCCTTGAGCCGTTTTAGGATATGACATTAACTATTCAATGAATTCTGCCTTCTCTCAACTTTTTCCCTTTAGTTTTAGCTTTGTTTTTGTACTGCACCRTGTAGCTTTTCTTCCTTTATGTGGTCATAGCACATTGGTAAGAAATGCTCAATGCCATATTTCAGCAGAGACCATGTATATCCCTTTTAAACCCAGATCTGATATAGGTGGGTATTGATTTCTGCTTTGCAAATGCAAATCCTTTAGTTAGGCATGGGCAGCATGCCAAAGACAACCTGGCTTTATTCTGCCATTTACTTATTCTCTAGGAACAACTTGTTACCACAGTCTGTAATAACTGCATGAATTCATAACGTTGTAAACAAAGAGACTCTTCAGCTCGTTTGCTTAATGAGTGCTGGTGTGGAATAGTCCCCCAAAAGAACTGACACAGGGTTTACTGCCCGGAACCTTTGGAACAGAGCTGGAAAACCACTGCCCATGTGCTAATGGGAGAGCATGGCCGTGGCAGAATCAGTAAATGTGGCTTTGAAATCCGGGCTTCGAAATTACCCTTGTTGCAACATGTATGTGGGAAAAGCCTGGTTTAACATGCATATTAGTCCTAAAATTGGAAGTGAGTGGGAGGGAGATGGGGTTTACAAGAAAAAGTTGAGTTTTGATAACCCGTGTGACCTGAGCTGCAGGCCAACGGGAAGGAATGGAGACGATTTTGTGGAATGGACATTGCAAATTAATATTATTGATTGGGATCTCTCTTATGGCTGTCAAAGGTGTGATGGGGCCCTTCCAGGCCTCTGTTGCCCTAACTATTCATGCTTATTCCCCACTTGTAAACAGAGAATTTAAACTTTAGGATGCTGACGGTGCAGCTCTCCCAGGCTGCTGTGGGAAACGCCAGGCGTGGGCTGCAGGCTCTGTACACGGTCTGCTCCCCGGGGCGGTTTCCTGCAGTAGTAATGCTTTCCCCTGTAGGTGAGCGGATGGTTTATCACCACATTAGAGATCACCAAATACGTASGATACCCTATTACACTGTCCGTGCTGAGCCGCAGACCTCTGCTTGGCTGCTGAGGAGGCTGCTCTTGACACGCGGGTCACCGGCCCCTCTTGCTCCGGGCTGGGCAAAGCCACCTTGGGCGAGTGGCCCCTTCCCCAGCGWGCCCGGGGCCCCCCGTGCCCTCCATTATGTCTCTAGCTCTGTGTCTGCTTGACTGGCATTTGGCCTAACGAGTTTGCTGGTTCTCCTGCTGCTCTTGGCTTCTCYGGGGAGGCCCAAAATGTACAGGAAAAGCACAAGTATCTGCTGCTGTCGTTATAACCGGTGTTTCTGCATTTGCGTTTTTGTTATCAGTTTCTGTTTTGCCATTGTAACATTTCATGATTTTTTAACGTTTTGTTTTCTTTGTTTTTTCTTCTTTTAACATCTCCATGGCTTGTTTCTGGTGCCAGTGTACTGTGTCACCTCACCTAAGAAGGACGATAGGTATAGGGAGCCACCGCCCACCCCTCCGGGCTACCTGGGCATTTCTTTAGCGGACATAAAGGAAGGATCGCCCCACCACCCGCACCTCAAACCTCCCGACTATAGCGTGGCCGTGCAGAGGTCAAAGATGCTGCACGGTGACCTCTCTAGACTCGCAGCGGCTCCTCTCRCTAGCGACGCGGTGGCCTCCCTGTCCTCGAGGATGCCGCCGTGGCATAGTCGGCAGCCGGCCAGCCCCCAGCTAGCAGACCTGCCTGGCGCAGGGAGTGAAGAGGATGGTACGTGCGAYGCCCGGCGCGGGAGCTCTTGCCTGAGCCGCTCTCCCATCGCTCTGTGCAGTGCTGCCTTCACTCCCGCGCGCTTGGGTCCCCCCCACCGCGGTCCCCGTTCTTGGTCTTTCCGTGTACGTGTGTGTGTCCGTGTCCGTGCACACAGTGCGTGTCCGTGTGCACCCGTGTGTCGGGAGCGGGTGCTGTTGAGCATGCTGGCCCGGCAGGCGTGTGGTGCAGCGGAGGGGACCCATGTTGTGCCACGTCCTCTCCATGGGGCACAGGCGGCAACCTATGGGACACTCTCAGGCCACAAACCATGCGCCAAAACACTCCAGTCTCCTTGACCCCCTCAATTTATGTCATGCTGCTCAAGGTGACGTTGAGGATGACCTAATTCTTATTTTTTTAATTCAAATTTATTGGTTTTGTTCAACGCTTGCTCTGGTCCATGGTCCTGTTCTCCTGCACTTGCATCAAGCTGCAGTATTCCTGAGCAGCCCCTTTTGGAGCATGGATCTCAAAAGCACTGAACAAAATAAATGTCTGTTCTTGTGAAAAACACCCTTAATAAAAGCTGACTTCTCAGCCCGCCCTGGCCTGACAGTGTCTCTTCCTGTTAAATTCTTCTTGACCTTGTTTGAAGCAACAGGCAACGCTGCCGCGTGCAGAGTGTCCCATGCGATCAAAACGCTGGCGATATTTCCAAAAACGACCGCTCTTGCTGTGTGTCAACACTAACCTCCAGCTAGGAGAATCACCACTTCATTATTTATCTGCTGATTTGCTTTTACTACTTGTGCACTGATGTGATCTCTCTGTACCCCTTGCTAATGAACTAATCTTTTACTAGAATGTTGTGGTTGCCTGCTTGGATTTCAGTCTTAAAATGAACACGACTTAGAACAGTTTATCAAGCGAAATGATCCTATCCCGGCCTTTATAATCCTTGAACAGTATTTAACAGATATTTTAGTATTGCAATTCAAAGTAAAACTTTARAATTGCCCAGCATTAATTGAATTATGTGAAAAAGTGCTTCTGATATTAAATAAAGAAGTAATTGCTTCAAACATAATCCAAATTTTTTTCGAGGCTAAATTTAACCATATACTTTTAGATATAGCCATGCTGTTTTTAAAGTGTCTGGTTAATTTAATCTGGAATTCYTCTGCAAAGGTCCCTGCATGTCAGAAGTGCCGTGCTGGCTTTGCTCCCGAGCCCCGGGGCAGGGTGGCGGGAGCTGCATGCTGTGCACTGTTTGGCGGATGGAGCATTTTTTCTGTTTTAATCCRTCTCTATTAGATATTACCTCAGATGACTGAGGATGCTTTTCCAAAGGGCCGAACCTAGGATGTCGTGGTCAGTTGTTAAGACGCTGAAACCTCCCGGAGAAGCTGTGGTTCCACCTGGTAGTGGGGCTTGGGGCTGCTCTGTGCCGGCRGGCTTGAGCAGGGGGATTAACTCGAGTTCCTTCTTGTTTTGCAGAGGAYGAGCAAGTCTCAGCCGTGTGAGCCGTGCCAGGCGCTCCGGACCCCGCGGGCCGCGCCGGGGAGGACGCACCGTCCCGCTGGCCTCGCTCAGCCCGTGCTGCTACCGACGCGGCCAGGCCTGGGTGCCAGGGCCCTGCCCTGCCGGAGCAGCGACCTCCCGGAGCAGCGGCCGGGCCGGCTGCCTGCCGGCACCGGGACCCCAGCCGGAGCAGCCGTCGGGGAGCTCGGGAGCCTTCCTCTGTACGATACCGTGTAACCCTTTGGTAGTTTTCCATCGTCCTTATTTTCTACATTATAAATCTAAGAGTGTTATTTTATGAACACATTTAAAAAAAAAACCAAGTCAGCAAAACTGAAGGACGCTGCTGCAGTATCTAAAAGTAATTTATTAATTTAAAAATGTTTTTGATGGGAATTTCCTTTATTTGTGTTGGGAGTACTCTGGTTGGCTAGTAAGCATTTGATCAATAAGTAGTTATATGTAAACAGTTGTGCTCCCAAAACAGCCTTGTAAAATGAGAGATCCGTGCAGTGGGATGGTGTCGGGGCAGAAATATCAGGAGTTTAGGGCATTTTGGGCGGGTATTGGGCACCAAATAGAGGAGGAAGGCTTGCCCAGGACAACCGCATTGGGAACGGGAGCCTCATGGTCTTCTCTTCCCAGGACATTCCCGAAGCCTGCAGGTCTGGGCCGGGATCTGGGCCGCACGTTGGCTCCTCCAGGCTGCCGGGGCAGGCGCGTTGGGAG
Source organism: Eudromia elegans (assembly GCA_003342815.1). Lineage (NCBI taxonomy): Eukaryota > Metazoa > Chordata > Aves > Tinamiformes > Tinamidae > Eudromia > Eudromia elegans. The sequence goes on along the minus strand of PTEX01000016.1, from coordinate 6,486,037 downwards.
CTTCCTCCCAAGAGCTTCGGTTCTGCCCGCGGCACCCAGCGCGCGTCGCTGGGAACCCAAGAGGAGCGTGTGTCGTGGGTTGTGATCCTCCTGTAATCCAGCCTTTCCCCTGAGCTAGCCCAGGATTTGGGAGCAAGGGTTAGCTTATAAAGCCATTGCCGTGTTTGCACGGGAACCCTTGGGCAGTTGGGCCTGAAATGACCAAATACTCGTGTACACCTGTAGCAGTGTGTGATCGAGTCCCGTCTGGAGAGGACAGGAGGTCTCAAGCCATTTTAGTTTTAAATCTTAGACTAAAATCCTGCTGTTGCTCATGTCAGTGAAAGCTTTGCCTTGGAGTCAGTGTTAGCATGGGATAGCTTCACAGTTTCACAGGGTAAGTAAATTGCTCATTTGATTTTTAGCTAGCCAACCAGAGTGCGAAGGGGTAGAACTGGAAATACCTGCGTTTTCTTCTAGCACATGATGCCCCATCTAGTGTTAAAATTGGACATGAATGTGTGAATATGTATTTAAACATTTAATTGTAAATCTTTGTTGTGATGTTTACAGCCTAAGCTAGGAAGATGTTTGTCATTTTTACAGTGCCTCAAAAATTATTTCTACATCCTCAGTTGTGAAGAGCTTTAAGATTCTTTCTGTTCTGTTTTGTACCATGCGTGGGGTGCAGGATGAGTGCAGCGGTTTCTGCGAACGCCACAAGCGCCAAAACCAGCCCAAGCCCTTGCTGTGCTTCCCCATGGCGAGGCGGGGCCCTGTGGGCAGGTTCAGTCCCACCCTGAGCCCTCCCCGCAGCGGCGCTTGAGTGACCAAGTCCTAAAGCAGCCACGAGCTGCAGCGCTGAGTGAGGGGACCCAGCTGGTGGTCAATGAGTTGAAGCAGGGACCCAACTGGTGGTCACTGAGTTGGAGCGGAGACCCAACTCGTGGTCAATGAGTTGGAGGGGAGACCCAACTCGTGGTCAATGAGTTGGAGGGGAGTCCCCAACTTGTGGTCAACGAGTTGGCTCTGTTGATTTTAGGCACAAGCGTCTGAGGAGCAAATGGCTAGAAATCCTATTCAAAAGCAGCCGAGGTGTTTCGTAATAGATGTGTTTTGCTTTCTTGAGGCCTTAATGAATATAATGAACTTGCACAGGCCTTAACGAATAAAGATTAATGTAAGTGTCCAAACAATGCAGGGCAGAGCAATTATTTCCAGCATATGTAATGTCGATATTCCAAGTGTTAACCTGATGTTTGTGGGATGCAGATTGGAAGCTCTAGCGATCCCACGGCGAGCTGCTGCTTAGCTTCGAAGGGTGACGTTTCCTCACGAGCTCTGTGCCGGGTAGATGAAATCGTAGCCTCGCCACGGCCTCCGATGCCGACCCGTGTGGTCTCCTGCAGCCTCGTGGACAACGGGCTCCCTGCTCCCTGGGCCGATCACATTGATCGGGGCCGGAGCCCAACGTAGTGTCTGGTGTGGCTGCAAGGGAGGGCGGGCTGTGGTTAGGTCTTGCTCTGCACCGCTCGTTGAGGCCGTGTCCTTGAGCACTGCCAGGGCTGCTCCTTCCTTCCTGCCCTTCCCCTTCCYTCCTCTGCCTCCGCAGCGAGAGGCAAAACCCCGCCGGGAGGCTCTGCTGCCGCCGGAGCCGGGCCTGCCCCTCTTGTGTGGGGTCAGATCAGCTGCAGCTCCCTGGGATTCAGGCACGGAGCACCTCGGCGGGCTGGTGAATCCCGATCCGGAGGGCGCTGCAGGGCCGGGAGCTCCGCTCGGCAGGACGGGCATGGATGGGGTTGGGTTGTGCAGGGTGGTGAGGGCGATTCCAGCAGCTCCCCTTGAGCCGGCTCCGAGCGGGAGGGCCAGGCCGGGTCCCTGCAGGCAGCGGAGCCGCCCCCGTTAAACCCGAGCGTCGAGTAGAGACGCCCTAACCACAGCCTTGCCCAGGGGAGCGGAGCAGAGCGTGCTCCCTCGGGAGGGACGCTCCACGCCTGTGTCCTGGACTGCTTGTACAGAGCGTGATCCCGCCGGGATCCCTGTCCCGCTGCCGCCTCCATTGCGCTTTCTATGGGTTCATCTTTATTTTTGATATCCCGGGAATGCAGTTGAGCTTGGTATTAATTAAGTTCTAAATGTGTGAGCATATTGGCAAAACTGCACAGATGTAACGATATTCCAATAGCAATTGTACTGCACAAGTCAGTGATTGTAAAGTATTCTGTAACAAGCAATGTTTGTCTCCTATTTTTTGATACCTCTTACACTTATGTCTTTTAGAAAGACAGTGCCTCTGTATGCTTTTTGTATTTTTACTGAGTGATTGTAAATATTTGTTATATTTTTGGTTAAGAGAATGTTTAAAAGTACTGTTTATTATCCAATCTATTAACATGTTGGAATCAATAAACAATCCACGCGAGGCCGGTGGTGGCAGTGGTGGCTCCGGGTGGCCTCGGCGCGGTGGGGACGCGGGGGGTGCTCCGGGCCCACGGCACTGGGATGTGGCCTCCGGGTGCTCCCGGGAGGCGGCGGGACCCAGCGTGGCAGGTGAGACCCGCTCGGGTCTTTCCAGCGCTTGGTGGTTGTTATTTGTTGTTCAACTCCCCAAGACTGTGTCTGATTTTAGGGCGAGAACTCAGCCCATCTCCTCCTCCAGACTGGCAACGAGAACGTTTAACCATTTCCAGGCCACAGGCAGCAGCCCTCCGTGGATTGCATGGGCATGTGGGAACGGTTGGATTTCCCCTTTCTTCCCTTTTTCCCTTCTTTCTTGCTCTCCTCCTTCCCCGTTGTTTTGCTGGCGGTCGCTCTGCTCCGCGTCGCTGCTCCGGGCTGAGCGCGTTGAGCCGCTGCCGGCACCGGTTCTGCTCCTCAGCCAGGACACATCCCCAGCGTGACCCCCTTGCCAGGCCGGGCTTGGCGAGATGGGGCAGAACGGTAATAACCGCGTGGCAAACGCGGACCTGGTTGTAGGTCGTAATGAAGGTTGTAATTGTTTCTGCAATTGCAAACCTCACAACATAATTCCGTGCACTCAAACATCTGTTTTGGGATCGTTGCCGAGCATCAGATAATTGGCTTTTATTTTGTCTTTGGCTGTATGATTTAGGCACCATCAGGTTTGTAGGCGCAAGCTGGAGCCCTGGGCAGTCTGCTCGCCCTGCGGACAGGGTCCCCTAAGCTCCTTCCCCTGTCGTGCTGGTGGATTTGCCATGCGCAGAGCAGGACCTGACYCCTCTCCGTGTCCTCTCCGTCCCGTGGAGGATCCACCTCTTGCTTCATGGCTGTGCGATCCTCCCTTCTTTACCTTTTAGTTTGTCCAGTTTCTTGTTTTTTCCCATTAGCTGAACAGCATTTTTGAAGCTTTGAGACTCTGGGAACCAGGTGCCTCGGGAGGTGTTTGAATGTCCCCTTTCCTCACGGAAAGGGCAGGAAGGTCCCTTTCCTTGCAGGTACAAGGAAAATCCAAGCGAAGCAGCCCGGGCTCGAGCCAGAGCCCGATTCAGATCGTGCTTCTCGTTCCTGCCCACAGCAAAACAGGTTCTGTTTTCCCTGAGACCTCCTATATTCAATGCCACAAAACCTGGCACTGCAGAAGGGCCCTCGCTGCGTGGGAAGAGGGTCTGGCAGCCTCCGAGCGACCGTCCTCTTCAGCACGACCCGCTGCGGAGTCATCCTCGTGGGCTGGGGTGAACGGAGGAACTCGCTGGAGTCGTCACAGAAGCGAAGGAACAGGTAAAAACCCTGATAAAGAGGTGCGGTTGTTGGGGGGTGTCTCGATACCCCTCCTGCAGGGATTGGTTTCTGAGGGCTTGGGCACGTGTGGGGACACGGGCCGGTGCCGGGGGCAGAGCAGAGCCCCGGCGCCCGCGGCGCTGCCCTCCCGGGCACGGCGGCGCTGGGAGGGACGCGGGTTTGGGAGCGCGGGGACTCTGTGGGCACGGCCCGAGAGGTGGCACTCTGCTCCCGCGCAGCGCCGCCGCTGCCGYCCGCCCGCCCGGCCTCCTCCGGCCAAGGCTCGGCGTGGAGTTCCTCACCGCGAAGAGCAAACCGCCCCAAAGGTAAACAAAAAAAACCTGTCAGCTAAAATAATACCTGTCTGTAAACTAATAACGCACCTTCCTGATCAAAAATCACCCAGGCGGGAGGGGTTTTTCTCCATTGTAATTTTATTATGATGATTTTCTCCCGTTTGGGCGCGTTGGCTCAGCCCGACCGCCTGCTCGGAGCGGCTGCGGCAGCCCGGGCTGCTCCAGCAGCTGCAGCCCGCGGGATCGCGGTGCCAACGTGGGGTGGCTTCACAGCGTTCCAGCTCCCCGGTGCCCTTTGCTGCAGCGTCTGCACGTGGTTCGGTTGCACCCACGGGCTCTTGCGAAGCTGAGCCCGGATTCCTGATGCGAGAGAGGATTTCATTGATTTGTATGATTTGGGTTGGCAATTCCACACTGATGGGCTCAGGCAGTGACAGATGGGGCAGGGGCGGGTTCAGATTTGTTGCCATAATTAGGTCTTACCTGGCCCCAGTAACAAGACATTTGCCCCTATTAGGAGACATTCATCCGTATGAAGTATTCTGAGCGTTATCCCTCAAGTATCTAATTCCAGGGAGAGACTTGGGCAGAGTTTCCCGGTGGGGGCTGGTCCTGGGGCTGCAGGGGGCTGCAGGAGTCGCGCGTCCTGCTGGAATCTCCATCCGGGGGCACGTCTAGGGCTCGGTCAGAGAGCAGCCCAACCCAGGGCTGCAGCTGCAGCCCCACCGAGGAGCCCGGGATTGCTCCTGCCCACGAGGAGGCTGCCTCAGGAGCCCTGCTGGTGTCTTTTGTGTGTGGCACRTCAGGTTGTGTTGTGGTTGTTTCTTCATTTGCACTAAGCTGCAAAGCAGGAGCAATTTCTATCAGCAGCAATGCATAAAGTACACGGGGAATTGTTTGGGTCAAATAATTGTGCCCTTCTGTAAAGCGATACTTCTGGAATATCGCCACGTACACTGGGTGCATGAGCAATGTGTTTACCCGGGCAGCTGCGCGGCGTYGCGGGAGCGCACAGCCCCAGCGCAGGCGCTTCCACGGGTCTGCATAGAAATGGCTTATTTATTCTGATAAGGTTTTGCAGAATTCCAAAAGAGRGGTTTGACATATAACTGCAAAATGCCTATCAGCGTGAAATAATGCCCGCTTTTTGTGCCTTATGTGCTGAATGGTTGATAATACCTCTCAGATAGGTGGCTTTGTTAGATGGATAACCTATATTATCCTCCGCGTGTCCCTGCGTATTGACAATTTCAAAGGATTTGGACCCTCTCGTCTCAGTGAGGCCCGACAGAAATAGCAGCGGCCGCCGAGCGGAGGGGCCCCGCGAGCCCTCCAAGGCCTCTCGCTCGGGCTCTGTCTCCTTGGTGTTTGTCGGGGGGCTCGGCCAAACCTCGTGCTGCTGCGGGAGGCTCCCCCGCGCTCCGCACGGCCGGGGCTGCTGCTCCCTGCGAGGAGCCCTGGGAGGGTGAAGCCGTGAAAGGAAGCGAGCTGTGGGCAGGCAGATCTCCACATCCAGATGAGTACCTGCAGGGGTGAGACCTCGGGAGGGCGTTCCTATTTTCCTGGGAAATTTATGTTTTGGTTTTTGTTGTTTTTTTTTTTTTTTTTTAAATATTTCCAAGTATTTCATACATTCCTGGAGTAGTAGGTTATTAGTAGGTTATTAGGTTTGGTTTAAAAAGAAAGGAAGAGGGAAAAAAAACCCCAAACTTTTCCTGAGAATGAAAAATTGCTTGGAATACGCTGTCAAAATAGCACTGCTGATTCCCCTTCTGCAATTCCATTTGTCCTGCGTGTGTGAGCAATGTGACTTTTACATATATGAGATATAGGGGAGGGTTTTGCCAATGCACTTCAGGCTTTACTTTTACCTGTGTGGATCCAGGATGATGCATCACAGCGATGTCACCGTGCTGAGGAATGAAAAGGTTTGAACGTTTATTTTAACCCGCAGCAGTGCCACGAGCAATACTTCAGGGCAGCCTGGATTGGCTGCAATTATACTAGGCGCATATATTGCTATAAAAGCAGTGATTTATTCGGTAGCTCCAGAAGACACCTGAGGAGCTGGAAGGTCAAAGCAGGAGTCAGAGGATSCTGGGGCAGGGCAAACCCCTGTTGTTCACACGCAGATAGGGCCAGTCTGTCCCAGGAGCAAACTACGGGGTCACAGTTGGCTTTTTCTGTCACGTCTTACGCTCGAGTTGGCTGTGGGTGACACCAGTGTCACCACGGGCGTCGGGGCTGCGGGACGGCCTTGGCCCATGGCCGCTGCCCATGTCTGCGATAACCCGGGTTGGTTCCCCCGGAGGGTTGGATAACCCTCCGTGGCTCAGAGCTCTCCCTCTTCCCAGGCTCCTCTCTCTGCAGACGCCGCCGTACAGAGGCTGCTTTAGACCCCAGTCTCCAGAGCGTCTCTACCCCGTTCCCAAGGACCTCTGGGCAGCACATGCCCAAGGTCCACGCAGCGCTCAGCGGGGTCCAGCAGCACTTCTGCCCTTGGAAAATGCAGTTTGGAGAACCACCGATGGCCAGTCCCAGTGGCACCGTCCTGGACCTCCAGGCGCGGATGCCACCGTGGCCCCGTGGGTCTCGTCCCGCGCGCGCCCCGACGCCCGCGTGCGCACGAGGGCATTGCGGAGGCGCTCGGCGCTCGCTGACGGGATCCGATTGCTTGGTAGCCGTTTGCTTAGGGCGATTACTGCTAATTATGTAGCTGAATTGGAAAAGGAGCAGAAGAGCCCATAAAGGATACCAGGGACCTATTACTGCACGATAATGGGATTTCACCTAGATGAAAAATACCCGCTCCAGACGTGTCCACGTGGCTGTATGGGGAGCAAYGCGCGTTGCTGCTCCTTGTCGGGTTTCACCAGGATGGTTAATGCCCATCGACCAGGGGCTGGGCTTTGGCTGGGGTTTATGCACGGAGCAAGCTCGTGGTAATTTGGGAGGTACAGAAAGTGCGWCTGATTTTATTTCCCCAGATAGATGCACAGGGTTCTGCCTAAGCTAAAATTAGCCGTGTTTTTAATGTCTAGACCATCTGTGGATGTAATTTTATCTCGCAGCGCCCAGCACCCCCACCGGGGTGCGGAACGGCTGGAGGAGGAGGATGAGGAGGAGGAGGAAGGCTCCTGTCCCCGCGATGCCACCTGAGTTTTCCCTCCMTCCCTGCTGTCACTGTTGCTCTCTCCATGCCAGCCCCTCTGCTGCCGCACGACCCGGCCTCAGCCTGGCAAACTGTCCCCTTATTTTACTGTCCCCGCACTCCTCACCTGTAAAACAAGTGTGATGAAGCTCATGGGGTCGCCTGGGGGCTGGGTGATCTACGGAATTAGAAGCACCTCTGGTTTGTCAACTGACAAAGGTCCCAAGGTCCATCCGTCCTTGGTGATGGATTTTGGTCTCTTAAGAGGAAAATCACGGGAAATGGTGTCCTGTCCCCTGGACCACGGTGACGTTGTTGCCCTCGGGGCTAATGGCTTGCTAGKGACCCTGCGTGTGTTTCCTTCAGCATTGTACCGGCTACGAGGGGCTTGAGCCAACCCTGTTCCGGGGGGCCGGGCACTTCTTAGGCAGCCGGTCAGGGGCCGGTGGTGGTGGATCTCTTGCCAGGGCGCGAGAGGCCACACGAGAGCGCAGCGTGACCAAAACTAAGGGAGCTGAACCGRCAGGAGCGCTGGGGCTGGGCGCAGCTCCCAGGCAGCGAGACTCGGGGAGGCCTCTTACAACCTCCTGCTTGGCTGTCCTCGTATCGACTCACGTCGTTGTGCAAACGCCCTAAATTGCAATCAAATACATTGCCTCGTCCCCGCCAGCCGCCAGCGCTGCCTCGTGGGGACGTGGCGAGACGGAGCCCGTTCCCTCGTCCCTTGTGCAAGAGGCCCGGGTAGGGCTGCGACGTGGGGGCCGCCTYGGGCTCTGGGCAGGCTTTGCCCCAGCTGCAGAGCTGCTTTTCTCCTCCCTTCTCCTTCCCCTGCTCCACGTGCTTTAGCCGATGGATTTGGGGATGGTGTAAATAACAGGCATTTCTGGCTCCTGGGCACCTTGACTTAGCCAATAAGCCACCCTCGGGGAGCTATAAAACGCCCAGTACCTCAAAGGCTCCTGTCCCAGCTGCCTTGTACCAGCCTCCATTAAGCAGTGCAAAATTGGCCCATTTATAATTCATTTTAGGGTCTAAGTCTCGGGATGATGTTGAAACAGTTACAGCTCGCTGGAAGGCAGCCAGGATTCGCCCTGTGCTTTTCCTGTTCCTCCAGAAGAAATGTATTTCAGTACAAAAGCTCAATTAGGATGGCAGAAAGCCACGGCCCGGGGGGGGAACACGACACTCCGGGGCTGCAGCCCCTTCTGCGTGCGCTGCGGATGGCCCATGGGCTGGGGTTAGTTATTGGCCTTGCTTGGCACCAAAAAACSCTCTTCTTTCAGGCACCACCGGCAATTCCTGCTCCCTCCTGCCGGTGACGGAGACCGGTGTCTGCAAAGTGAGAGCCGCCCGTGGGCTGCAGCGCGGGAGCAGCACGGAGCAGGAAGCGGGTACGCAGAGAGGGGCGTGCAGCCCTTTACAGATAAATACATAGCAAGATAAATAATAATAATCATCAATTATTAGAGATAATTTACAGATAAATAATTAGGAAGGTTGGCAAGGCAGAAGTTGGGAGGTTCATATGCTTAGCACTAACCATGTGTGTAATAAATAGGCAGAGCTGCGGGCAGCTGGGTGCCTGCCTTCCCCAGCTCGCTCTGCCATGGTGCAGAAAACCACTGAAATATCCCCAGTACGTACAATTACTCAGCTGCAAAACTGGCTACAGTCAGAGTTTTTAACTTTACTGTGAAGGTTTGATGCAGCAGTGCTTGTCRTGCTGCTCCGAGGAGCAGCCGCGCTGTCGAGGACGGGCAGCCCACAGGACCCTGCATTAGCACAGGGTCCTGCAGGAAGCCTTGCTCGAGTAGGAGGCAGGAATCAAGCAGTTCAGAGCAGAATCTGATGGTTATTTCGCCTGGAAAATGCAGCTTTCTGAGATGGAGTCCACGGCACCAAGCAAACACTTATTTTAGCTTGGTGGCCCTYGGGCTGCTTGGTTATGCTGAACGGCCCCGTTGAGCAGAGCCCGTATTTTGCTTTAAGTGTGCACATTTATCACCTTCATGGGTGATTTATAATATGAAGCAGGTTCAAAATATATGGGATGCAGTTTGTCCTGTTGGGAGGAGTTTTGCCTGTGCAAAATTGCTGCTGCCCATGTGCCCCAGAGGAAGCGCTCCCAGGGGAACCCGCCCGGGCTCTCCTTCTCCAAGGAATTCAGTCCTTGTGGGCACTTACACTGAGGTCTCTGTTTTGGGTGTTATATCTCATGCCTCCGCTGCCTAGTCTGTGTTTGCAGCCTTAGAGCCCAAATTTTGCAAGGAGCTRCCGAGCTTTCCCGTCACATCGGACCTTGGGGAGTCTCCCACGCTAAGGATCTACATCCTGCACTTTGTTTTCCTCCCTCTGCAGCAGGAGAGATTTTGTTGGGATGACAGGAAACGGAGCACAGGAAAATGACGGGCTAAAGAAGCAGTCCAAAACAACTAGCTTCAGTTTACCCGGGGTGCTGAGTGTAAGCTGAGCGAGCGGGAGGCGTTAACGGGCTAAAGAAGAGATGTCGCCTCTTTGCCTGTGCAGCACACACTGGTGAGAGTTATTCTATACATATACACATACATAGAATACACAGCAATGCTATTAGAGTGTACTATTATTTATAATACTATATTATTATTATATTGTATGATACTATTATGCTATAACTATATAGGTATGCTCTTTCTCCCTGTAAACGGATGGCAGAGTGCTTCGGCGYGCCCCTGCTCGCCGAGCTCTCCTGCTCCGCGTCTCTTGGGATGCTGCTCGGTGCTTCTCTTGGCCCGTCCTCGCTGTCCCCAGCTGTGCTCCGACGGGGGGAGCGGGAGGGGACCCGGCTGCGTGCGGCGCTGCCGTCAGGGCCGCCCCTCGGATTCTCCCTCCCGCTGATCACTCGGCGTGATTCACCGTGATGCTTAAGGTAATAGGAAGTGCTTTGGTTGTCCAAGGGAAAAAACGTTGCAGCTTTACATAACAAATCCTTTGCTGTTTGGAAAGATCTGCTCTCACCTCCTATTTATTCGTAGTTATGGATTGCGGTTGTTGTCACTTCTACATCGGCTCTYGCTGCAGAGCGAGGAGGTGCAGCTCTCCTCTCAGGTTTGGCTTTGCTTTAGGAAATTGCAGGCGGTGATTTAAGATCCTGCGCTCGGGTTTATTCCTGTCTCCCTGTGGGGTCACATAATGAGCAATGCCTGCGATGGCTCTCGTTTCGAAGGGAGGGTGGATAAACAAACCCTCCTGCATTTTCTGTAGGAAGCTACATTAAATGTGTATCTTGATTTTTGTTTTCCCTTTAGTAGCAAATTGATATCATTTAAGACCAGGACCAAAGACAAAAAAATCCCAGAAGATGACTGAGTTACAGTTCAAAATCCCAGACAACAAATTATTAGATACCCTTTAAATGAGGCTGCTTCTAAATTTTCTTTGGTCCATGATGTACTGTTTGTCAGACTAAAAGGACATTTAGCTCCTTAGTCCTATGAAATCTTATGTAATACCTAGCTAGGGATCACTAACTGCGCTTTAGCACCTCTTGAAAGGCTTAGCCCATATGTTTAAAATTTTCTCACATAACCATATGGCAAAAACATCCCCAAACGCTACTTTTCCATATTTTTGACTGTTTTCAAATTCTATGAGAATGGCAGTCTAATGGTGTGACCTCTGCCTACTTGAGACTGTGCCAACCGTATTGCAGCCTGCTACTCCAGGGTGACCCTTCCGTGTGCAGAAGGAGCAGGCTTATTTATTTATTTATTTATTTATTTATTTATTTATTTATTTATTTATTTATTTATTATTTTCTGAGCGAGTTCCTGCATTGGGCTTTTGGAAGGGCAAAATTCATCCAGGTGAGTCTGACCTTCCCATTCTGCCCTTATGGTCAGTGGAAGCAGAAAGACTCTTCCAAGGGGTGATTGATTAATATTGGCCTTTGGTTGAGTAGTGGGATTGCATGGGGTGACGCATGAGTTACAGAGCCAGAAGTGGCCTCTCTGAACACCTGGAATGCCCCTTGTCCTTGGGTTTGCTTATGCACRTGGATGTATCGGTGACCCTGCAGAAACCCAGCGGTGGGAGAGCTCCTGCAAACRTCATTCTGCTTCTAAAGAATGGCTAAAACCCCCCATGAAATCAGCTCCCAGCAGSAGGAATTGTAGAAGAGAGTAGGAATGGTAGAATAAGAATGTGAATACAAATAAGAATATGAATAAGAAGAGGCTCCATGCCCTAAAACAGTCGCTTGGTTGTTCCCTCATCATGTCCAAAGGAGTTGTCCCCCTGAGGTCTTATTGCCTGCACRTTGGTCCCTCCACCTCTTGACTTTTCTTAGGTTTTGTGTTACTGGAAGAGAGAATATCCTTCCATGGCCAAGGCAAAAAGGTTTTGCACTTKTCAGGATTCAAATGACGTTTATTTCTTCTGTTCGTTTATTTTCCCTCTTTTACTTTTTGATAGTGACTTGTAACAGATGATTCTTGAGCACCCTCAGACAGAAAGTTGGTTTATTTGGGCCTGGACAGAGYAGGAGGGACTTTTTTCCCTGCCAATGCAGCCACTTGTTAATATGAAATCCCGAATTAGGAATGATTTAATGTGTGAAAATGAAAAACTGTTCAGACCCGCGTCTCTAAAGCCGCACCCGTTTTGTGTATTTGTCTGTTCCGGAGCTCGCCTGGGCCGTGCAGGAGGATCCCCGCTTCCCCTTCCCATGGAACGAGTGAGGCCAGGCTGGGCCGTCCCTGCCCGCACGCCCGGCTCCGCTTCCGGGGGGTTTTGTCCTTGCAGAGAGGTTCCTGCTCACGGTTCTCATTCTCTACCGCTAAAGTGCTTGGAACAACCCGAACTTCCCAGGCAAACCGCCTCACCTCAGGCGCAGGAAAGGGCCCCTCTTCTCGCTCTTTGAAGCACAGAAATCAAGATCTTTTTGCTCTCTTCTCCCCAGTTTTTCTTCCCTTTTTTCTTATTTCCTGGAGGGAGACTAAACCCTGGTGTTTCTGAATTTAAACCAGCGTTTTTGCAGCTCTGGAGCAAACTGCCCATCTCAGAAATCTGCAGGTAGGATTCAAATATTCATAGGCAGCCAGTGAAACGGGGTCAYGAATACAGACAAAGAGCCTTCATTTAAAAATTAAAATTTCATTATTTTGTCTCGCTCTAAGGTATTTAAGCCAGGATAAAAATAACATATGACTTTAACACCAGCCACATTCCAAGTCAGGTAAGGAGAGTTTTATTTCTTGCATACAGCTAAAGGCATTAGCACCTCGTAGGCTGGTGCCTCCGGAGTAAGTGGGACATCACCCAGAGGTGCAAAGTAAACGGTCCCGTGGATCCGACTCCGGTGCCCTTGGTGGGGAGGCTGGTGCACAGGTTCTCTGTTTGTTATTGCATCTGTCTGGAAGGGGCCGTGTCAGGGGAACAGGGATTTAAAGCTCCCACCACATAGTTAGTGAACTGCCTTGACACATCAAGGCCTCCAAGGTGTCGAATATTTCCAGGTTTGGCTGCCAGAAATGAAGTTAATGTCAAAATACATTTTCTGACACTTAGGCACCTTCCAAGCATGCACCTGCAGCTAACTGATATGGTTCAGCAAACAGAGAAAATGCATTTTAAAAGCTGCTAGCAGAAGTATTTGGAAAATATGTTGGCTTTAGCAGAGGGAGGAGCGTTGCCTTCTCCTCCCCGTGCCGGCCTCTTCTGCCCCAAAACTCCCCACAGCATTCCAGGAAACACCAGGAGCAGTGACAATAGAAAAACTCTTTGATTGGGATCTTTTTGATACCTTTGAGCAGTGCTGGGAGTTGGTGAGAGCTGCCCTGGAGCTGGATACTTTACAAGTCATTTGTCCTGGTGACCAGTCTCAGACTTTTCCACCGGCAAAGCCATGAGTTGGACTATTCAAAGGACGGGTTTTATTCTCGATTTGGATTTTCATGCTCTACAAATCCAACACAGAAGCTCCTAGAAAGGACAATACTGAGAGCTTTGTCCCATACCTAAGTGCTGACGGGTAAATATTGTTTTAAGGGAAGACCCCAACCAACCTGGCCTGATGGGAGACGTCGTGTTGAGCCTATGAAAAAGATGCAGGTACTTTKAGTGTTTTAGGAAGCATTTAATGATAAAATCGGCTCTCCAAGGAGGGAAGTCGCAGACTACCAGTTGCACTTGTGGTTGTGCTGCCGTTGCTGCTGGGCCAGCAGCGCGGGGCAGSGGGGAGCAGCCGAGGAGAGCAGGGTTCCTGCAGCATTCCTGGGGATTTCAGCCAGGAAGGCGGGAAGCGTCTGCTCCCGCAGCCTGCACCGTCTACAGCCTTCTCCCTTTCTATTATAATCCTCCATTAGGCTTTGCCAAACTGTTCCAATTGCTATAGCAACTCTAATGAAATCTTGCTCCCTAAATAGCCATGCCCATATGATCAGGTCAAAATCTGCCCTTTTCAGCTAATTCACTGCCTTTTGACTGTATTTTCTTTGCTCCCTGAGTGGAGAAGTTGCTGTGAGAAGGAGGCCAAAATTATTAACCCAAAGCTGTTCTGTTGTTGTGTCTTTTCTCCCAGGGRGATTTTCTCTCTTGTGTGTTTATTCCCCACTGTGCCCAGGAAAGGCCCAACTCTTCCAGGATGGGAGCGGGTGGATGCTTTCTATTCCCGGGAATGTTCCTGTTCCGGGGCATTTTGGGCAAGATAGATAATGGGATTTCTCCACTGCTGTGAGGCAGAGTGAGGGAGGCTTCTTTACAGACGCCCTTTAAATCTGGGGGAAGAGCAGGTATTTTACAGGGACCCTTCAAGAGTCCGTGCGTYGCCCCGCGCTCCCGGGGCTTTGCGGGCTCAAAGAGGGAGCTCTGCTCCATGTTTGAGGCATCAGGCAGAAGCTCCTCTTCCATTTCGGTGCATTATCCTCTCCCCTTTCACTCTGGATATCAAGAGGGGCTCGGTGGCTCGTATCCGAAGGGCAGAACTCCTGCCTCGCCGCCTCCCTTCTGGAGCAATCGTCTCTCCTGCCCAAGCAGCACGTTTCCCTGCAGCCGGCGTGCCAGCGCATCAAGCTGCTGCCTTTAGAAATCTTGGTTTCGCTCAGGCTTGCAAGGGATRAGATGGAAATGAAGGGTCCGGGAGCGCTCTGCCCTGCACATTGCCTCGCACAAGCCCCAAACAGGCCGAGCTGAAATTGCTCTCTGTGGCCGGACAAAGCTCTTTGTGCCGAGTGAATGGCTGCGGGTGAGCCTGTGAATGATGGTGCTCTAATCATAAAAACACCATATTCCAGAGGTTCCTCCCCAAAAGCCGGGCGCGGGCTCGGGGATTGAGAACGCTGCTGCGCATTAAGGCGCTCTCAAAGGGGCTGGTGAAAGGTCCATTATATCCCCCRGCGCCCCGAGCAGCGAGGCCGGCCTCGCGCCCGCCTCTATCTTGCGCCACGAGGAAATGAAAGAAGAACTTTTTCCCTGATATTGGAGAAAAAGAGCGATAAAGAGAAAAAAAAGGAGGTAGCATACATTTTCCCAAAGCGGAGAACTGTTGAACAAGCACAGTGCTACGGAGKCTGGGTTAAATTAATATTGTCCTTTTGCTTGCAGAATCTCATCAATTCCAGAATCTGAATTTCATTAGGGACAGGGTTTTTAAAGCTGTTTGACAGTCTTTACTGCTTTACTTTACTGCTCCTCGGGGCAAGTTAGTTGCTTTATTTTCCTCTCTGGACGTTCTCATCTTCATCTCTGCAGAGGAAGGCAGGATCCACACGCTTCACCCTCTCCGTTAGGGTCTTGCCCATGGGGTTTGGGACACAGGAGGGACATTTGCTTAATAAGAGATTGCAAAGCCCCGTCAGAAAGCGCTTCTTGTGCAGACCTTGAGGGCAACCCGGCCGCCCTGTGTGGGAGCTGAGGGTCTGGAGCACAGGGGAGGAACAAGCAGAGGATGATGCAGATAGAGCCGCTCCTGGCATTGCTCTCACTCACCCCTGGCCGCCGCCAGTGAGGTTTAGCTGTTCTGCCCATCTATCTAATACACCCCACACTGGAAGTGCACTTTTCAAGCYGTATTGAAATGTGCATTTTCAGATCTTTTTCAGGGTAAAGACTGGTACGTCTCCAGGTGCAAAGCGGGTGAACGCCGTGTGCGCCAGSTCTGCTCTGCTTGGCGGTGGTGCTTTGGCGGGAAGGGGATGCAGGTCAGCCCGGCGCGCTCTGCGGAACCCGCCCTTCCAAGCCGCTGGAAGGCATCAGCATTCTGCACCGCAGGTCGGTAGCGAGCGCGTCACACGGGAGCAGAGSGCCGAGGCCGCGCCGAGACCGCTCGCTGCGCCGCGCGGCCCCGATGAGAGAGCCGAAATCAAAGCCAGGCCTGATTAAAGGGAGGCCATCACGAAGCCTGGGGCATTAATGTGCCGGAGATGACAGGGAGCCCAAAACACCCTCTGGAAGCGCAGATTCAAATGGTGGTACTTCAGTGGCTGGAAAAAAGCGGCCTGTGATGAAAGAGACCAACCAGACACCCTCCGCAGGGCCACGCGGCGCCGACGAGCCCCTTCCTCTCCGAAACRGACATTGTCCTGGGTTCTTTTTCCTCTGCTCCTGTGTTCAGCTCACTAAATACATTATAATAGTCTCATGTCAACCCAAAGTCTTACAGGAATATGCTGGTGCTTAGCAATTTTGCATTAGAGGATTTTGATTCCTTTCAGGAGTTGCCCGAGCTCGTTAGGCTTTTAATAAGCTGCTGTGGCTGGGCACGTTGTCTCCGTTCTCTGCACTTAGCAGAGCTGCCCTGCGTTAGCTGCTGCTCATCAAGAGCAGCCAACTTGCCATACTTAAAGCCCTAATCCCATGAAATAACTCAGTGTCATTCTGCACAGCAAACAAAAATCTGAAAACTTCTCATCTAAAATGTAAGGGCAGTCATACAGAACAGCTATAATTTCAGCGTCAGCAAGAGGGAAAGAAAATGCCAAAGCCTCTCTCTCTTTTTTTCTTTTATGCATAAAATCTCTTTAGCTGTTAGGTTTTTTCTTCATAAAAAGATGTCTAATTCAACAAATACACTAAGTTAAATTACTGTTTATCTGTAACTCTTCTGTTACCCAAAGCAGTCCAAGCTTTCCCATCCCATGCCCACCTCAGCTGGAAACATGCACATTACCATGTTTAATGTGAGTCAGAAAACAGTAACTTGTCCCTCCCTGTATTTTTTGGTGAGAAAGATCCTGTGCAGGAATTCCAGCATTCCCAAGCCATGAGGGTTACTTAAATGCTTGCCAGCTACAACACGTTGCCTTTGCTAGTTCCCTATCCAAATCCTACTCGCATGCCAGTGTCTGTCTTTTTTGACTAGAAATTTTCCCACTTCTTTTGGAGAAGTTGGGTGTGTATACGGGGGTGGGAAATGGAGGGGAATTACAGTTTTGGAATTAACTTCTGAGAGTAGGGTCATATCAAAGATGCCATTGCTCTTCACGAAGGAGAATAATGTCACGGAATAGGATGTTCCCTTGGGTACCCTCTGTCTTTCAGGGACTCCTTTGGGATGCAGGATTTGGGATGAAGTACTCGGAGGGCAGGTTTCTCCCGGGCAGCATTTCAAGGAACTAATTTCGTGCCTTTTTCCCTTCCGAGCGGCTGTGCCTGAGCACAGATGTTTGGATCAGCAACAGTTCTGAACCCAATTAACCCAGCTAATGGCTCCGCCGCCCGTTGGGAGGTGACAGATTAGGCCGTGCCGCAGCCACCCAACCCCAGTGCACGTCCTCGCGGCTCCGGGATGACGAGCGGAGGTAGGAGCCACCAAGGGCTTAGCTGTTACCGTGCCGTTAATGAAGCACCTCTAGGAAGCTGGCCATTAGAAACAGAACTAATCCCCATCTATTGTGTCTGCTCCGTGTTTGGCATTGTGATAGTAGATCACTTAAACGAATTCTCATCCCGTGTGTGTGCAGATGAAGATGGGAGCATGGAGCACACAGCGGGGTAGAGGTTCACGTTGGGAGCTGCAGGGATGGAGGGAAGGACACAGTCCATGCTCAGCACCACCTGTTAGGTCCTGTGTTGAGGCTTGCTGTAAATCTGGGGTAAAATCCTGCCACGATTGGAGGTGGCAAAAATGCCACTTTCCAGTCATTGAAGTGATGGCAAAGGTCAACTGTCTTCCGTTCATTCAGATCCCATCGCCTTGCATTGGTTATTGATGACCCCATGCTGCTTTGCAAGAGGCTGAGTGACCATAGGAATAACTAAGAAAAAGAGAAAGGAAATAACCAACTCTGGTCCTAACTCCGTCTTCGCTAATTGCCTGCTTCCTTTTTGGATTAAATATTTTATTTATTTTTTATTTTATTTTATTTTATTTTATTTTATTTTATTTTATTTTATTTTATTTTATTTTATTTTATTTTATTTTATTTTATTTTATTTTATTTTATTTTATTTTATTTTATTTTATTTTATTTTATTTTATTTTATTCTTTTGTAGGTGCAGGGTCACGCAGGGAATCTTGCACTGCCTAAGCCAAGCAGTCGGGTTTTATGGTCGGGCGGCACGGCCGGAAAGCAAGGGCTTCTTTTGCAGGAAAAAGCTCTGGAGGAAGCTCCAGGTGACATCCTGCACTGTGCTGCCCAGTTAGATTAAAATGAGTGTAATTCCCACCTCTAAATGTAGTTCCACACTTAGTGTAGTTCCACACTGCTACATGCATTTAAAAGAAGAGATTTATTTCCCCTCTTAGTAGACTTTCTTTATCCTCTTCTCTTGCACTACATACGGGTTAAGACTTCAGCTTGCACTAAAGAAATAAAATAGTTTAGCATGAAACTTCTCCACCCTTTGCCGTCTCCGGGAGCTTTCTCCGGTAATGTTCATTCATTTAAAGCCCCCCTGTTATTATGAGTGAGGACTGCAGGGACCCATTCACTAGGCGAGCTTTAAAGGTTACTCCCTTTAATGCCTTAATACCTCYTCTTCTAAGGTTGTTCTGCCATTTCCTCCCTAGAAGTCTTCAATTTTGTTTTAAATTACAAATGTCTCTTCCAGCACTTCTGAGGAGAGCTCCTTGCTTTGCTCCATTTTTCCAGCYCTTTTTCTTCGCACATTCCAATTTTGGGGAAAACCCTGCAATTAGTCAAAAAAATCATCCAGGCTGCTCTGCTGATTTATAGGGAGCCCCTTCGGGGCAGCCCTGGCTGGGGATTCCTCCTATCTCTGCTTCTGGAGTCAAGAGCAAGTTTGGGTTTGACCCATTCTTGACATTTTGAGTTTATTTTGGGAGAATAATGGGGAATTTGATCCTTGCAGAACAACAATCTCCATAACATGATTTTAACACCAGAATAGGCAGCATCACTAGGAGTTTGGGCTGATATGCTCCTTTGGTCCTCCAGCCTTAGGACAGCAGCACCCATCTCTTGAGCTGAGATCTAGGTATCACTTTGCACCCCGAAAAGTGCAGAAAGTGTTAAACTTAATATTTAAATGCATGGTCTGTTGCTTAGTAACRTATGTTATCAGGGAATAGCAATAATACCCCACAATTTATATAACCGGCTGAGACAGTACGAATTTTGAAGTTTCAACATTGAATTTTCACACCTTGTTTATGCAAGATATTATGTACAAGGCGAGTATGTCAAGCATAAATTCAGCATCTCCTCTAGAACATTTTTAAGACGAATAAATGAGACTTGACAAATAAATTACTGGTTAGTCTGAACGCGTGGCTGAGGTTTAAAGCTGGAGCCGCGGGTGCAGTTGCGTASAGGGGAGCTCCTTTCCCGTGGGGAGTTTTAGCACTACGAGGAAGGCCGGTTCTGCACCCTGAACTCGGTGCTTTTGAGCGAGGGCCATGGGGTGCGCTTCAGGAAGGGGACGAATTACCTATTGAAGCAGAATGTCTTCGGCTTCCCAGCAAACAGAGAAAATGCRTTTCCCCTTGTCTGTAGCTCGGAACAAAATATCCCGGGGGGACCAGGAGAGCCTTTTTCTCCCGAAAAGCCAACACTTGGGAACCAGAAGTAAAGCAACTTCCCAAWAGCAGCTGCCCAACAGCATTTTAAAAGTACTGCCTGCTCTGAAGTAAGGTTTCAGAGTAAACACCTTACCCTACTAATTACTTGAAATAAATGCTACTAAAATAGGATTTTCAACTTAATGTGATAAATTCCTCCTTTTTTTTTTTAAAAAAAAAAAGAAGGAATTATAATTTTAAAATATTTCTAAAYTGCTCTTTTTAAAAGGCATCCTTTCCCACAACAGGCAAGGCTCGCCAGCCTGATCACCAGCCGGAGGCAGAAGGTGAGTTGGCTTCGTGAATTTATTTTTGTGCAAATATTCTTGCAGTATTCCCGGAGTGCGATCCGGTGTTAAACAACGTTAGTGCAGACTTCAGCAGTCTGCACCAGGCCCTTATACACAAAATGCAGTCTATATAACTTTGGGTATTCTCCCAGTTCTTTCTATTAAACTTAATCTTGTGCTATAGTGCATGTCAGAAAGGGATTTACAGTAATCTGACAAATACTGAATGATCTGCTTTAAATTGCTGGCTCCTGCTGTAGTTGCTGGAAGGAGGACAAGGCATGCCAGCCTTGTATAGGAGGGAATTAAAAGCTTGGAATTTGAGCAAAGTCCTAGCACTTTTATTGTGATTCCTCTCGGTTTACAAAGGAGCAGATCCTATTGTCCATGTACAGACGTGGAAACGGTGCAAAATCCCAGCTCTGCCTCTCACCAAGGCAGCACAGAGAGGAAAGGCCTTGGCTGAGGCTGTTGCAGGATGCTGCCCTGGGCGTTCTTATGCTTGAGCTGTTTTTTCTTTTTTTCWGACAAATTTCTTGCCACCTGGGAGTGCTCCCGCCCAACCTGGAGCAGGGTTCTCAGGAGCGTGTGTAGCTGTCTCTGTGCTTGGTGCACGACGGGCTGCTTGGGGCCAATGTAACTGTCCTTATGGCACACCGTAAGTCACAATCCATCCTGCCGAGCATCTCCTCGTCAGGTGGAAGTGCGTGAGCAGGGGCCTTTGCCGAGCTCTCTTTAGGATGTTCTACACTTTGATGAGGTGGAGCTCCCTCTTCATTATAGTGAGGCTCTCCGGCTATCACGGATGGTGTGAACTGGGCTCTGGTTGTGAAACATCACTCTGTCATTGAGATTTCCCTTAGGTACCTCAGCAAGTCTATAAATTGTGTGAATGCAGAAGCCTGTGCTGAGGTTTTCAAAGTAAGTTTGTYGTCTCAAGGATGTGCCTTCAATCTGCCTGTTGGAGATGATCTGTCTGCTATCATCTCCTATCATCTACTCAGTGTCCAACACTAGCTCTGCAAGGGAATCCCATGGGCATTGCAACTGGTGAGGAAATAAAAACCCAAGCATTTGCCTATGTAAAATATATTCCAAAAAATCTAGGGAAAAAATGAGTGCATTATGAGCAGCACTTGTCTGTTGAGAKGATGGAAACCTCTTTAAAGGCAGAGCTGTTGGAGCAGAAGCCAAGCAGAAACCCTTCAGGAAGAAAAATCAGAGACGGGAAGAGTTCCTTTATTTCACCAGAGTCCTGCCATTCTAACGGTGCGCCCGAGGAAGAATTGATATTTAAAGCACATTTTTGTACTGCCAATAAAGACTTTCCGTTCGGGGAAGAATTCCTCTCCTGTACACAATAGGAAAATAGGAGAAAAGGCATTTTACAGGGTAAGTTCTGGAAGACAGATTGTCGATAGCCATTGATGCATTGCAAATGAGAGATTGAAATGGGAGCTGATAATGGATTTAGTATGTACTTAAAAGGTTTCTTTTGTGGCTCGTTGTCGTTCGAGGAGAGAATTGCTCATCTTTGCAGATATTCGTTGCGT
The DNA here is from genome assembly GCA_003342815.1 of Eudromia elegans. Classification (NCBI taxonomy): domain Eukaryota; kingdom Metazoa; phylum Chordata; class Aves; order Tinamiformes; family Tinamidae; genus Eudromia; species Eudromia elegans. Next base: position 6,465,034 of record PTEX01000016.1, on the reverse strand, counting down.
TAAATGGCTCTTGCTCCACTCTTGCATTAACCATAAATGAATTCAACATAACTAATTTCATTAGACATATCTAAGGAATATCTCACCCATCGCAGATCAAAGTAGTTAATTATCTCAGTTCAGACCATTAAACTCAAGCCCTTTTATGGTGACTTCAATTCTCCACAATCCRTGTCTCCAAAAAGTGAATATTGCAGTATTTTTGAGCTGTGGATTTAGCGAGGCAAGGTGGACTAAGTGTAGAATTGTATTAAATGGTGAATCATTTAGAATTGCTTGCATGTTGTTTGCATGGGCCCGTGTGCTTCTGTGGCTGGTTTGCGCTGTAAAAATGCAACACAACATCATATCTTGGGACAAACTCTGGAATTACTCAGTGGAATAACCTGTGGAATCCATTTGTCGGCTGATTACAGAGTAGTTGATTGCTGGGGACTAAGTTTATAAAGTATATTKACATTCTTGAACCTTTTTTTAAGCCCTCTGTTTTGTTAAACTCTGTTTTGCACCATTGTTAGGATACAGGTCTGGGCGATTAATCTGTCTCTGGAATAATGTCAGAAATGTTGCCTCAGTGCGAGGGGATGTAACCTTTGGGAAAATCCTCTGGGAGCATCCGTGTCTGTTGGGGATTATCCCTGCCAGTTAGAGCAGCTAATAAAAAAGGGAAAGCCAATAACACTGCYAGAAGTTTCTGCCACATAAAAGTCAGGGAATCAGTTAGAGGCTGTCAAATGTAATGTATGACATTATTAAAATGAAGAATTTGAGATCAAAATGGGGCTTATTGTCCCAGCAACTGGGTCATGCGGAAGTGGCTGCGKAAATGGCACGTCCTCAAGTGTGACTTCCATAGGGATCACATTTGTCAGGATTCCTGCAAAGTCATTAATCTTGTCCTTTCCCRAGGATGAGTGGATGCAGAGGAGCCGTCCCGGCGGCAGCATCCGGACGGTCGGCAGYGGATTTCGCCCCGTGTCTCTCAGCTCTTCACAGACGTGGAAAGCTCCTTTTCCCCAGGTAATGGTGAGCAGGCAGAACCCAAACTCTCCCTGTCTGCTGCCCGAAAGTCGGAGAATGGGGTAGGAGACCTGCTGGATGTCCCACCGTGGTGAGCTTCTGTGGCCTGGGGACACCGTGCGCTGGGGAGGTCCCCAACCRCACAGGAGGAGGCAGGAGAGGCTGCTTCTAGATGTCAGTTTTACACGTCCCACCCCAAAACCAGCTCAGCTGGACCCGTCCATCGGCACCGCCTGCGAAGCCCTGGGCTGCACTTGGTGTGTTCTGCTAACACGAGAGCCTGTTGCACTGCAAAGCCACTCTGAAGGGCTGGGCGGACGTGCTGGTCCCGGGGTAAATCCCACTTTTTGGCTGAACACAACCCCTGGAAACAAATTTCTGCTGCATGTATTTAGCTCCATAGGTTACCCTGMGTGAATGCTAGAATCTTTCTTTGAGCATACCTGTCAATATGAATATTCACAGAATAGATGGTTAGAATACAAGGTATAGAGTATTAGATAGATCGGAGAGCTGCAGTATTCACAGGCAATAAATACTGTGCGGACCGAGAGGCGGATTAGTTTAAGTAGTTTGTGATGAGCKCTTTGGAGCATGGCCTCTTGGCCTTTTGTATGCATAAGGTTGTCATCGTGTTTGAGCTGTTCTAAGCAAGAATGATTCTCATCCTCCCACGTTAACAACAGCTTTGTTTTAATTTTATTTTAATTTATTGCTATTATTCTTATTCTACCCCAAGGGCTGCTAGAACACTTTCTGCTAACAAATTTGCTGCTTTGCTCTGACTTCTGGAAGGAACAATATTGCTGCATCKCTGCGAGAGAGAGAAAGGCCGTTARCAAAGACATCAACAACATAAATCTCCATCCCGTGTTGTCTCTAATAGGTTTTTGGTCAGTAATACCAGCAGGTAGTAGGGAATAGGAGGCCATCAGTTCTTTTGACTGACCAGATTTTATTCCTGTAATCTTCTCACTGCCACAGCAACATTTATTGGTGGATAYTGAGTTTATTGGCTCGTTACTGATGGGCAGGAAGGCCTGGGACAAAACGTTGGGCCGAAGAGGCACCATTCTGCCCATCCAYGTGGCAGGGGACTGGTTTCTTCAAGGACTGATGTCTTCCTCAATCGGCTAAACCTTCCGGGAGTTTGGTGTTGAACTTCTTTACACTGGAAAGATTTGTTTTACAGCGCTGCATCAAAGAAGTTGAAGGTGAAATGTCATGAATTTGGGAAAGGCTGTTTTTGAGAGACAGGTTCTGCTATATAGTCAAAAAACGAGTGTTTTTTATGGTGTCAGGCTGTATAGCTCTGAAGTGGAGTATAGCAGGAGATACCCYTGGGAGGAAAGCTGCACCATGTGCTTCTTGTGTTGTCTTCTTTATTGTCAGGATCATTGGAGCACTGAGGTCCTCCTGCCCACTGAGAAGCTCACAGAAAGGTCCAACTTGCCTCAGGTGGGGCAATCTTCTGTGCCTTGGAGCTCGGTGGCCAATACCCAAATCCCTTCAGGAGCCTTCTACGGCCTTCAAAAGCCCGTGCTTGCGAACCCAAAGACAAATGCCTTCTCTGCACCAAGGTACAGTCCACAGCTGCACCAGGGCACGAGTATTTGTGCGGCCATGCTCTTGCTGCTAGTGCTGGGCTCCCGGGTTGTGGATGGGCAATCTCTGCTTCCCCCCGGAGCGGTGCCGAGGTCTTTAGATTTCAGATTAACCCTTTGTTCAGGCAACAAGTGGAGAAGGGGGCAGGTCGGGAGCGCCTCCTCGGAGCCAACCCCGCCGGCTCTGGGAGAGGAGAGGACACGGAGCCGGAGCCCGCCCGTGGGAGCAGCGTCCAGGCGACGGCCTCCCGCCTCGAGCAGGGAGGAGGAATGCTGGGCTTCCAAGGGAAGCGGTGCTGCTGGAATGCATAATGCAGGGCATCAATCGGCCCCGTGCTCACCCAGCCTGGTGACAAAGTGGAAGGATTAAGAGGGAGAGCAGGGCTTAATACCCCATCAAAACAGCAGGCAGAAAATTAATCAAGCTACTGAGACACAAGAAGGAAAGACGCTGTTTGAATTGATTATCCTGAGAGTAAATTCAACCTGCTGGCATCACTGAGACCCAACGAGAAGACCAGGATGACCGGAATGCTAAAAACCCCTATTAGAATCTGTTCAGTGCCTTCAGAACAGGCAAAAGGGGGTGGATGCTGCCAAAAACGTCGGAGCCGATGACGGCGTGGGAGCGAGCTCCTGGCACCAGGAGCAAAATGCCATTAAAATTAGAAGTACTGAGGGAGTGGGGGGGTTAGGGGGAGACAGGGAACGGGGGCTTGTTATGCCTGCTGGGGCCATGGGCAGCCCAGCCCCCTGAGCCCCACGTTCCTGCTGCTCTAGACCTTCACGTGGGCAGTCAGAAGAGGCCTCCACTAGCTCCATGAGCACTGGCTCCCAAGGAAAGCATGTAGTTAGATGCCATGTTGGCTACTCCTGAGATCCCCAGCTGGAAGGCAGCATTTGACCCAATATAAACTATTTGTCATTCCACAGCCGGATTTCATATCTCATGTGAGCAGAGTGAACCCAAAGCAGCAGCACGTKTGTGTGGACCTGCATGTTCAGAGCACAGGCACATATATGTTATACATATACACATATATACGTGTGCACACATGCACACAGTGCATCAGCCCAGCTAGAGTCATGGAGTTGAAAACCACTGAACCGAATCGATGAGGGGGAACTTAAACAGTTCCAATTATCATTTGCACTCCTTTGATTGAAAACCCATTAGCAGATACCAGGGAAGTAACAATTAGATGTTAAGAGATAAAGGCCATGTTAATTTAAGGAGGAGTGAGTTGACTTTGCAGCGGAAAGCATCAACAGAACCTCATTGCATTCAGTTCAGACAGCTTGTTTTATTAGAGGTGTATTTATTTACCATGGTACATATCTTCAATTATCCCTCTAAAAGTGACATTAGGAGCATTTCCCTGCTAATCCTGTAAGGAAGAATGCAATTGAAAATACAAGGCATTAAGTTTCTCCTGGAAATTTTTATAAGTCTGATTGAAATATTTGATTTACTTGTTCCAAGGCAATCAGCAGCTCATACAGCTGCAAGAAAAAACTACATCCAAAACTGCTCAAGACAAATTCTTTGGAAGAGATTTAAGTCATTGGGTGAGGATGTGGATCTCCTACTGGGTTCCCACACTGGCCTGGGCGATGTCTAAGGCCTAGGTAAAAACATAGGTATTTGTTAAAGAGGAGTGAAAGCAGTCGTGGCTCCCACCCATCATTTTCCACTCTTCTGGGGTTTTTTTTTGGTTTTTTTTTTTTTTTTTTTTTTTTCAGGGAGAAGAAAAAAAAGGTGAGCACAGACATTTCTATTTGCATAGAGGGTCCCCATAGCAATCGTTATCAGGGTTAACCGGGTGACATTTCTTTGAGTTCAGAAAATGCTTTTGCTTAAACATCCTTCAGAAAGATAAGTACTTTATTGGGAAAAGTCGCTCCTCACACTCCCCTCRCATATGTGAGAAAAAGGCCAAAGCCAAATGAGTGCTACGTACTCAGCAGCTGGAAAGGAAGGTGGACTTGCTCTCTGTGCATCCTACTTTGTGCTGGATAACGCAAATCAGGATGAAAAAGCCCCAGACGAGAAGTTCTCTCCACTCTGAGCACCTTCTCGGCACCTGTGCTGCCTAGTAAAGAGGCAACAAGGTGCATGGAGGAGCTTTCCTGCTTCTTTTTGCTCTGCGGAGCACAGGGTGGGTAACAGATGGTTCTGCTAATCCTTTTCCCACCTTGAACAGGAAATTAAATACAAATTACTGAATTACAGTAATGTGAGGAATTAACTAAAAACAAGAGCTCAGGCACGAGTGGCTTTTGCCCTGCCCTTTAGAAGGTTGCRCTGCTGGTGTGGAGCAGGTCCGTGCTGGTACCTGCCCTGGGACGGGCTCCACGTTTCGTGCACGTTTGTACCACCGCTGCTATTTCAACAGCWTCTGCTGCTATTGATTAAGCTTCATCTGATGGCTGATCGGTGCCCATCAGCTTCATTCCTGGCTTTGTAAACACACGGGTATGGGTGCAGCCTTCCTGCCCATCCCCTTGCATCAACATTGATCAAAAAGTACCTGTTCAGGCCAAGCTCGTAAACGGAACAGCCGAAATGTTAGCGATTCGAGCATTTCTAGGGAGACTCTCTCTGCTTGTACGTCCCCATATGAACTCGCGATTCCCTTATTCTGCGCATGCACATCATCTGCACAGATAGAAATCCAATTGCTCACACCAGAACTACCTGCTAAAACCCAGACAGTAAATTAAATATTTACTTGTTCTTGCTCGGGTACTTCTGGTTCACGAGGAGAATTTAAAGTGGTGCTAAATGCTGAGGACCAGTTCAGCTGCAGCCGGAGGGCCAGGTAGATTGCTGTCAAGGTGGCCCTCAACCCCATTGCATCCCCAAGGAGGCCCTGGCCAGGAGCTGACCTCATTTTCACCGTGCTCAGACTTAGAAACGTTGAGTAAACTTTTTCTGGGATTGGGCCCTAGAAATGGTGGAAGTTTCATGAGCAGATGGTCTGCTGAGAGCCAGCCCAGTAAAGCAGAGGGGATGAAAGGGTGGCCCAGAAAGGCGCTGGATCTCCATCCTTGGAGATAGTCAACTGCCCAACCGAGCACGGGCTTGGACAAGCTGCCCTGGCTGGGGAGAGGTGATCTCCAGAGGTGCCAGCCCTCCGTGATCCCCTCCCTTTCCACCATGGGACGTGACCAAGGCTGCGTTGGGCTTCTCCAAGGGCACGTGGGCTTAGCTTTGAGCACAGAGCTCCACCGAGGCTCAGCTAAGAGCTCCTTTGGTTAGTTCTTGTAGACTTGAGCTGTGAGCCATGTGCTGGGAAATGAACTATTAATTTTACTATTTAAAAATAAAATCAAATAAAATCCCAGTCTTTCTTTTTTTTCTACTTTAACTAATACCTRTGCAACCATGAATTATTTTGTTCTGTTTCATTCCATTAGAAATTGCTGTGGATGAAATAATTCTGTTGTTTTACTGTTGGTGCCTGGTTCATGTTTCCTTTGATTTCATTACTCATTGTACTTGGCTTAAAATTGCTGCATAATTGGCAGGTGAGTTGCCTTTCCCACGCCCTTCTGAACTGCAGAATACAGCAGGTCCGAGCGATGCGGTTCAGCAAGGAGGCTGAGAAGGAACTCACAACGGGAGCCTATAAACACAGCTAAGAAAAGCCATTGGAACACAGTGATGATATTTCACTCCACCATGCGGCCTTTATATCTTTTACATCCTTTATTCTGTATAGAGGCTATTTTACCCCAACTTTTCAACGGCTGCTTGTTGTAAGAGCTGCACAGGGTGCAGAAAAGCCTGAAATAGGAGKCAGAAGTTGCCCGGATCCTTCATTTGCAAATGGATCCATGTTTCTTGCAGGTGCGGGTGAGAACTGCTTGGAGTCTTGCAAGTTTCTCTCTGCTTTTTGATGTGACCAGCAGAAGGTCAGGGAATGTATGGGAAGGGAAGAGAACTTGGGCAGACCTGCTTTGCAGCTCACATCCTCTCTACTCATGGCATTTCAAAGAAGACAGACGAGGAAAACAGTGCGATCTGCACTGGAAGTWAATTGGAGCAGACGTTCAAGTCTTCAGGAAGTCAGCGTTATATCATGTGCCACACCATGTTACTTCAATTAGCATGACTTACACCATTATCCAGACAGGGGAATAGCYGTACCGTGCTAATCAGAATATTGAAGTGTCACTAGCATTTAGATATCACGAATATTTACCTAACAAASGGTGCGTGACGAGCGAGGTTGGTCTGGAAGGCCCCCCTGTAGAGGCAGACTGTCCTTCTCCAGGGCATGTGTCGCTGTCACCATCACCAAAGTGTAGCAGAAGAGACAAGCGCTCAAAGAGCTGGGGATTTTTCCTGTCAYTTGGTCTATCCTGGGGTGGAAGCATCTTCTTTAGGAGGCAGGAAGGGGAGGAGGAGGAGGAGTACTTCCTCCAGGATCAAGGCCTCCGGGAGCAAGATCTTCAGCTGCATCTTCTGGAGAGCTTGGTGGGCAACTCCAGACAGCTCGGAGGGTAAACGAGCTCTTTCTTTGCTGGGTTTTTCCATTGCACACAGAGTCTTTGCAGGGGATGTCGCTGTGTAGGTGATTGGGATGTGCCTTCTGTGCTGCTTCATTGYGTTTCATGCTGCTCAAGTTGTGTGTCCCCAAAGCCTCTCATCTTTGCGGAGGCTCCAGGGGCACTTCTGCATCYATATCTGGGCTTGCACTTCCAGCTCTGGACACAGGCATGGGGTCAACTTGGCCTTGCTGGAGGTCAGCAAGAGAAACTCCCGGAGTCGCTGCCGCCCYGTGTCAGGATGCGTTGACACAAATGCACTTGCTTCATTCCACAGCAAGGACTCGAGGCTCCGGCTCCGGCACCCTGTGGGGACAGCGCGTTTGCTGTGGCTGCTTGCATGCACAGCAGCCACGCCACGATGATTCGAGTTCATTTCTGTTATGTCGTGCTGTCAGTTCAGTTACAAACGTGGGCCAGCTCTATCAGTGGCAATAACACATCCCTCCTCAAAAAGCTCAGGCTGCCCTTGCGTGCTGTGGAGCAGCTCACAGCAACCGTTGGGAGACTGCTAGTCTAATCTGATCCCTASTCCCTGTGGCCCTTAATATAGTTGTGAAGATGGTAACAGGGTCTTTTAGACTGCAGCAGATAGATAAGCATTGCACTGCCTTGTGGGGTGAAATTTGGTTCTGCAGTGGCTGCTTTTGCCGTCGGCGCTGGCACAGCCACGTCACTCCCGCCACACGAGTAGCTCCTACGTCAAGAATGGTCCTTTCTCCTCCACCCCTCTGCCTAGGCCRGTGAGCTTAAAAACCTGGGGGGACAAAGGCAGTTTTTCACATTCAGACAAGGCATTTGAGCCCTTTCAAAAGGCGAATTAGTCAACGATTTTGCCCACACCATGCAGAGCACGACCCGGGCCCTTCCCTACGACCGCATCCCTGACAGCAACGCGTGTTCCAGGAGGGAGGCACAGGCGACCTGCTGGCCTGACGGTGTGGCCTTAATGATGCCCTTTGAGCCCTTGCACGAGCGTGGCTCTGCAGAGCTATTTATTTCCTTTGCTRTGAGTGGACACGACCGAACTTTCATAGCGTGCCTTGCATCTCCTGCTAATGTTTATCTTGCCACAGGCCACGAGGTGAATGCAAGACCAGGCGRGTGCAAGTTGACTCTCCTGTTACCTCGTTGTCTGCAGTATATAAATCTTGAAAAGTGTGCTTTGAATGGGAAAGGATACTAACGTAATGATACATTTACTCTAACTACTGCTGGGCATGCACAGCATCCTAATACGTGCTGCAGGCTCCTCATCGCGAGAGATGCTGCTCCCTGCTTATATAGTAAGCTCATTGCATTAGCTGCCTGTAAGCCGTTTACTCTTTAAAAGATTCATAAAGTAAATTAGAATTATCTAATTATTTCTTATCTAATTTAATAGAGAGATAACCTCGATCTTCAGATATTACACATTTATTATTATATTACAAGCCTGCGTGCCAGAGGCTCTCCTTCTGAGCTGCAAAAAGCTACTGAGCATGAACAAGGACTGCTGCCCACATTCAGACATAGCTAAAGGTGTCTGGAATAGAGAATTCACTGGATTAGGATACGTATTTTTATATATACAAGCACACACATACACACATATGCATTAAGTAGGGCACTATGGAAGTGGTTGTGGCTGTCAGTCATCTTCCCCTGGAAGCTCTATCACCTCTTCTTACCTAAAACTCCTTTCCCTTGGAGCCTCCTGAGTGAGATGATGTGTATGGGGTCGGGAACGCTTACTGGAGCACATAGGTGTGTGTGATGTTTTCCTTTTCTGCCTTATTTCACTTTTCCTTGTGCTTTGGCTGGAGGTGCCGTGTTGCGTTTGGGTGCAGCCGAATGTGCGCTGTTATCATCGGGCCACAGTCCCGGGTTTTATTGGCATCTAGAGGACCAGCATCCCAGGAACCATCTTTTGTGCTTGTGTCGGTGCCGCCTTCGTTTGCATGCTGAGCACCACGAATAGCACGTTTCATCACCAGAATGCTGCAATTCATAAAAACACAAGAAGAAAAAAGAAAAATGCCAAAAAATGGCAAAATTACAAGCATGGGAGGCTTTTACTGAAAAAGCTGAGGCTGTCTTTGGAGCGGGATGAGGGGATGCTGAAGGCTTCCCCTTGCTATTCCCCTGGAGCCCGCAGACACGCGGGTGTGGGCAGTGGAAACGCTGCTCCGGGTGTGCCAGCGTCCGTGCAGCGGGAAACCCAAACCCTGCATCCACRGGAGACCTCTGTGCCCGCGGCTCGGCCCAGGGAGCCGGAGGAAAGCTCTGGCGCTGGGTGTTAGCAATAACTGCTTCATATTTCACTCATATACCACCGGGTTCACTTAAACAGCAGCTTCTCTAAGCCCAGCAGAAGGAAGTAAAATGACAAATTAAGCTAGGTCAAAGAGGAGAAATTATTTTAAATGAATCCAAACATCTAATTTGTCTGGACTTTTTTAATGAATTGAAAAGTCAGAGTTGCTGGAGATGACAGTGCTGTAAATCCTGCCTATCGCCTCCAGGATTTCCTGACGTCTTCCCACACTCATCCATCAAGCCAATGCAAAAGAGGAGCCGGGAGTGCAGGTTTTCCKCCCCATAGCGCTCATGGGACATCCCAAACTGGGGCGGTGGGACCTGGGTGAGCAGTCGGTGCATGCTCTGAAACCCTTTTCCATGCATCCCTGCTGTTTCCCTTCCCCTGCTCGTGGCTCGGAGCGGCTGCAAGCCTGGCTTCCATTGCACGTGCCGGGAAGTGGCCGGGATGGGAGCGAGCCCACRTGCCGGAGCAGCCGGCACCGATGGCTCCACGTGGGATGTGGTGAGTTGGACCTCGCAGAGCTCCATTCCCCAGGCAATGACCGTCCCCACAGGCAGGAATGAAGCCACTGGTGACCAGCGTACTAATGGCACCAAGGACCAGTGTAAGGGCAGCAGGCAGAAAGAGTGTCCTGGTGTTTTTCCTCTCTACAGATGGATTTACTAAACCAACGCCTAAAACACTGGCAAATCCAGTATTTCCACTGCGTGCTCCCTACTCAGACAAGCTTCAGGAAGAAGCTTCAGGAGCTGCCGCCGTTGACACCGTCCACAAGCCAGCGCGTCCTCCAGCGCGGCCCGCGTGTCTTAAATGGAATTTGTTTCCACAAATGATGCTTGTCAAAAGTGGTTTTTTTTTTTTTCCTTTTCTTTGCCACAGGACCACCACAAAGATGCTACTCGACATGCTGACAATCAGCCATCTGYGTCACAGGTTACAACAGCGCCGTGCGAATGCCAACTGGTTTTGTTTTTCCCTAGGACAAAACTGAAATTATAAATTAAACACAGGGAAATCACGGGCTAATTGTAACTAGCAAAACGTAGCACCGGAGCACCCTGTGCATGGGGGAGCAGCCAGCGGCGTGGTCCAACTGCTGGCTACTTATCGGGCTGCCAGGAGCCCCCTCGGGCTCCAGGTCCAGGGGTGGGAAACCCCAAGGGTTTGGGGACATGCAGGGAGTCGTCATCATCTACTTCTTTCTTCTTCTTCTCCTTCTCCTTCTTCCCTCTCTTCCTTTTCCTTCTTCTTTCTTCTTCCTATTAATATTATCATGATTAACGTACCTGTGAACCCCCTGCCAAGGGCCCCTGAGGTTTCTCACCGGCTCCTGTGGGGCTGTTTCGAGCCGTTCCTTCCACGTGCTTTGGCAGCACGGTGAGCACAAGATCCCTGTTTGCAGATTTCCCTTGTGAAGTCCGTGGTGGTGGTGGTGGAATCCAAGCTGGAAATGCCTTTGGAGCCCCTGGGAGAAGAGGAGGKTCCCAAACCCTGTCACCGAGTGGGGACAGCCCCTGCCCAGCAGCACCGAGCTGCTTGTCCCCTTTGGCTTTGGGCTTTGCTTTGCTCCAGCCCTGCTGTGCCTGTGGGTTGGAGAACATGGGGAAATCCGCGATGAAGGGAGGTTCCCCAGAGCCAGACTGGGGCTAATRTGGTCAGAACCCAAAGCTCTCCCAAGGGACACTGACTCTTGTCTACTAAAATGTGAATGAATTGCTAGCGCGTTCTCCTCTGTGCACCCTCCCACAGCCCCTGGGTTTGGGGCTTGCAGGGCGCTTGCAGTGACTCCTCGTCAGCCGCGTCTCACACAGCCCGTTGGCACAAACTGTGGCTTAAACCCCTGTGTTCATGGCAAGTGCACGCAATACGCTGTTCATCTACTGTCTGGGGGAAAGAAAAAGCAAACCCGCTCCAGCTYGGGACACCACAGGGCAATGAACAGGCCAGCACTCAGCACGCGTTTGCGACCCAAWGGTATTTTTAAAGAAATTGTCTTGGGCTCTATGTAAAAATAAGGTTAGAACCTGACACCAAATACCAAGAAATAGAGAATATACAAACATAAGTAACAACACACTGGGCTGGCTGAGGGGGTGACCCCCAAGGAGAGCTTGGCTGTCCAGGTGTTCTCATGCTCCCACCCGAGGGGTCCCCGGGGTGCTCGGCTCGAGTAGACGGGGGGTGGAAGTAGGGAATAACAGCCCCGGTCCCTGGGCAGCAGTGTGGACGCAGCCGGAGCCGGGGCTGGGTGGAGCCGTCGTGTTGTCTTGCTGACCTGTAACACCAACCTGCAAACACCAACCCCTCCTGCCCGGGAACGCCCCACGCGGGTGCCCGCCTCCCCTCTCGGTACCAGGGCTGTGACGTCAACCAGCGACGAGTCACCCTGTGAGCCTCSTGCCAGGACCCCCAACTGATACATCAACATTACAGGGTGCCTAAATGCTCATTAATTCAACTGAAATTAATTTCAATTAATCACCGTGATTAACAATTTATTAGATAGGAATTAATTGTGAATTGGTAGAGCACAGCTGGAGAGATGGAAGGGAATGTGGATACGGAAATTCTTGCCATGGGTGCTGGAAGGCAAAAATAAACAAGCAWTTTCTGAGTACGGACAAAATTTGTGTCATAAAAAAATAAAAAATTCAGAGTAACAAATGTGCAGCACTTTAATGTCAGGTTTGACCGTCATTGGAACTGTTCACAAGGCGTGTGGACAATCTAAGTCGTACTCCATTTTCTAAGTATGAGCTAATTAGAAAACACATCACCAGAACCCGGGCGGGAGGCCACAGAGGGAACGTCTTTGGAAGGTCCAAGGGGGAGATTCCGAGTGAACGCGATCCCAAGAGTTTGCGACAAACAGGAGCAAGTGAGGTCTGTTACACATCTTTCACAGTCTATATAGAAACCAGCCTCAAGAATATCGACCTGAACAGATATTTACATTTTTTTTTGAATAGTCTTAAAAAAGTAATATTTGCTTGATCTATGACACAATGAACATCTCTACAGGGAAATTTACCATAGGCATAATAAAATAGTCAAGAAGTCGTAAAAGAGAACACGAGAGCAGTGTTTGGCCTCAGTAAAACACATTTAGGACAATGGCAATGGATGGATACARCTTTGTTCCAGAAAGGAGTTGTGCATATTTCAAGGTACTTACAAAGCTGGTCTCCTCCTTTCCTCGACACGTGGATGTTTCCTAACCGGATGAGTACAAAATCATGGACATCATGCATCGCTACAGGAAGGCTGTGCCAAGCTCTATGGGTCTGTGTTTCAAGGACGGGATAGTCTCTCCTAACCCCTATGGCTCATAAGAGAAAACACACGTAGGGCTCAGCCTGTGGGTGCGCACGGGCCAGGTGAAGGATTCCAGGCTCAATGAATTCATAGGATTCATCTCCTCTCTGTCCGTCCGAGCAGACTTCCACACGTTCCTTATAGAGCGGGTGTGGTGTAACCCACTCCAGGCCCACGGCTGTCCCCCGGCCCTGCCCTGGTGGCGCACGCAGGACGAGCAGCGCCAGCCTGCACCCTTCTCCTTCCCAAGCCTTCCGCGTGCAGCGTGAAAAGGGACACGGTGTCACAGAGCAAGAACAGCACCACGCGGACCCCGGGGAGCTCCAGGAGCTGCTTTCCTACCAATGTGGACCACGAGGTCCATCTCATCTCTATGCAGGGCCGTGAAACAGAACCAGGGCCGTTTCTGCAGCGTCTCGAAAGACAGGCGTGCCTGAAGGGATCCGCACCCTTAYGGGAAAGCACCTCAAGTTCCACGCCAGCTGCTGCGTTCGTGGGAGATTTAGCTGGTTTTACACGAATCTCCTTGCTCGCAACGAAAAGATAATTGACTATAAGCAGGTGTACTCTAAATGAGAAGAAAGAACACAAAGAAAAACGCTTTCCCAGAATGTCTGAAAAGAAACAGGCMAATTAAGGCTGTGACTAGACAACGTGTGAAGGTTTTCTAGAAAAACTCTACTCCTGCACTTGTAGCTGTTATTTCTGAAGGACCAGGTGGCTTCAGTGCTAGTAAATATTTAAGGAGAGGAACTAACGATTTGCAGAAGTGCTGCTGCCTCCGCGGGGCACATCCCAACCTGCGGAAGGGCAGGTCCTGCAGGCGGTGCCCAAGCTGGCCACAAGCTGCTCAGACACTGATGCCCCACTCACTTTGCAACTCAACTTCTTAAAAACTCCGGCCCTCCCAGTGTTTCCCAGCTTCARTGTGCCCTTAACACCCATAATTCAAGCCAGGTTTCTCAAACACAACCCTACRAATATGCAAGAGAGGAGGGGGGCTCTCCCAGCCTTGCTTTCGGTRGCACCAGGAGCAAGATGAGGAGCAGGAGGAGGGGAGCAGAGGGCTGCGCTCGCCTCCCCAGCCACAGCCAGCCCGCAGGGGAAGCCTTTCCCATCAAACCTGCCGCCCCGTCTCCACCGTTTGGAAACGGCTCTCCACGCTGCTTAGTCCCCACCAAGGGTGGCTTTTCGCTGCAGTCTTTGTTCCGTGGTGCCCCTGCGTCCGGGCACCCGGCAATAGGGAAGGAAAAACCGATGGCTTGGACGTAACATGAGAACTCATCAAGACAGGAACTCAAAAGCTGGTTTGTTCTACAGAATCGCTAGGTTTCGTGGCTTACCCAGCATCTCAGTGGAGATATCATTCGCTTCCCCGCATTTTTCTCATYACCACAAATCAGAACCCCCAAATAAGAAATATCCCTTCAAAACCGCTTCCTACCAGCAGACCGTACCTTATAAAACTTGCAAGTAGACCAGTGTTGTACCATGAAGCCTATACAGGATTTTTTTGTTTTTTCTTTTTKTTCCCCCAGTGTAAAAATATACAATGCTACTGCTCGTTTGTTGCAGTGTAAAGGTCCAACCGGTACTTGCCTGCTGCAGGTGCTCCTCCTACTGCCCTTTCATACCTCTCCAACCCAGACCACTGTGTTRCCCCTCCTTATACCCGACACCTCACAGCGTAATGTGTTTTGTCTCCCGTTAATAACAAACAGTGAATCTCTAGCTGGTGTAATGAGATACTGTCCAAACAACCCACTGTCTTTCATAATTCTGTTGTAGCTGCTCCAGGGCCAGTCTTTGGATGTGATAGGGTCCTTTAAATTCTTCAGTACATTCATTTTGCCCGTTGACAGCTCTACAAAAAGCACATCTGTTTGCAAATGCGAAGTAGCRTATATATAGTACTGATTGCCTTCGGTGAAGGAGGGTTGAAATGTCACATCAGATACGTGTACGTTTGTTTGTAAGTCGTAAATCAACTTGATTTCCCCCCGCACAGTCACAGCCTGGACTTTGATCCTACCGCTGTCTTCATCCGCGCTGACCAAATAGCGGCCGTCCGGCGAGATGTGAGGGGTGCCCGAGACGTCGCCGTTGGGGCCGACGACGGCGTCGGTGACGCTGTCGATGACGAGCTGGGACGCCGTGGACGTGCGCCGGTGGCACTGCACGAAGAAGTAGCCGCCCAGGTGGGTGTAGGCCATGGCCCGCGGCACGCACCCGAAGCTCCTGAGGTCCAGGGTCTTGAGGTGGGTCACGGTTTCCAGGTCGATCTTGTGAACTGCGGGTTGCGATTTGGGAAAGAGGAAGCCAAACCTGAAAGAGAAAACACGACACTGAGGCCACGCGAGGATGCTCATGGAAAGACAGCAGTTGGCACAAGCAGTGGGCTCCATCCCACTGGCTTTGTGCACATGTGGAGAGACCTCCTGGAAAGCGCCAAAGGGAGGCATCTATTTCAGTTAAAACTAGCACATTGATCCTGCAGCTCGAGTATGTGCTTGAGTATTGGAATAACCAGAAGTCTTTTTGCAGTGGGAAGACCAAGTTACAACAGAAATGCTACCAGSGCTCGGGTTTGTGGCAGGCTAGTGTTGACTGAAGCTACACTGGATCTGTTTCCATTTTAGAGAGGTATAAATCAACATACATCCAAGACCTGTTCAATCTGGGAATAGAAAATCATTCAAAATAAAGCAGGTTTGGGCCAGGTTTTAAGGGTGGTGCACAGGAACTCCAAGCTGCATTCCTACCCCATGAGTGCAGAGCAGCACGTCCAAGCTCCTCTCCTACCAGGGAGGCTCTGGGGCAGCTCCCACGCACACTTGGGACCTGAGGGCTGTTATCATCACAGCAGGGCTTGCTCAGCCTGGCCCCACCAGCCCCAGAGACACACGTGTCCCCAGGGGAACAAGACCAGCGCTGAGGGCAAGGGACCTTGGCTTTCGGCCTCGAGAGCGGCCACGCAACAGTGGGCAGCGAATAAACGCCGGGGAGAAGGCMCACGCTGCAGCACGGCCGACCTTTACTGAGCGCACGGGAAGGTCAAGAGCAGCCACGAAATGCTTCTACTTAATCTGAAAGGGAGCCCACAGAAACAGCCCGTCGGCCTTCCCCAGGATTCACAGGTCACCGACACCGACTTCTGAAAAGCAATATTACGTTGACTATCATCTCATCCATCCAATGCAAAGAGAAGGAAATGAAGTCAGTTTGGCTTTGCAGCTCTTCCCTGGAAGATGTAAAATTGCTTTATGAAATGTGGAGGACACTGTGCTTGCATGCAGATGGCATATATATTTTGCTTAAAACAATGCGTTTATTTCTTATCCTTAATCCATCTGTCAATGAGACACTCAGTGATTTCCCTTCTAAAGAACAAGCCACTGTAGTGTATGATCCCATGAAAATCACTGGGCTAAGCCTTTTATTTTCCCATTATACTCACATCCATTAGAGACTTCACAGAATATCTGCAGTGGAGATTTGTAGTGCACTGTGTGAAGGGAAATTGGATATGACACTTGTATTTCTCCTGGATGAATGCATTTTAAGTACACTTTAAAAACTGCTTTCCCTTACAGCGTATTTTTTTCCAAGACTTCCTTAATACTAGGCCAAGTGCCTGAACAAGTTAAACACCAAGCTCTTAGTGCAAACTTTACAAATAAAGAAGTGGGTCAGGATGTGTATTATGTGCCCGCAGCTGCGGAGAGGTGCAAGACTCACCCAAAATCTGCACCTGCAACCTCAATGAGAACCTCGCACTGAGAGAGGCTTTAATAGATAACAATCTACTCCGGGAACTAATAAAAACAGCTACATTTCTAGATATCCATCTGAAATAACAGGCAGCTGGAATATGTATGCAGGAACATTTGCATACAAATATTTTTTGGCTCTGGGAAGGTATTTGCTTAAATATTCACCTGCTTCCTGTGAGACCAGGCAAACGCTGGTATCACTGTTTATTGCTTCTGAGTGAAGGATTTAGAACGCGATCTCAGTAAGTCTCATTAGACTGTGAGCAATTATTTTCCTACGCCGAGGGTGAGAGAGAACTGACAAAGATCTGGCCCTGAACAAATGAAATAGGAAATTAGGCTCAGCATTCACTATTTTGCACATGGAAAACTGCAGACAATTATCTACATTTAATATTCCTCAGGGAAGATCACCTGTATACAGCCGATTAATCATATTGAAGCAAAAGGCAATAAAAGAGTGACAAAAACATTCAATTGCTCTACCTTCCTGTCTTTGAACCCAGCTCATCCGTCCTCATCTTAGGGTTTAGCATGCAGCACAGTTGTCTACTACCTAGCCTGACTATTACTCATAACAATATTTTGAAAGCTCACTGGAAAAATGAGCTTGGGAAAAATTAGGAATGACAGCCACGAAGTGTGCCTCATTATTTTGTGTTTCAGAAGCAGAGTTGTGTCTTTTGGATCAAATTCCGCTCCTAATCATTTAAGCACCACCCCTTGTCCTGCGTGTTCAGTGTAGGGGACCTATCCTGGATGCYGGAAGGTCCGGACACGATTCTTGGAGTGTTAAACTGACTTATCCAAACTAACATGTACCGGTGGCAGATGATTAAACGGTTGTTATGTTATAACATGGTAAGAACGGTATAAATTGCTGTGTAGTTACCATCAATTYTGATAATGTTAATGGGAGGCTCCCTGTTCCTGCTGGGAAGCAGTCACTATTACTCCGAGTTATTAGCGTGGCAGTTATACGATCTCATTAACTCCCACATCACATTAGCCTTCAAGACCGATRGTTCGAAGCGCTGACATTATTTTTCAACGTGCACACCATTTTCCTGCTCAAACCTTCCYCCTCGCACAGAGGGCCAACGCTTGAACAAGTGACGAGTGGGGACATGCAGGAGAGCCCGGCTCTGTGCTTCCAACAGGAGAAGCTCCTACCACTTATGGCAATAAATCTGCRATATAGGTTTCTGCCCAGGGCCAAAATGTGGGTTTTGAGGCAATTTCCAGCCCATCCAACCCATTCCATGGGTGTCCCCAGTGGCGTTTCACTCATGTCAGGGCTGRACAGCCATAGCAATACTTGGCTGGCCCCCCTGCTCATCCATTAACACTTGTAAAGGTCCTTAGGATTATGCATGAGAAAAGCACAACAGGACCAGGGCTGTTACTCATCCATACCGTTTCTTACCTGACGTGGTTAATGATAAGGTTTGTGGGGGGTATAAAAAAATCCTCCACTCCTTCGAAGGGCGTGCGGACAACGTGCTGCTCCTCCCCAGCGCTCGCCTCCGGTACTACCTGTAATGAACAAGCACAAAGTCGGGCACGGGAGGGAGGCAGGAAGGTAAATACAGGTTACGGAACAGGAGCAGAGCGATCTTCCCAGGATGGAGCAGATTCCAGCTGATTAACGACTTCAAAGCATCGGCTGGCTTGGAGAAGGTGCAACAATAAATACTGCCTGCAGCTCAGCACGTGCCAGGCAAGCACGGGGGGACATCACRAAACCCACCCTAATTTATTCCTCACTGTCTCAAGCAAACATTTATCTCGTGGTCACATTTATTAATCTCACTTAAGTGCCCAGCAGTAACTCACCAGCCCGAAGGCTCAAGTGTGACATTGCAGCAGTTAATTACCCATCYGAGGGAGAGGCATCGCTCTCCATACCAGGGAACCTGGGGGGTGCTCCTCAACAGCCCCCGGCSTGCACCAGCTCGCTTTAAATTATGGAAACCTCTCGCAGCTGGGTGGGCAAATTAAGTGGGAAAAAGGTAAAGGGGGCCTGTTTTGTCTCCTTGTATCYATCTCTGAAATGGTGTGAGCTGCTATGAGCTCAGCTCCTATGCTGCCTCCAAAACTTCTCTCCATCTGCTCTGTCAATATTAAATAACTATATATGTTATTAGTATTAAATTACTGTCTATAAATACTAATTAAATAYTTAACCTCTGGAGCTGCAGGTTTCAGGGTGGGGAGGCCTGCGTGGCACAGCCCAGCCGTCCCTCCCAGCCCCGCTGGGGAACACCTTGACACACCCCGGCAGCAAATCTGTACAGCAAATATTCACAGGTCTCACACGGGTCTGAAATAGCAGCAAATGCTGGGAGGTCACTGGTGCAGAGGAGTATTTCTGCACGGATTGGACCAGCTCTGCTTCCTCAGCAACAGCAAAACGTCCAATTAGAGGCTTTAACCAGGCGGCCGGCGAGTCCCTGGCACCGACAGCAGCGGGTCCCGCAGGACAACGGGGAGCGGGGAGCTAATTTCGATGTCTGAAGGGCTGGCGCGGGGCTGGGCCCCAGGAGCCGCTCTCCTTGCTGGTCCGAGCAGCGTGGAGCGCCAAGCGAGCGCAGGGCCCTCGCAGGCACCGGCCCAGAAAGCGCCCCGGACGCCCCACAGGCAGCTCSTCCTTGAGGTTTTGCTGCTGCTGTTTGCGCTCCTTTCCTGTCCTTGAGAGATTATTTTTTATTTGGGACGCAAAGTGAGACTTGCAGAATACTTCCAAATATTTCTCCTTTTGCATCTAATACATCATTTTCAGAAGCGGTGGGCAAACCACCTTCTCCTGCGCCCACAACCGGTATTTGCCTCTGAGAATTCTCCTGCACGATCCTCCACGGCCGTCCCCAAAAGAGGACATGGGTTTTTGTGACACAAGTGACAAAACGGGCAGAGTTGCAGCCGGACACGAAGCATCCCTCAGCAGAAGAGCAGCCGTGTCCAGCGTGACCCTGCCTGGCGGGTGCCGGGCTCCGGATCCCAAGCGAGGTGGGGAACCTCRCAGAACCGCTGCTTGGCACCGCTCGGTCTCACGCAGCCTGCACAGCTATACACCCTGATCACTAAATGCTGTCGATTACTTGTAATCAACCTGCCACCAGCTTGCTACCTGCAATGCCAAGTMAAGAAAGGGTAAAATCCCTGTCACCGGGGGACTCACCTGCAGCGTTGGCGCGGACTTCTGCATGTCGCCCCAGCTAAGCACCCACACCTGATCGTGGGACTTGTCATAATGCAATTTTGCTGGTAACGGGTCAACATCCAAGGACTTAAAAAAAAAAAAAAAGAAAAAGTATTTACTGAGTGACCTGGCTGTCATTCGAGCATGATGAATATGAATTTACTGCAGTCCTTCCCAGGTATCCCAGCTTTGCACAATCAGCTTCAAGTCAGCTGGGGCAGCCCCAGCAAGAGGGAATGTAGCTGCTGGCCTCGCTTTCCAGCCCAGACATCACTCCAATACACTCTGTTACTTATGGCCTGTAGATCAGGGGCCAATTTGTGCTGGAATCACCCCTGCAGAMGCCCATTCTTCCCAGCCTGCTTACAGCCAAGGCCGGGCAGCGGCTCAGCGAGCCTAAGTCACAAATCCGATCTGGGGATGTTTTATCAAGACAGCTGCCAGCCCAGCATTCCCCAGGCTACGATAAGCAGCCCGGAAAGGAGATTCTTTGCACAGCGAGGGCACAGAATAGCAAATGACACAGCGCTGCTCTGCGAGTGCAAGCAGCCCGGCTTAGCACTGAGGTCAGCAGATTTSCTGGGCAAAAGCTGCTTTATTTTCCCCGTATCAAAGCCTTTTGCCATCCGTGAACAAAGAGCTTCCCCAGCGGGTACCTTCACGGCTTTCTGCGACTGGGTGTCGATGATCACTACTCTGTTCTGCTTCGGCTGGGCTGCGTAGAGGTACTTGTCCCTGACGTTCACTGCGGAGGCCCAGAGGCAGGACTGAGCATCCTGCCCTTCACCTCTGGGGCAGATCTCCTCCTGAGGGGGCAAAAAGGAAACGGAGACGTTGTTTAATTTCTGCAAGTCAGGGCTTGGAGCAGCAAGCAGTTTACCCTTGAAAACCACAGGAAAAAACCCACAGCGATTCTATTAGGATGGCTTTTTTTTTTCTCTTTTTTTCCTGGAAAATAGGAGTTATTTTTTTAGGTGTCACACTGCAGCCTGGCTCGACCTAGTGACATTAAACAGCTGAACCTGCTGTAGACTTGCACTGAATGTAAGTAAGCCCACAGTCTGTGGATCTGCTTTTGTAGCATGCCCTGGAATGGCAAGACCTGCAGTGTGCATATTGTGTGTATATGTGTATGTTAGCATATATTAGCAACAGAAATATAACTCTGCGCTTTGAAAATACAGTGATTTACATTGATTCAATTACAGCTTTATAGTCTTCCTATGACTGTCGATCATTTTTGCTCCAGAAAACTTTTCTGGTGCCCCAGGAAAGGCAGCAGGATCGTACAGTCTCTTGCTGCAATGCAGGGACTTCCCTGTGCAAAAGGAACACCTCCTTCGGCCACCTCCTTCCCTCCTGTGCCCTTTTTCCCTCCGTGCTCCTCTCCTGGGCTTTTTCCTGAACCACTTCAGCAATATTTACCTCTCTTTGGAAACGAAACACGAGGCTCCCGTCTCAGAGGAGCGACGGTGGAAAGAAGATTTAATAATAAATCTGTGCCAAGCACTAACCTAGGGGTGAGGATGGCAGGCTGGACTTCCAATACGATCTATTAAAATCCTCCCATGGGGGAAAGAATATTAACTGCAAATTTATTGAGATTTAAGTGGTATATGGAGCAAGCTCCAGTGACTGCAGCAACAGGCTCCTCTGACAGCAGCAACCTGTGGGCAGATGAGGACAAAGTCTCCCTGTGGCTGGTGGCACCTCCAGAGTACGGACTGGGGCTGGCCTGACAGCTGAGACGAGCGGGACCTGGCAGCACTCTGACCTTAGGGCATCACCCGGAGACCAAGGAGCCTAAAATCCAGCCAGGCCRGAACTCTGGGGGCAGGTCCTTGGGGGAACGTTCCTCTTGTGGGGTTCTGCGGGACTGCCTTACGCGAACGCGGGCGACGGACGACGCGAACGCGGCAGGACACRGGACTTACGTAACTGGTGAAAATCCTCTCCTCCGGCCGGACGTGCCTGYGGATTTCGCACTCGCTGGGCTGAAGGACCGTGATCCCGTCGTCGGAGAAGACGTAGAACACGTTCCCCACGCTGAGGCCTTGGGGGCGGAGAAAGGGCAAGACGGGGAGGGGTTTTTGCAGGCATCCTGAACGGTTTGGGCTCTTTTAAAGAGTAATCAGCCCTCTGCCCCAACAAACAAAATGTGCCTTGCACAAGAGCTGTTCGGATGCAGTCGGTGCATTCACAAAATCAAGTTTCATGTAACAACAAGGGCTTCGAGGAGTGAGGAGGTACAGACAGCTTCAAAAATGCATCGCCTTGGTGGCAGCGGCTGCACACAAGCAAATATGCCCTGGCCTTGCGCATGTGCATCATGCCCATAGGTGAATAAAAGAAGCCCCTATATGACATTTGACTCCCCTCACTTCACAGCATATTACAGGTTTTTTTAACTCCTATGATTTCATTAAAATTAGTTAGCTTATCATTTGAAAAGTGAGAGACCAACTTTAGCTAAAATTAATCTGACTTTTTTTGAAATTGGAAGTAATGAAGTTAAATATGTTCCATTAATGAAAGTTTATTTACTTCCTAAACCATCAGATGGACTAAGCAGAGCCACCAAAACAAACACATTTTTGAAATTTTGCAAACTGTAATTCACAAATGTGGAATATTTCAGCATCGCAACAGCACTCATTGGTCCAACTGGGGCATTCCAGGAGATTTGGAAAACTGCCTGTCGCTGCGGCGCCCTCAGGAGACCGCGCTTTCCCATTTCTGCCTAGCAGAAATGCCTCCCAACACAGTGAATTYAGCTCCTCTTCAGCTCCATGCAGATGTGGTAATGGAGGATCTTGAGGAAATGGTGRGGATGCTTTCCCAACCCTCCCGTTGGAAAGATCCAAGCGTTATTTGTTATTTYACATGGCACCACCAGTGAGCATTAGCAAGGACCATTGGCGTGCTGGGTCCTGTGCCCTGGTGCGCGTTGGCCAGCACCCCATGGCGGGGCCGGAACGGGGAAGCGGGAACCTGCTGCCCTGGACAGCCCCGTCCCCTGGGCAAGGGCACAAACCAGGCCCAGACCCGCCGAGCCCGCGCCCACCTTAACTGATYGCGGGACTAAGGCCTAGGTCATCCCAGGAAAGCTTTATGGCAAAAAAACGTACAATTTGGTAACTGCCTTTTTGGAAAATTTCATAAAAAGAGTATTTTAGTAAGAGACTGTTGTTGTGGGTTTTTTTTTTTTTTTTTTTGACTAAAACAAACACATCCCTTTTCTTGTGCCAAGTAGGCGGCTTGAGCGCAGCTTGTCAGTAAGAGCTATTGGCTGTGCTGACAACGTTCAAGCCGGGTCTCTCTCATCCATACCCCGAAATACCCCAGTTAGGGCATCAGGCGGAGCCAGGAGCTGTGTGATCCTCGGATGCGATGCCACGGGGAGGGATCATGCACATAGCAAACCCCACCCCGTCCCCACCCAGAACCACACTTCCCCTGCACCTCCGCACTGACCTCTAACAAACCTTGTGTTAAAGCTCACGCCTGGGCAGGACGGACCAAGCTCCCCACTCCAGCACGCGTCAGCTCCCTCCCGCCTCSGGGAGCTGAGGACAGGGAGCGGAGAGCAGAGTCCGACCCTGCCTGGAATGAGCGCACATATTCGCTTGAGCAAAAAGCTGCCTAATCTTAGGCAATGGAAACAGCCAGAATAAATCCTGACAGTTGTGAAGATGCTCGGGAATATTTTCATGCATGCGATCTTATCTGAGAAGTTGATTAAAATATGAGCGCACATTTCAGAATTTAGTTGTCCTTGATCTTAATTAATCACAAAAACATTTTAGTACGGATTTCGCCTCTTGCAAGCTAGAGTGAGTGACTTGGCAAGTTACACTGCTTGTTTTAGGGTAGAAATGGTGCTGATGAGGTAAAATACGGTAGGAATCCCTAGCAGTATTCATATACTGAGGATMCCCTCTTTTCAATGCATTTAAATTCTCTTGCGGTCAGTAATCTCATTAATGTCTAAACAAAGCAGGTTTTCCACTAGTTAAGCCAGCAGTTAAGCCACCAGCCAGTGGGGGAGTCATAGCTTTTAGCGGTCAAGCCGGGACTAGCTTCAGAGCAGGAYGACTAAAGGACAGGGCTGTTCTCCCTCATCCTCCCCTGTGCAATAAGGGACATTTCGGGATGGATGGCTCGGCCACTCCAAAACAAGCCAGCCCCACACCCTACCAAACACATGCTTAGGAATAAAACCAATGCATGGGGAGGTCTGCTGAGCACAGGAACTCTTATTTTAGCCACTGCAGAGGAAGCTCGGCTCTAGGGTTTTAGGCTTTTCCTTTCCTTTTTTTAAGGTCAACAGATGCAATTCCCAGCACTTGCTGGACCAAGGCTGCATGCAGGAGCAGAGCTCACAGCAAGAGCTTCTGGCTCTCACGCTGCGACCGCAGGGCCAAGCTGGCACCACGGCCCTGCCCTCTGATCTTCAGATGCCTCAACGATTTTCCTCAGTTTAATCAAGGCCTGTGGAAGCATTTTAGCACCTATATTTGCTAACAGACAGGCTTTTCTTTCTATTAAATACCTACGTTTGTGCAATGGCCGCTTGCCTGCTGGCGCGCATCGCTCCCTCTCGCCACGGAGCGCGCGGGCAGCCCTGCCCTGGGCAGGGGCAGCGACGTCAAGGCGCTTAGCCAGGCCCTACCCAGGGGCTGCCCCAGCGCTGCGAGCAGGAACCTGCCCACGGGCGGCTCTGCACGCTGCCAGGCGCGCTCGCCTGCCCGCCCCACCGTGCGCACTCGCTGCCGGAGGGTTCAGCGCCTGTGAGACGCCTCCAGGTCGGAGGGACAGACTGAGTTTCAAAATGATCCAACTATCGCATCAAAAYTGGACTGGCAGCAGAAGCCTGTTTTATGTAATACACCTCTTTATAATATGCTTTTTACTAATAGCTTCAGTTATTACAAACCTTGCGGGCACAAGGATGTGATCATTTTAAAGGAGCTCAAGTCTACCAATCCATTTGTTAATATTTTTACTGAGAATTTTTGTTCTAAAAATTGAATATACTGAAATGATAAAAACAAAACCACCATCTTTCTCTCTCCCAGCTTTTTTTTTTTTGTGCCAAGGTTTCACACACTATAGCATTTGTTCAGTGGGTTCTTTGTGTCCAAAGACTGTGCTGATCAAATAGTATTTAACAATATGGAGTGGAGAATAATCCTGTTCTAAAGATTTTTAGGAACACTTATTTTTAGGAACGTCAATGGTAAATCTGCTTTTCGTGCCTGTGTTCTCCCAGTTAATTGCCCATATATTTAAAACGTGCCAAGYTGCTAAACAGCAACTTCATGTTGCTTAGGGGAACCACACCAGGACTTCCTGCAGGGAATTTCCTAGCGGTTCTYCGGAGCCAGCGCTCCTGCAGGAGCGGGTCAGCGCGGACCGGGCTGCCCCGCGGGCACAGGGCGGATCCGAAGCCGCGCTTCAGGCCGGGGCGCTTCTCCGCGGSGAGCCGGGCGCACGCGGGCAGCCCCGGGTGCCGGTGCGGAGCAGCGGGCGCAGGGTGGGCGCGGGGCGGGCGCGGGCAGAGCAGGGCCCCCGCCAGCGCCTCGCGGCTGCGCCCCGCTCCACCAGCCGCTTCGGGGGCCTCCCCTCCCAACGGGCCTCCGGGACACGCACATGCTGCCCTCGTGCAGCGCCCGCTAGAAATCTGACCAAACGAGACCTTAGCTGCCAATTRAAACACGGAGAAACGGGGCGACCTCTACCCCGCATCGATTCAAAGGCCAGGAGGAAGCAAAACCTGTTTTCTTTTTTTCTTTTTTTTTCCTAACAGACAGGAACACCGTTTTTGTTCTTTCCTCGTAAACATCAATACATGCACTGAGGAGCAAAAGCTTGAATGGCTTGCTCCAAAATGCAGGTGCATTGACTTGATGCCTTATTTTGTTCAGTTCTGGGGAGCGATCTTGATACTTGTACAATTATTAATATTTCTTGAGAATCTTTGGCTACTTCCATGGCAGCAGTTTGTACAAATTCTCTCATATATTTTATGGTGGCCTATTACAGTACAAAAAGCATACAAAGTTATCTGCAGAACTTAGCGCTGGCATGATATTTCTTCTTTGAAYAGCTTAGCTTTTAAGTCACTGGTCTGTACTTAATCTGGTAAGTGTGAAAATTGWTAGAGTTAGTGGCAATCAGTGGAGAATGGCCCATTATGGAGTTATTAAAGCAGACAAGCACATTATCACTACAACAAGAGAACTTTACTGCAGTACCTTCCTCTCGCCACAGTATGTTTGCAACTGCAGCATCAGAAAATTGGGAGAGCCAGAAAATAACCAGGAAAAAAAGAACAACAGAAAACAATGTCAAAATTTTCATTGTAGCAAGTAACACTCATGTTTAAATGAACTGCTTAAGTTGGGAAAACTCTAAMATCCATCCAGATAAACTAAAATGTTAGGAAAGAGGGAATGGGAAGGATCATGATCATCTTGGAAGATGGTTTCTCYTGGTGTGAAATTTATTTCACTATTTGGTGATATAAATACAGGCAAAATAAATAATTCGTTCAGCTCTTTTTTCCCCAGGCATATAAATACTTGTGAACTTTGATTTGCAACTGGTTTTAGAAAGGAAGTTCAGTASAGAAATCAATGAAATTTATCTTCTGAAATAGATCATTGGACAAAAYGGGTTTGGATTCTGTGATAGCTAAAAGCACCACCACGTTATCACTTCAGTAAAGGCCCGACCCAGAGCACATCCCCACCCTTGTGACGCACACAGGGCATCACTGCCCCACATGAGCCCATTATCCCCCCCACGGCACCTTCCCAAAGCAGAACCCAACCTCTGATCACGATGCAGACCAAGCTGCCACTACCTGGGGCAAGAGCCCCATACACTGCATGCAATGGGCTGAACTACAAAGCTGCATGTGAGTCATTATTCCTTAAAGACCTCTTGAAAAGACAAATACATGAAAAATCAGGCTTACGGGTCTTTCGTGCAGAGTCTTCTATGAAGAGTGAAGAKATGTCCTCATCCACGCCCACGTCATTTTTAGCAATGCAGGTATAGGCCCCYGTGTCCTCATATCGAACACTACTGATATGAAGTTCACTTCCATTGGCTGCAAGACAGACATCCATAAACAGTGTTCCTCCCCACCGGCACCTGCATTCCGGGCCCGGAGACACCTCAGCCTCTCCCCATCCGTGCAGATACACGTTGGGGCACCTCTTATCACACCTCACGAGTTGCTGTTTTGCTTCTCTGCGTTAGCACATAGGATTTCKGTGCCACAAACAAACACTGAATATACCACATGCAAGCAGTAAACTACACTGCTTTTTAAAAAAATTAGTAAAAGTGTCAGCTTCAGTGAAGGAAAAGGCAATAATCACATCAACACTGCAAAGAGTTTTTCATCAGACCAAYAAAAATGCAGGTTCCACACAGTTTCTCCCATCGTCTGATTGCTGAAGTGGGAGCATTGCCTGAAGTCACGTCAAGACTTTGCAGGAGCCAACCTCATTGCACTGGGGTTGCCCATATGGGCTGAGGGCTGCAACACATCTCTGCATGACCACACACACAAAATCACCATTAAATATCCTGCTTATTACTGGGTCTGCTGTGTTTCCTGTCCCTATGCTTCAACTTCAGCAGCGAGGACCAAGATTAGCCAAGGGACCCATTTGCTCTACAGGGTAGGGGTAAAAAGCCACCCGCATCGCAGCTGCAATGGGTTTCTCCTCTGATTTGCACCATTTACAGGAGAGGCAAGGCCACGGAGGAAGAGGCACGCTCTGCTTTAACAGACTGCTCTTCTGCCCGCGGCAATCAATATTATTTTTCTTGAGGCATTTGCCGGAGCAGATGAGAAGGAAGGAGGAGGGTTACGCAACACAACTCGACCGCCGCGGCTCAGCCGAGGCAGCAGAGCTCCTGCTTTGAAGCACCGAATAATCCTGTTAATCCCCAGCGACAACGCTGCAATTAGTCGAAACTCTGCTCCTACCTAAGAGCGCCAGCTGCTTGGAGAGCTTGGGCGGGATGTCCACGCCGTTCTTGAGCCAGGAAATGCGGGGATTGGGAATGCCCTCGGCGTGGCACCGCAGGCTGGCCGACACGCCGGGCTCCTGCGCCTGCGTCTCGGGGTACACGCGGATCACCGGCGGCACTGCGGGAACACGGAGCAGCCTGAGCACCCACCTGCACGCCCAGAGCCCCTCGCCTCCGCTCCCTGGATCGACACCTGGGGAGAACACCTGTAGGTCTAAAAGTAAAAGCGTAAATGCCCAAACTCCTCTGAATCAAGGCACGGAAGAATCAGACCCCCTTGACCATTTTCTCCTATTGAACATATCACATATTCAGCACTTTAATTATCTAATGAGATGGCTTAGATGTTTACTACCTCTTATACTGAGGAACAACAACATGCTTATAGATTACTCCAACTTTTTAGCAGGGGTGAGGCTTTCAAGATGCAACTTACCTTGTTTCAGGAACTCCCTTCTGAACTATTTAATATGCACAACAGGCAGAACTACTAATTATATTTCAACTTACAACATGTTCATTGATTTTCAGTCATGTTGCTTTCCTTGCTCAAGCCAATCAGTCTTAATACCACTCATTAACTAATTCTTAATGGTTACTCATATGCGTTAAAGAATTGGAAACGGTTTGTGGGGAAGGGAGGTCTCCTTCCTCTTATTTCACAATATTTGTTTGGGATAGTTTGAACAATGACATTCATAGCATACACTTTGCAGCTTTCTCTCCATTTCTATTTTTGTTTTTTCATGAGCCTTACCAGACAGATATATTTTACTTCCGTCTCATCCACCACCAGCTGCTTAAAAAGCATCAGCAGCCTTGGTTAATACTTGGAATGAAATCAGCCATGACAGAAAGCCCTCAAGTGGCCTTGTTTCTTCTATAGCTTTAAAAGAGAGATTATTTGAATGCAACCTGAGACAAAATGCCTAGGGACAACTGGAAATCAAAGAAAGGAGGAACTTTTAGCGAAAACATGTCTTTAAATGGCACACTTGCATTGGTCATGGGACATTTTGCCTCCTTCCGTGTTAGTCTGATTCCCAGAAGCCCACATATTTCACCAGGAGAACCCAAACCACAGCAGATTTGTATTGCAAAGTGTGGCTCATAGCTCCTAGATGCTAAACTGGTGTTCTTGGTGAGAATTAGCTTCACTTGTCTTATATAGTTCACTGCACAGGTTAATTATTGCATGCAATTGCCCTGTGATAACACGTGATAACAACAAAACACAGAATACTTTTTTATTGTCCTTGCTACAAATTAATACATTCCAAGCAAGCACATTTTACTTAACCCTTGCAAGATTTCTGCTCCAGTCTTTGGAATATATGGATTATCCTTTGCTCTTTGCCTTGGTGAACACACATCATCACTAACCATTACTGTGGCTGCAGCCAAAGGCAATACAAAAACGCTATTCCCTTAAGCAAAGTAGGAAAAAAAGGCAGCGTTCAAACAAGCAAGAGATGAGGTAGGTTGCCCACAGCTGCATAACCTGTATGTGTAGCTTGCAAGGAGAGCAGTTCACTGCAGGGAAGTAGCTCATCAGGGGAACAGGAGGCAGCATCAAGTCCCAAAGACATATTTGCTGCTAGAGGTCCTGCAAACTTCTGGTCTTATTAATCTGTATTTCAGATGCTTTAATCTTTGCATTCATGCACTGAAAGGCATTTGAAGCCTTCTCTGTTTTCCCTTGAAATGCCACGGAACAAAACATGACAGCATTTAAGGCATCTCTGATATTGGAAAGTTTGTCCTATTGGCTTCTGATCATTGGGCTGCAGATCAAATGGCTTTTTAAAACTGTATTCAAGGAATACAGCATTCTGATTTATGTTGATGTTTTCCAGAGGGCTCAAATCAAGGATAGTGATGCCTTGCACTCAGCACTCGCTCAATTTGCAAGCTCTCGGTTCTCATAGTTGACTACAATTTTATGAGATCCTTTATTCTCAGCAACTTTTTCATTGCAAATGATAAATTGTTATTCTTCCCTATACTGCAAACATGCTGTTCACCTTTTCCAAGCAATATCCATAGTAAACTTAATTTTCTACTATTCCTCATCACTTTTCATTTCTCAGCCTTGTGCTGCCTTTCCAATGTGTATTCTTCCAAACACCTGAAGGGCCGAGTGTACAAACATACCAATCCAAATCCTACCGCTTGATTGATGATGACAACCCAAATATTGTCACACATGTGACCCAGGTGCTGTGTTTCACATGTGTTTTGAGGTTCTTGCCCAGCAGACAGGAGCCAACATGCATTGGCATGGGGGTCCTCACATCTTCTTCCTAAAGCACCTGCATTTTGGCTGGTCTGTGGCAGCCTCTGCACTTGGCTCTTGTGATGTTCCCAAAGAGCACTACAGGCTTCAGCAAGCCCAGGGCCTATTGCACAGCCAGGACCACATCCCAGGGGAAGAAAACTAGTTTTGCTGAAGCCAGGCTCTAAGCATAGAGCTTACGGGAAGTTCATTTCCCACCTAATCGATGAGCTCTTACAGACCAGTGCTGGGCTCCAAAGAGACAAAGGAGAGGGTCTCTAATAGCCTTAGAGACTGTCTCAGACAAAAGCTTGCAGAGGGGGCATACAGACCTAGGATGCAATTCTTTTCAGTAGAGAAAGGCAGTAAGGAAGAGGACATTGTGTGTCCTGGGCTGACAGGCTTCTGATGGGACTAAAAGGGCTCTCCAAGGAGGTACCACAACTTCAAAAGCCACGGAATTATCTGAAACGGTTGAAAAGTGTTCTCCCCCCGCCCCACTCAGCTCTTCCCCATTCATTTCTGGTTTTGTCTCTTAAAAAMAAAAATCTAATTGCTTTCCTAGAATAAAACCCATCTTTTGGAGGTTGCCAGCACATGCTGGCATCTCTCGCTGCAGAAGATGGGCGAGCAGACAGGGTCCAAGTTCTGCCCCAGTGCTGCCACTTTGCCTTAAAATCTTAGTCCAATGTAGAAAAACCAAAAAAAGGACACGTCTGAAGCACAGTTTGCACTTGATGCAAACAGAGACCGACAGCCCCAGCAGGGCAGAGCCGCTGAGCTCCACCTCAGGGTCCGCAGCTTCTTCCTGCCACTCTTGTCAGGGCAAATCTGCCAGCTTGTCCTTTCCTGCCTTTGTTTGCGAGTCCAGGGGAAAAGCAGGAGCCATTTCCCAAGCACAAGGGGCCAGTTCAGGGATGGSACAGGGACACCCACTCTATCTGCAGCCAAGACCCGCTCCCGCAGAGCCCCAAGGCTCCCAGGGYGATACCGAGACCAAGACCTTGTTAAATCCAAGCAGCAGGCAGGAGGGCACAAACCAGCCCCTGCACACACGCAGCGTTCACCTCTCTGGGTGCTCGGGTTTTAATTTCCAACCTTTGGGCCTTCAGGTCCCTGTGGTGACAAAGCCCACGCTGTCACTGCCAACTCAACTCCATTCGGGCTCATACTACATCACATAATGTACACGGGATTAAGTTGTTAACTTGCTTGTGCTTCGGCTGCCATTCATCAAACAARCAGCACTTGCAGGAAGGAAACCTATTTTCCCAGCTACAGCACACGCAATCGAGTTATCCAGATTGCTGAGACTTTGCCATTTACTATCTCAAAAAGATGACAAATTATGATGTGGAAACATCAAGTCAGTTTTCCCTGAGATCAGCCGGGTGCTCGCACTCTCCTCCAGGCCCTTGCCAGGGAGGGGAACGTTTGCAGCGTGGGGAGCGAGGCTGCATGCTCAAGACCACGCACACCAGAACAGAACTTGGATAAAGTATTCGGTGGTACTTTTCTAATCAAGCACCTGAAATGCAGGTGGGGTTGGGCTTATACAAACCTGTGCTTGGAGCTGGACAGATATTCCCAGAGCTCTCCATTCACTTTTTCCCTCAAAATRCCATTTTTGCACACACAAAAGCGAGACTGCAGGAAGACAGCGCCAGGTGGGGCACGTTGCATCCCGTTTGCACGGGAGCAATCCATGGTGCTGGGATACAACACAGGAAAACSGCTCACACAGGCCAGCGTGGTCCCTCCGCAGGGAACTCGGCTGGATGAGGATGCTGGACCGCGTCCTGTGTGACACTCTGAATTTTTGGAAAGTTTAAGTAATTGAAGCAACAGTTCTGTTGGTGGAGAGCCAGCAGGCTGCAAGATGCTCCCAAACCCCCCTTCCCTCTGCAGAAACAGCTGGTTTTGGCTGGGTTGGGGTCAGTCCCTGCCTGYGCATGGATGGCTGCACATCCAGCTCCTGGGTAGGCTGCCTTCCTCCCGAAGGGGCCCCCACGGCCGCGGGCTCCCCGCGAGCGGGGCTGGACGCACTGCTCTGCTTGGGGACGCGGCGGCAGCGGGCGGGCGCACATTTACTAACCATTCACCTGCAGGACGTGGGTCTGATACAGCTCGTCGTAGCCGTAGGCATGGCAGGTGTAATTGCCCATGTGAATAGTCGTTACCTTGGCGATGTAGAGGGAATCGTCCTCTCCAAAATCCTGCAAGCAACAAAAAGACAGCAGAGAGGCCTGATTATTTCAGAAAAACCACCTTAAGCACCGTGCGAAGGCACGCTGCGTTTGGGCGGTTTGATAGCACCGCGGCTTGGGAACACAGCCTGAATGTCGAGCAGCGAGTTTTAAAGTTCATAAATCACCATGCAGGAGAAAATGAGCAGCAATTTAAGAGTAAGGCAAAGTAACTCATCTGAGAATATGAACTTTTCTGCCGGTTGTTAACAAGGTGCTCTTTGCACATAAAAAGATAGCAATCTCCAGCTACCTAATTTATGGGGAAATTTAATATCTACCTGCTAACTTGAGACGTACAAAATACTAACTTCTAGGTGGGTTACAGTTTCCTTTATCTGTACCGGCTCTTATAAAACACAGGGCAGCCCCCAGGGCTGATGAGAAAGAACTGAATGTACTTGTCAGTTATGTCAAAAAAGGCTAGACGGGAGAAGGGAGACAAGAGGGAAAAAACATTTTCTTTAGGAAAAGAGCTTCAAATCAAAGTGTTTTGATTTGTGTTATTACTACCCACATCTGCTCTCACTTTGCTTCTGTTTTTGWTTGCGGCTGGGGGGAATACAAGTTATCAGCAGTTTGGGCACTTGCATATTTTCCACAAAGGCTCAAGGTTTTATTTCAAGTTAACGAAACCATTGCACTGACCACTATACAAAGGAGCTTCTCTTGTTACTCCATGAGCATTCAGACCTCAGCAGCCCCAACACATTTACGCTTTTATGCAAAGCCAAAAGGATACACCTAAACTACAGCTAATGAGTTTGAAGAATGATTTCTCTTTAATTAGCACCACACATGAGGCATGCTAAAGGATTTCACTAGMAAAACAGAGTAAAACTCAAGTTAAAATCTGGGCTGAACAGTTCAATACAGCAGGATGAGTATGACTAGCTGGGATAGCAAGGTTTGCCTGCTGGTAAAACCCAAGGCCTGCTTCCTATTTCCACTGCGTTATCAGAAGTAGTAAGGGCTGCRTTGGGAAGGGCTCTACACAAAGCTGTATCTGTCACCATCCTTTTCCAGAGCCATAAGGAAYGAAAGGGAAGTGCTCCGAGGAGCTGCAAATCCACTACCAAGCTCTTAGAGCACAAAATAATTGAACATATAAGGATGGAGAGCCTGAAAGAGGAGCCCAGCTCAAGGAACTACCATCACTGTGGGTATTACTGGTGACCCATGGGCAGACACCGTGAGCACGAGCTCATGGATCACGGGCTGGACTGCTCCGAGACGAGCGCTCTTGTGCTCTCCTCCGAAGAGCAGAGGAGACGGAGGCACCTGCAGCCAGCCCAGCTCTGCTGTCCACGACCCTACCCCATGCACTTCTGCTCCCAAGTCCTCCTCACTTGCCCTTGGAGGTTTCTGTTTTGTTTTCCCATGTTTTCATGCTTTTCCACCTGCTTAATATCAGCATGTTCCAGCCAGGCTGAGGCSCTTGGAATTTCTGGCCCTGATGGCAGCACAAAACCTGACCAAACCTTAGACTCCCTATTGCTCAGCTCTAAACAAGRCTGCAGCTTAGGAGCTAATCCAACAGACTGAGACTTGTTAAGGAAGAGTAGGAGCGTGCACACAACTACCCAGAAGGAGAATAAATTCCTAGACATCCTCACATCAAAGATATCTCACATTCTCACCATTTTGTCCATCAGGTAGATAGAACATCTAGACTATGAAATAAGCTGGATAAGCCTCTCATGTGTTAATAAAAACACCTACTCAAATCCTCCTGTTTTAAGGATTTGCCTGTTTTCTAGTAGCTAAATGTCTCCTCCTGGAAAGCAAAGCTGCATGAGCAACTGCAAACAGAAGAGATACCTGCCCTGACAGAATAGTGTTTCGCACGAGATGGAAGATACCCATGGCAAAGGGGACTTAATAACAGTTTTGAAAGTTAAACCCAATGCAACTCAGATGGAATTTAGACCAATAAAACCAAGATAGCTACTTTTATGGCATGATTTATATAGAGTTACAGAAAATATGACAATAAAATCTCCTCTCTTTTCACTGTGTTGCATCCTATAAGATCTCAGAAAAGTTTTAGGAATGCTTGGCTGTGCTCCGTAATTGTCTTTTATGGATGATCTGTTTTGTTGCAATGCATACAAATGTATTCATATAAGCAGCAAGCCTGAGGAAAACAAACAGATGCAAGATTAGAGTATGATTCGCTTCCTCCCAAACACCTTTTTCTTGGAAAGATKTTTTTATTGGTAAAAGTATGGTTTATGACTTTCAAAAACTATTTTCTGACTTCTGGCACTTAAAGAAGGTAATCAAACCCTTAACCAAACTGAGGCAACACCCCGTCATTAGGGCCAGGCACAGCAGGAAAACGTTCTGCCTGTATGAGGATGTGCACACATAAAGCGGGTTCACCTAAGAACATTTCTGGCCAGCACTAGAGGCTGAGGAAGGAAGAAGTGAAGAGTAAATGTAAGTTCAGCACTGAGCTGTTACTCCAAAAAGATGAGTGACTTAAGAAATTTAATTATGCCAGTGACCTAGGTTTATTTAAATCACAATTTATGTTTTTTCCCCATTTTTTTCATGTGGATATAATTAGTACAAAAGATTTCAATTACTTTTATATATATGTATGTGTATATATATATGTACACACACACACATATATGATAGACACTTTCCACAGAAACACCTCCGGTGTGTACTCTACACAAGCAAACTCAGACGGGTTATAAAAGCCCAAGCGCGGGAGCACCAGGAGCCTCGGTTCCCCAGCAGCCCTTGCCGTGGGTCCGCAGCCCTCCCTGTCCGCCAGGCCCAGCACAAACACAGGGAGCTCCCGGCAGGGCTGCAGATTCCCCATGATGGGCAGCTCAGCTGCCACGTCGGGGTGCTGGAAAAGGKCCCTGGTGGTTGTACGGAGCGGAGCACGAAGCACAGGTCCACGAGGACCCATCCTGTCACAGACGGGGCTTCACACAAGCAAGAGCTGCTCATGTGAGCAGGACTCAGGAATTCCACAACACACAGGGATTTTAGAGCGGAGGGCTAAGCTCGGTGCCAGCTCCAGGGTGTGCATCTGTCCATCCCTCCATCCCAACATGGGCATGGAAGCTTCCTTGGGAAAAGGAAGGCAGGCRAAACATTGGAAGAAGACAGAAGAAACATTCTGTACGCTCTGCTTTAGATGGCTTTGCTGGTAAAGCCACCTTCCCAAGTCACTATAAAGCAGTCTGAGGGAACAGTAAGAATCTATGAAAAAGTGGTGATATGATTCTTTTCTCCCTAAAAATATCACAGCTTTAAAGAACAGGCTCACAGGCTGCCTGGGAGCAGCAGCWAGTGCTGTGCATCCCGCTGGGAGCAGGAAACATCCTACTGCCGGCCCCAGGGGAACGCGGGACGTTGGACTTCAAAGACCAGACACCCTTATGTCTAGCTAACCCAGCTGCAGCACTGGGCAGGTGTAAAGCAAGAGGCACAAGTCCCTCTCTGAAGTGAGATGAAGAGAAGCGTTGCTGCAGCAAGCCCGGCACTGCAAARGGCAGCTGAATAAACCCACTGCGAACCAGAGGCGTTCGAACAAGCCCCACGAGAAAGGAAAACTGATCAGGAGCAGAGCCAAAAAGCTGCTGCTGCAGCACGGTTTGCTCCACTGCAAACGATTACCAACCACCATGAAACCTGAGAAGGCAAAGAAACTGACCCCAKGAAAATGCACCAACAAGACACAGAAAATAGTCCAACACCTACAAAAGGATAAGACAAAAAGGCCAGATAAGGACCCTGGAGCTTGTCGCCTCCGCTCCCTGGATTTCATCCTAAAATAGTGTTATATGTTCTGGCGGTTAAGGAAAAAGTCCCAGCAAGCTGTGCTTGTAACTGCTCCTAATTGACAAGGTCAGCCAGTGGCAGATGACAAAGTGACTCTGCCAGCAGTTTGCCTCATGTTCCCTCTCCCTGGCTGGAACAAGGGTCCTCTGCCCTTCGTGAGCTTCTCTCATGTCTTGCAGTTACCCTTCAAATAAAGGGCTGATTAAGCAATCTCAGAATATTATAAAACTTCCCAAGATTAAAAAAAACCCTACATTTGACATTGATAAAAACMCATTAATACCTAAAAAAGGGTACTACCACACACAATTTATTTCAAAAAATAACAAAGCAGAAGTCTAGAAAATGGATACGTACTTTTTTTTTGTATTGAATTTCCCTTCCATCACTACTGATTACCCAAGGCATCGGTCTCTCCAAACASAAGATTTTTCATATTTATTTATCCCATTCCTTCCTGTTAATGCATTCACTGGCCRTGCAGTCTGCTGTGGTTCTGAGACACCCCACTTGGAAAGGTGTGGAACATTGAACATGGCCTGTAAATCTAGCTCTCATTCTGCCTCAAGTGAAATCCAATATAGGACTGTAACGTCACAGATCTGCTGCTCTGACACCAAGGAGCACGGGCAGCAGAGAGGGAACGGGCTCCAACACGGGGCTCTTGGGACACGCTCCACCAGGCCCAGAAGGCAGGAGGCAACGTGGAGAGAGCCGCCACCAGCTACGCCAACCATTGGACTTCATGGACCAGTCTGGCCGGTCTTGGTCTTGATTCACCATCCACCGGAGACATTAAAACACCTTTACATTTGTGACAACAGGGAATTTTCGTTTTCCAGGAAGTCTTAGTGTATAGAGAAGAATTAGCCCATCRTAGAGTTAGGCTTATTGCTTTGCAGTCATCCTCAAAAACTATCTGGGAAAGACAGACTTGCCTTATAACTGTCAACAGGAAGYAGGAATAGAAAAGCCCCAGGAACACAAGAGCAGAAAGTCTCCCCTTCTCCCTCATACATGGCTGGCACTAGGTTAAGCCCCCTGTACTGCTTTAAATCAGTTAACTTAATTTGCCAAAGATAAGCTACAGAGTTAACCTGTCGATAGGTTTGGGTCACACAAGTTCTTCGGGTCTACCTAAGTCATCTCCTTCCCAGATGCGGCTACCAGAGCCCAGCCCTGCTCCTACACAGCCACAGCCTCCCACCACTGAGCCTCTAATGCCAGATGAGCCCACAGCCTGGCTGAAATCCAATGAAACTTCTAAAGAACCAGAATAGCCCTGCCAAGAACAAGTGTAGCACTACAGGGCTACAAAACCATCGCCCACACTCAAACACATCTGAGGGTCCCTCCACTGGCACGGAGCAGAGGTCACACAACCGCCACTGCACAGCACCAAATGCCACCAACACACACGAGACCACAGCAAACCCCTACAAACCCCCACCCCCTTCCCTGACCTCCAGCAACTCCAGGTCCTGCTGCTCTTAGTGCCTCAGGGCAGCTGGTGCCCGTTTCCCTACCTTAGATCCCAAGGCTCCCCYGTTGTCCTTGACTGAGGCACATCAACACCCAACCACTGCCCATATCTGCCCCAAAGCCCAGGGCTGAGGCCCTGCAGCTCTGGTGTTTGAGGATGAGGAGCTGACAGCGTTGGCAGGAACAAGGAGCAGCTGCCAAGGGCTGGGTCAAGGTCCAGCAAGGCCAAGACCTCCGTAACGATCCCACCTGCCTCTTCCCCCTTCCCAGCTTGTCCTCTGCAAGGTCCTGCAGGAAAGGGAGGCTACAACATGTGCTGTCAAACTYCCAAGGGCATTTTGTAGGGGGTACAGCATGAGCTTTTCCACCCTCTGGGTCTACAACTGGTTTATACCCATCTTGATAATGTTTTTTTTCGACTTGAGGGTAAGAAACAGTGCCACAATTTAAGAGGAACCAATGCAGTGATCGCAGTTTATCAACTAGTTTGCTTTAAAAGTGCTTGCTGCTCCCCAGCTCCTGGAATCTCCCTCCGGTGCTGTTTACAGGCTTTTAAAACAAAATGTACCCAAGCATTTAATGAGATTATTGTTATGCAGAATCCACAGCAATGGCTATCACTTTGAGAAGGATTTTTCCACGCTAATCAAATGTCTCTGATCTTTTTGACAATAGATTCATGAGTGATTCATATAAAAATAATAAAAACTAAATTAGTCATGGGCTCTTAAATCACTTTCTTTGGTCCTTTCAATAATTCATTTCCAGAGACATGCTGAGAACTTATGCTTCATTAATACTATTTGTYCTTGGTTTTATACATGCTATCATTTTAGTAATTTACATGGAGAAAAACTCAGCCTTARGCAAATGCCAGAAAACTATTGCAAACACAGCCTGATAGAGTATTAATTTGTCTTTTCTTGTTATTCTGCTCAAAGAATTTAGTACAACATGAGACTGCTGGTGAGCTAAAAAAGTTTCCCTCTTAAAACACACAGAAATGGACTTTTAAACAGTTCTGCAATTACAATAAGGGAAGAATGGATGACTTCTATATATAGAAACTTAGAGACACAGTAAAATGAGAAAAAACGTGGCACACAGGCCTCTCAAGATCATGCAAAACAAGAAYACCCAACGCTTTAAAGAGTAACGTTTTCCTGCCCAAACTTGGGATATTCAGCAAGGTGAAGCCTTCTACCTTACTTGGCATTTAGGACCACGTCAASAACCTCGTGGTGTTTGAGAAAGTATCTTTTGCATTTGCAATGATCTCCAGTAAACTTCACTCTGTGACCCAAAACCGAGATATTCCACTGAAGACACCAAGCGGATACAAGTTCTGTGGTCTCTATTACAGCAAAATGAGAGATTCTGTATTCTGAAAACACAGCAACTATTAATTTTCCACTTAACCTCCAGTTTTACAACCAGCAAAGACCTAAGATATTGTAAGTGCAGTGCAATTTCTTAAACTTTGATTTTAAACACAAAAAAATGGCTTTTAATACACAACTTCCTGTAATTTACTCACTCACCATATTACTGCCACATCTAGGATGGCACAGGGTTTGATCACTTTAATGGACTCCTTTCTATTAGTAGGGCATTAAGTGGGGTTATTAACACATGACCTTTTTATTATTTAACAGTGGAAACTACATTAAAAACATCAACAGGAATGAATCTCCTTGTTCTAATGGAAAATCTAATCCAAGTGCCTCGTATTTTAAAAGCAGGCTATTTGCACTAGTTTCCAAAAACTATTCATGGCAAATGGTTATTCGTAAATATAAATATGTATGTAAATAACGCGACAAGGAGATGAATTTTCCCCTGCACACAGAGGAATGTGGAATGGGAGCAATTGATTCAGGAAGTGATCTGTGCACCCACATGTTTATATGGTGCAAAATTAAACTCCTTTCATTTTCTCTCTGCCATCCTGGAGCTCAGTGTTCAGTCTTGACCCAGGAAAGAGGCTGGTGTCTCATCGGAGTCCTTGAGCAGGGGATGCTCTGATGGTCCCTTCCTGGACCAGGCGTCTGGGCTGCTGTGTTTTGGACCCACAAACTGAGGCAGGGCTATTCCTGGGCACGGGAGCAGCAATCCCTGTTTCATACGGGAAAGGGTTTTCCATGGTCTCCATCCTATGCACCATCCCTCTGAGCCCCTTCTAATTCTATAAGCTCTGTTTCAAGCTATCAGAACCGATCTTGCTTACGAGCTTCCCCAAGGAGTCCAACTGCCAGCTGGTCTAATAGGCTAGGAAAGAAAAAAATGTGGAATGTGGGGGAATTGTTTTCAGCAGTTGTTTGATGAACGCAATACAGAGTGTAACACAAAGCTGAAACTGCATGAAACTGGGACAGGGGGTCTTTGGGAAGGCAACGCTCAAGACAGTTATTCAAAAATTTAGCAAATGGGCTTCTCCCTGCCAAGTTGGGACTTTGCTTTCCGCCAGATGGATTGACTGATGCCCACAAGGGAGGCAGGAAAGGCTGTGCTGGGTCATCTCATCTCCTGGGTGCATGCGTTCTAGGGGCACTCATTGATTTTTCACCAGACAAGCAGAAGGACAAGCACTAAACTGGGTGTGAAGGACTCCAGCATCTCTGCTGGGACTCCCCAGTGTCCTTCCACCAGGAGGGAATCGACTTCAGAGCCCTGTACCTGTGCCTGCATCACGGCTTCTCTGGTTTTGTACAGAACTACTCTTTACTGCACCTGCCATCAGCAGAAAGGTAGAACCTCTCTTCTAAGGATGTGTATGGCAAAGCACACTCTTGAACTGAAGAACTTGAAGGCCTAAACCAGACTTGAGCTAAACTGTGCAGATTCCTGTGAAGTGAATAATGAAACAGAGTCATGAATTTATGTTTTAGCTCCCATATGATACCTGGTAAACTACCAAACTCTTGTCTACTTTTCTTCTGTAACATTTGTTTTGTTAGGCTTATATTCCCTTTTCTGTGGTCCACATGTTTTTGCTGTGCTTTCGACGAATCAACTTTCATGTATAAACTCTGTTTGTCCATTTCCATACGCCCTGTGGGATGATGCGGAGGCAGCGGAACAGTGTGCGCTAGGCGCCGTGTCAATACGCTGACTCCATAAGGAGTTTGTTGTACTTCAGTGAGGAATGCCCTCGCCATTACGTATTTGGGAAAACAGACTGAACGTTCCTGGGCACAAACATATATTATTTTGAAAGGCGATGCATTTTCACCGCTTTCCAATTTGTAATCACACATCCATTTATAATTATCACCATCTCATCAGCTTCAGCTTCACTGTAGTTGTTTTCTTCATAAGGAAAGCTGATATCACTTTTTATCAGTGGAGATGCAAAGGTGCTTATTATGGATAAATGATATTTATGGAAAATAATACTTTGATGCTAAAAATTAATCTTCAATGTTTGCGGGAAAAATCATTTAATTACATGTGTCATTAAGATGGCTCTTTTGTAAGAGCAATGTGACAACTCATTAACAGAGTTCTTAACAGATAAGGCAAAGTTTAGTATGTCATTTATGAAAGCTTCTGATTAAAAGAGCAATGAAAAGTGATTAATACTTTGTTGCCTACCAAGATACTGCTTCAAAATGAGCACAAACAAAGCACATCAACAACGAGGCATTGTGAAAACCTTGAGGCGCTCAGTGCTGTGCAAATGCAGGAATATCCAGGTTTTTGTTGACTGGTTTTGCTCCTTCCAGCATGAGTCTGGGACCACCCTTGGCCTCATAATAGCTGTGCCAAGCGTGTGGGCAGAACGGGGCAGCAGAGGACTCGGCTGCGGTGCCTTTGCTCTTCCTCACTTTTTAGGACTCTGTTTTCTCCTCAGAATTGGGTTTCTGTTTTCATCTGATTTCCTGAATAACCACGAGCATTTAGAAGAGAAAGAGCTTAATTGAAATATAATATGAGGATTTTTCCAAGRGCGCAGATATCCTGTAGGTTCGTGTGTGATTACCACTGCGCCAGGAGCAGGGAGGAWTTTCTTGAAGTTAAAAAGGTACAATTAATCTCCTGTTGCACTTCCAATTAGCAAAAYTGCTAACCTTATTGTGAAAAGCAGAAATGCAATTGAGTTTCTGCTTGAGGCATACCAAAAGAAAACTGAAGGAATTTAATTAACTGACTTTCAAGTATATGACGAAGCAACTGCCTTTACTTTCCCGCTGCCAATGCCTTTAAATCGACACCGGTGCATGGGCGCTTGTCTCGGCACCCGCGGCTGCACCTTGGAGGTGTCTGCTGCCACCCACGCCCGGCTGTGCAGCCGGGAGGGGTTTTCAGGTGTCTCCTCCCAGCACATGAACCCTGCACATCCAGCTGACCCAACAGCTTCAGCCCTGACCACCATCCTGAGAACKTCTTGTGATGACGAGTAACTCGGTCCATGTCTGCTGAGCATGGATTCTTGGAATGGCTTTGCCTGGCGAGGGAATAGGTTGGACTTCCAGTTTGCTATTGCTTTTTCCAAATGCAAAACAGCATTTGGAACCGCTGCTCCAGTCTTCCAGAATGCTGCCTTTGCACTGAGATAGGAATTGGAGCAATGCTGGCACGTGGAAATCAGGGCTCGGCGCGCTCTTCCTCATGACCATCCCTTGGCCCCTGCCAGCAGCAAGCGCTTCAGGCACCCCGGATCCCTTCCCTGACGGGGAGCAASAGGGCACGGCCGAGCTGCAGAGCCCTGTGCGCTCCGCACGGCGGGGGAGGAAAGGGGCAGCTCAGCGTCCCCAAAGTGGGTCACCTGGGGTAACCAGGGAAGAATACAGATGGCAATGGTATACGAGGAACATTACAAGCTTTATGGTTTTAATTAAAGATCGAAGAGGTGCTGAGGTGTTTATTAGATTAAAAAACTGTTGCTGTGCAATACCAGGTGTTTTACGACAAGGTGAGAGGGATCATAAACAGACACATGCAACATTAAAGTTGAGGAATAAATCCCGTTTTTCCTCCTTGTTAAAATCTGCGAGTGCCCCTTTSATATCGTTTCTTATCGATGTATTAGAAGGGGAGAAGCTCTAACAGATTGAGAGGGGTTTTCTGCTCCTGGGGGGTATGTGACTGTCCAGAGGTGTCTTCAAGGACTGAGAAACCAGTCACTTCGTGGGTTCGGATATAACCCTTCCTCTTAACATTTAGTAGCAATGTCAATGAGCAAAAGAGCCTTACTTGTGAGTAAACCAGAAACTCACTTGGGTCTTGCTATAGGAGACAGGAAGTGGCATCTGAGCCTCAAAATTCA
Source organism: Eudromia elegans (assembly GCA_003342815.1). Taxonomy (NCBI): domain Eukaryota; kingdom Metazoa; phylum Chordata; class Aves; order Tinamiformes; family Tinamidae; genus Eudromia; species Eudromia elegans. The sequence continues at coordinate 6,422,133 of PTEX01000016.1, read as the reverse complement.
TCCCTAATAGACTGAAATAGTAAAGAATTACAAAATGAAGCATCGGATCCCTGTGCTGTCCCCTGCTTATATTGCAGTCCCTGGACTATATTTTATGTGTGGATCAAGACTCATGTAATCATCACCAAGACTTCATGAAGGTAAAATAAATGCATGGAATTTTAATAACTGTTAACTGAAAAGGCTCTAAGACGAGCTCTTAAACCCTCCTATTATCTGAGAATTAGATTTCATAASTGTTGAATCTCACCTGTAAAAACCAGTCCAGCCCATGACCGAACCACAAATGTCCAGMCAGGGTAATTCTTGCTCTGGTGAGAGGCGGGCCTGCTCAGATGGTGCAAGTACACGTTTGGGTGTACGTTAACCACCCACACACGGCACACCAAWCTCTGCTACTAGGGTGCAGTCACCAACAGCGAGCTGCGCTGCAGGGGAGGGCGCCTGCCCCGCACGCGGTGATTTTCATCCCTTAATGCACACGAGAGGAACAAAGATTTTTCACATCTCAGCAGTCCCGCACAGACAAGAGTTTAGGGAGCTGTATTATTGACTGTAACAACACGGAACTGAGTGGGTATCAAATTAACAAGAGCTGAACAAAAATATAAATCAACTCTCGCTGTAGTGTAATTAAAATAAAACCTGATTTACTGGGCACTTTAATGCAAAGAGAAATGAAATACAGACCATATTTTCTGTACACTACTTTCCCCTCTCTCTATAATCAAATGTTATTAAACAAATGAGCAGGTTTGTGCCATTATTTAAGTATTGTCTTTACTGCAAACTATGACTCACACCTCAACTCGGCACCGCAAGCTGGAGACCCAGCTCCCCTGCAAGGGGGACCCTGCTGCACCCTGCTGCATAATCCTGTTTTTAAACCTGCTCATCACAGCCAGTAGCTGGAGGGTATGAGATGAGAACAYGCTGAAAGGCAAGTGAAACAGGAAAAGTACGGGAAAAATAAAACCTTATTTTTTGATTTAGATACAGGGAGATTGCATTGCCAGCCGCAAGCGTGGTGTTTCATCCTCCAGATGAACCCATTTTGCTGTACAGGGAATGGGATACCTGGGAAGTACAGGTCTGTGCAGCTCATTTCCAATGGGATTTCCAGGATGGCTCCCAGCAGATCCCGGACTGCCAGACTCAGTGAGCAGCCAGGGATAAAGTATCAGTGCAGGGTAATTGCCAGACTATTTCCCACTAAGCCATGATTTCCTAATGSCATCTCCAGCAGCCATGCTCTCAGCTGCCTACACTATTCCACTTCCATTCCTTAAGACAAATTCCCATAAAACCAGAATATCACGCCAGCTTCCACCTTCCGTAACAACAAGGAAGCAAACCCATCCCCTCAAACCCACGCGCACTCCAAAGCGGAAAGTCCSCGGGCTGCTTCGGGACTCACGTTGATGTCTTCCAGGTCGAGGAAGTTGAGGACGACCCCGTTGCGCTTCCAGATGATGGGCGGCCGCAGGGCTCCGCGGATGCCGCACGTGAGCACGGTGCTCAGGCCCACGGTGATGGTGCTCACGCTGACCTTCTGCTCTTCGGGCAGGCTGAGCTGCACCACCTCTGCGAACGGCAGCCAAGCACACGGCGTTAGCACCCCGCGCGCCCTCGCCCGCGATAGCTCCGGAGGGTCCTGCAAGCAGGGGGATAGTCCCATGGACAGAATCACATTGGGACATACAGCAAGTGCAGCGGCCATCCCGGCTCCCTAGATCATTCCTAGCAAAGGGGTGGCAGGATCCAAAGCAAAGGGATGGGGAGGATGCACCGGATCTTTCCTGTTTTGGGGCTCTAGAAGACTCATGCCGAGGCCCTCTGCAAAGCCACACGAGTTCACCAAGCTCCTTCCAGATAARGCAGAATTAAGGTAAGAATACAACCACTGAAACAGAAATAAACCTGATTTTAAATGGTCCAAATACCAGGACGCCGGCAGACAAGAAGCCTCCCAGCACCTTGGCCAAACGCAGCTACGTACAGCACCCGAGATAGGGAGGTTCTTCCAAACGAAGCGCTGAGGCGCTCTCCTGTGCTTTATTTAAACTGAAAAATTCAGTTACTTCGATTTATATGTACCACAGGAGACAAAAACCGCCCGAGGCAGCAGGGCCTTTTCTTTCTTTGAAACCACACCGGTGTCACATCATTTTCCTCTGGCCACTGCTCCTCAAGAYGTGCCTGTGTCTTTTGCCATATGCGGCTGTACAGATAGGTGGGACGTTTGATGCTGGAGCTGCTGTCACCGCAGATAAGTCATTATTAGGCATTTCAGCAACGGTGAGCAAGCAATAGGGCAATCAGGACACATTGTCAAAATTGCAGCAGTCACAATTTTATCATTCCCATGAAGGGTTTTTTTGTGCTGAAACAAGGAGGCCTTGAAATCTCCTTGCTATAAGCATAAGGAAGATTTAAATGCTACGAGTGCTTCTGTTTAATGAGTTAAAAACCTTGGTGGGAAAATCTCACACACTTTTCCTGGTTTACACCCTGCAAATGCAGTAAATAAAAATAATAAAAAAAACCATTTTTTTTCCAAACATCATTTTCCATCTGTTTCCATGCCCTGCAACAGAAAACTTGCTTAGCATCTCCTGAGGAACCCATCTGCTAGGCCTGTCGGTAGCCTGCGGAAGCCGGGAAGGATCCACCCAGGTATCGGCWTGTCGTGAATATTTCAGTGCAAAACCTGCTTGTGCCTGGTAGTTCTTGTCAAAAAGAAGGGCCCACACTGCGTGCCACACACTGCACCGGCTACGGGAGCGGGTCGAGGCGGGCAGGAATCAATGCAACATCACGTGTCCCGTGTCCCGGGAATGTCTGTGGGAGCAGGCAGGGACACGGCGGGGATGCTCTGCAGGACAGGGACACCACATCCCGTCATCATCTTGCACAGCCTCCCCTGTAAGCACGCAAACAGYGCCGTACCAAAACCATCAATATTTTCTGCAGAAAAGCAAGCTCCTCTTTTGAATAAAATATTTGGAATACACTGGATAAGAATGGATAATTACARTAATTTGTAGCAGGGAGTAGGGCTACTGTAGGACCATCTTTAYCTGCACAGAAATGAAAGAGAGGGTCACCCATTTGCTGGAGCTCTGCTCTTTCCTCCCCGCTGCTATTTCCTTTAATTCCCCGCGCGGCTTCTCGTGCTGCTCTCAGTGCCTGGACATGCTGGGCTCCCACCAGCTCCCTCTTCAACACATTTTTTTGTAGGAAAATTTAAAATCTTTCCCACTCTCCAAACCACAGCTAGGGAGGCAGTGGTCTTGTACATACACTAATGAAAAATATACATTTATTTTTTTACTTAAGAAGGCATCTTGCATAGTTGTTGCTTTTGGAAGAACCGTCTCAATGCAAAGGGTGACTTTTTAGGTGCTAAGACGCAAACAGCGGAGGTTACTCCAGCAACAGAACCAGAGCGTGTCCTCCGAGCACCTCTAGGACGCGGGTGGGAGCACGCCGGGCTGCTGGAACGCTGACTTGGGAAACCTCCCCGTTAACACGGGACGCCCTCGGTGGCTTCAGTCACCGCCTCGTTGCTCTCRGGGTCTTGCCCTGAAGTTAGGGAGCTCGGACACACTGACGCACCTCGGGGTACGGGCACAAATTATTTGAGTCCTCATAAGGACTTTATGCAGCACCCTCTAAATTAAGTACCAAACCATGCATYTCATGAATGGTTTAGTACTTAATTTAGGATCTTAGTACTTAATTTAGAATCTTAAGAAAGGATCTTTAGCCAGTGCATAGAACTGGAGAGAATACGTGGACAGCATTCACAGAGCACAGACCAGGACGGGACTTGGCCCTARAGCTGAGCAATTCCATGTTTCCTTGGAAATTCAAGCTTGGATTACGAGCATCACACAACCAGCATCGCTCCCACACCCGGCGCCTGGAGAGGCTCCGAGCGTCGCCCTGACCCATCCACGGCCATCCTGATGTTCAACGTCTAATCTCTGCACCATCCCTGAGAACGCCAAGTCTCACYGACTCCTTTTCTTGCTAAAAATATCGGGAGAGGTTGAGCACGTCCCTCCTCCTCCTCCGCAGCCCGCAGGTGCCGAGCGGCAGCGCGAGCTCGGCGGCCTCTTTTATCAGCAAAATCTTCTCTTTGCCGTCATTTGCAGCCCGCCAACGGCAGTAATAATTCCACAATGAAGACATGTATAATTGAGGTCATTACAGCGAGCAACCTGGGACGAGCATCCACGGAGAAACACTCATTGATTCCGCGTGGCACAGAGGCGACTTCCCCGGCGCACGTCGGGGCCCGCCTGCCTCTCCTCCATGCGGGAAGAGGTTTTGCATTTTAAGAAATGCTTGGTATCATTAATCAGATCTCTTCACTTAAATAGGAAGAAAATACACTTTTTAATACATTGCTACCGCCTCTAATCATGGTTACACTTGTCCAAGTATATTGTTCCTGACTCAAAAATAACCAGGAGCAACCAATTTAATTGCTTAGGTTCGGCTTGGGGGATGATGCTTTTTTTTTTTTTTTTTTAATTCTGTAACTTGCTCTTCATGAGGATACAATAAATCAAAATGTGCCTTTGTTTGAAGCAATGGATGGAGAGTTCATGTCTAAAAATAAGGCTCAAGAGCAGATTTTTGTCCCCAAATTCACATGCTCCTGCACAAAGCCACCTTTGATTTTTGAACTGCAGCATGGGCAGGACGGCCCTAAATACACGGCACGTTTCTGCAGCACTGGCTTGAGTTAGCATTGAAAAGAAAACCGAAACAATAAAGGATAAGAGGAAAAAGAGGGCATATCTTTTACAACTATTCTCCTTTTTCTCCAATAATTTCAATAAGGTGCATTTGGCTTTGTAAGGAGCGGGGAGAGCAATTTTAGACCTTCTTACACGCGAGCAGCCTGTGGCTAATGGCTTTTAAGATGGCTCGGTGACATGTGAGACGTGTCCCCAAGGGTGACAGGGAGCACGAGGTGCCGCTGGCTGAAGAACGACACCGGGGGAGCCCCGGGCAGCCCATCGGCGCCAGAGCAAAAGGAACCGAGGGCAGCTCGCAGCGGCTCTGGACCCGTGAAGTGCCACCTAATATSCTTAAAATAGTCACATTAGTGCTCGGGTATGTGCAAAATACCATGTGGTCTAATTTCCACCCTATTTCATAGGCCAAATGAACGAATTAACGAAAATATTGGTACACAAATCACCCGGGCCTGCACGCCTTGCCTGGCTGCCAAAGGGGCTGTTCTCAGGAGCGGCTCCAGCAGWTGCTGCCACGTTATCAGGTGTTGCTGCTTATTAAGGGTCAGCAAGTCCATCCCGTCTATAAGTATTTATGGTCTTCTGACCTGTGTGGGGTCCAGGAAGGACCATCCATCAGTCCCCAAGAAAACTCCTTTTTTGGAAAGCCAAGTAAAGGAAAGCCGGCTGAGTTGCTAAAAATATTTATGTTATTAATTAACAACATCAGAGCTGTTAATGAACACGATTAAAATTGCTCATAATTAATTAACCCAGAGGGTTCCTATAGCTCTGCAGCAGTACACAGCAAATGATGGGGATGATTCCTTTGACTTTATAATCTGTGGGAAAACTCCATGCGGAGCCGGATCCCGAGCATCGCCCTGGGATCCCTGAGCTACGATCTCCTCTGCTCCCCTGGTACCAGTGGACCCATTTTTAGTTTGTTTTTCCTTTTTTTGGGGGGAGGGAGGAGGGGACCATTTGGGGCTTTGGTTTCCTAGAAAAAGAGGCACCAAACCCCGGTGTTCAGCTGAGGCTTGCAAGCTTAATTAATGTGAATAATAAAACGATTCCTAAAGCTAAGTAGGAATGTTCATACCTCAGCTTTATTTTCTAACTGCTGTAATTCAAATTATTAATGTAATTTATAAATCCTTCGGTGCGCTACTTCAGGAAGTATTTTGCTGTAAATTCGCCCCTAAATTAGCGATGCTGTTTTGTGATCATAAAAAGGCACCAGGCAGGAAGGCCCCGGGCGGCCCTGGCACCGCCGGGACCTCCTCCGCGCCTCCTCGGGGGACGGAGCGCCGGGGTCCCCGCGGTACCYGGCCCAGCTCGGTGCTCCACGACGTGGCCTCTCCTCTCCCTGCAGCCCAGGCAGTTGTGAAATGTCGATAAAAGAGACAAGAAAAGCACAATTTGGCACAATTACACACTATGTGCAGCCCTCCTTTTCTTCCACACTGTTGTGTTCACGGAACAGGAGCCTCCACACCTCKCAGGATGCACCAGAGAGGTGAGTATTCCCACAAGGAATACTCCCATAAGGAGTAGGCGGAGAGTATTTTCTCTCCTTATAATTCTCCTTATGAGTGAAACTTAACTGGAAACTCAGCGTAATCCTGCCTGGCAAGGATTCCCTCTGAAAGCCGTGCAGATATTGAGGAGCAGCCCCGCTTTGCCCTGGGAACCTGGATCAGGCCCGTTTGCCCGGCTGACACGGCTCCTCCTATACCTGGATGTTGCCCTCCAGCCCAACACAGCTTCTTCATCCGCAGAGCCTCAGGGCCCCGGCGCGCCACGTGCCCCCAGTCCCGCGCTCCTGGAGGACGCCTAGTCCGTGCGGGAAGGGATAATCCATTCCCTCCGGAAAGAGCATGAATAAATATAAGTTGTTCAGCACTTAATTATCTAATCTCCTGAGGGTGATAAGTGATGGATTCATTATGTAAATCAGCGTAAGTAGTCTATTTTAGAGAGCAGTTTACATAAATGCATTTGTTTTTACTTTAAATTCCTGCTTCCCCCAGACTCCAAGAGCAGTGTTGATACGATTAATTTTTGATAAAATATTCCCATGTTGTGTCAACAGTGTCCTGTCTAGACTGTAACAGCCACGCTGTTTTTCCCGTCAAGTTCTTAATTTAAAAGCTAAAATTGCTAATGGACTAATGGGTTCATTTAATTACTTCTCACAGTCCTGCCACTAAAACACTTGACTCAAAACATTTGTCGATTTTTCTTAAGAACTCTTGAGAATTATAGTAGTGTTTTCCTTAGGAATTGTTAAGAATTACAGCAACTTACTCTGGCTTACTCTAACTCCYACCCCTGCGTGAGTCGGAACGCCGATGGGAGAGCAGCAGTGAAAATTTCCCCTGAACTCACCAAAACCCCCTTTTTTCCCTTAGAAGCAGCTGTCCCTGGGGCAGCAGCCATCGCCTTCCGTAAAAGGCACCTCCTGCCTCTCCTCCCCTAGCGCTCCACAACTTGGTCCCAGTCCTCCAGGTCTTCCTCCGCTTCCCGAGGGTGAACTCCCCAGCATTCACCGTGATCCTTCCAAGCAATGAAGTTTTAAGGGCAACCACCGTGTATATTTAAACCTTGATGGTTCAGAATTACAGAGGACCAGAAAACATATGAAATCACCAAACTTCTTCTTTTTTCTTCCATTTCTGTGAATTACAGTAGCTGAACTGATTTATGCCTGTTGGAGGCAGAAGAAGATAGCTCCTGGTGGAGGATGCACCATGCCAAGGTTCTCCCTGCAGTGATTTTTTTATGGAACTCTATCAACCCCTAGGGTTTAACATGGAAATACTGCCAGGCCACTAACTCCCGTATGGCTGGTGGGACGTGCTGCTGTGCCTAAGTAAATTACTCTGGKGAYAGAGGCAAGTCAGGCCATGGGGCGYTGGGTTCAAGGGGTGATCACCCGGCCAGCACGAGGTCCCTGCTCAGCACAACCACCAGACCCGGGGACCTCCTGCATTTCAAAAACCCCTGAGCTGGCAGAGGCACCTGCCAAGAAYCTCTGAGCATCACCAAGGCAGCCGATATCAACGCAGATCTTGCCCAAAGCCCCCCAAATCGTGTAGATAAAAACRCGCATTTAACACTGAAATTTAAYTGCACCAAAATTACTCCTGARCAYAGACTCAACTGCTGGGAGAAACTGAAATTGTAGCAGTACAAGGATGACCAAAAACGCCTCCTTGAAAGCAAGAGGAGAAACAAATCATCTGCACTGTCATACTGAGAGGCATACTGAAAAGCAAGATGTGCTGGCAAAACCCAGTGTGCCCGCTCACGCTTTGGGTGCCAGCTGCCAGCCCTTGCATTCAGAAACTTCTACATGAGCAGAACGATTTGCAGAAGCTGTTTTTTATCCTTCAGCCTTATAGCTCTGAGGCTGCATAAAAACACCTGTGTTAAGAGAGCACTCGGGTTGCAAAGCGACGCAAGGGCAGAAAACACGGCAGCGGCCCCCGCTGCACGAGCACGTGTTGCACCTTGTGCTTCCCAGGTCTACCAGCAAACACCGCTTTTGCACGGAGCAAGCAGAACTTGTTTGGAAAMCAAAATCCTGCAAAACTCTTCTCCTTACCTTAGGTTTGATCTGGATCTGCAGCCCCCGGTGGGTCCCRCGCTCATCCCACTTTCCAGCTTCTCTCATCCGCATCCTGTTACTTCTTTGCATGCAAGATCCAACTATCTCCTGGCTACAGAGATGATTATAGATGCAAAACAGAGATTTCTCCTACCATAGTAGAATACAGTCTTGATACCACCATTTTACTATCACATTTGCTWTCACCATTTTGGTCGCTGTTGCTAAATATTGCCATTTTGGGCTGCTGGAACACGCCTTGTTTACAYCGAGCGATCACAAACTGAAATCAGCTCAATAAATTGAACACTCGAGGAAAGCGCATCACACTTTATATAATGAATTCTCGCTGGCTAGGTCTTCATCTTACCTACAAATAACATCTTGAAGCATCCATTTAATTTAACCCAGTCCAGAAGAAAGTGCTTGGATGGCCCATCAAATGAAAGCTTGTTTAATGTGAAATTATTCGCCGGCATAGCCACCATATGCCAAGTGCTACAAACAACAATAATATTCATCAAATCAAGAGCCTAGCAATAGCTTCCTTTTTAAGATCTTTGGCACAGTGCTCATCACATAAATATCATCAACCAGATGCTCTGCTCCTCCAAGAAATAAATCACCCTTAATATGAAAAAAAAGTGTGTTTCTTTACAGAAAGTTTATAGTAAAAACGTCATGGACTCGGCCGACCCATCTGCCCCGTGTGCACCTTCACAGGACCAGGGCTTAGTGCTTCATGGGGGTGCTGAAGCCAATGKGGCTATTGCGGCTGGGCTGGCCTCCGTTCTAGGTCGGGGGGTTATTAACCAGTTTTGGGGGRTTTGCTTGCATGCAGTGAACTGCTTTTACTAATATCTTATCTAAATGCTATATAAGTTATAGCTCTGCAAAGGGAAACCCCTCAAACTGCATTTCAAGCACACCTACCGCACATGACAGTAATGCACAAWGCAAAACACGTCCAGCCTAACACACGCAGCCAATAGATGGAATTAGTGAAACTGGTGGTTGGCTGCTGCCTGCCAGYGTACGTTACCTGTTGTGTAAAGCAGGGCTTTGATAACGAAGGGATTTTCACAAATGCAACACGAGAGCCGTTGCATTGCATGCACGCTGCGGCGAGAAGCGCGGCAGGGCTCAAACTGAGGCACAGCCCTTGGTGGCTTAACGCTTCTTCCAAGCAACCACTCTCCTCCTACGTATTTAATTGGCTCAACTATATTTTTATCAACTTGGGTGAATGATTAGTGGTAATTTATGGAGCTGCTATTTAGTTAGCTGCAGCACCGCAGCACCAGGCACAAGGTTTGACAAGGTTTTGTTTGGATTGATTGGATCTTGTGCCTCTGTTTTGGTTTCAGATGTTCTCCCCAGGGCCTACCTCGGTAACAAATGAAGTCTTTGGGCTTCTTCCACTTGGAAAGGCCCCAGCTGCACGAGCGGGTGCCCTGGCAGCAGCTAATCCCGGGCAGGAGGATTTAGCCTTGGCTGAATTACACCATTTGGACCAGGTGACAGGAAAGCTTATTCGTTAGCCCTGCAATTAGGCTTCACCTCTTGCCAAACATCTCATTTCTGTGTCTTCTCTACGATTTTCTCCTTTCCCTTTAGTAAAGCCCCACTAGCAACACAGCAACGTGCAAAGGTCTGCGTGGGTGCGAGGGATTTCCTGCGACAGCCGAGGAAGGGCCTCCCATGGGGTTATTTAACCACAGAGCCAGGGCCGAGGTCGGGAGACATCTCCCTCTGAGCTCCGGCCAGGATAACACGGGGAAAGGGATTTCATTTTTCCACCCCCTCTTCACTGAGGCTCAAGGTCCATCGCTGGTACCTTGGAATTTGCTGCTGAACGTTGGGCTCAGGCAACCGCAGTGGCTCCCAGTGCTGCCACAAGGAAGGAAAACCCTTGTGTCAAACCAGGATCCCTATGATCCTGTTGGGAAAACTCCTCCAGAGCTGCACAAAGCAGAGCGGGGCCAGCCCCTCTGCGCAGGCTCAAGCCCAACCCCAGAACAGCATCAGCACCTGTAATGATTAAGGTGAAATGATGCCCTATGTCCTTGTCCTCCGGCAGTCCTCCCAGAACAGRCCAGGCACTGCCCCGAGCTGTGGACCAGGCCGGTTAGCCCCAAGGAAAGCGCCCAGGGCGGAGCAGCCTGGATACCTCCGCTCCTCACCCCGGATCACAGCACTGCTGTGCCTTTAATTTGAAACCCTCCTCTGAAGCCCCAGCTATTTCATTATACTTCAGGCACCGCAAATCATTAACTCTCARTATAAATCAAGAACAATGCTTATACAAGAAATGCCAAGGATGAAGTACTGAAGTCAGGGACATATTGTGAAAAAGGCTCTTAATGATTCCCAGTACTGTATTTGTGATGTTTGAGCAAACAAAGCGCTCATAAACCACAGCAGAGCGGTCCCCTCCAAACAGAATGGAGCCTTTATTCCCAGGTTACAGAGAACGGTGATTGAAGGGAGGAGAAAAAGCCAAGGACACTGCACCGGGCAAATCAGTGCCCCCCAATATTTTCAGGCAAAGCAGCACAGAAATATTTCATGCTGATCTTCTGTAATGCATTTCCCTGCCTCCAGCAGTGTGGAAACTTGCTTATATTGATTCCTTTCTAGATTCTTTGCTCTGCACTACACATGGGTAGGAACTGCTCATCAGAGCTGATGCTCCATGTTTAAGAAAGCAGTGTGCTCGTTTCCTGGAGGGCTATCCCTGGATGGGAAGGGAAAGGGAGAGCCCTCCCTTCTCCATGTCCCATTAACATCTGGCATCTGCATTTCTCACAATATCGGGCCCAAGAAGAACCCTGCATGTCACACCAGATGGCTACAGAAAAACRTGTGGATGGTCTCTTGTGAACACAGGCTTGGAAGGATGCTGGGTCTGAAGTGGGATGACTCCAGGACCGTGGGGACCATCTCCCTGAGGCTCAGTTTGGTGCAGCTTGCAGGGGGGGATGCAAACCTACCCCTGCTCCTGAGGCCAGAAATGCAGCGAATGCACAAGAACACAAAAGGGTCTACATTACCTGGCAGAAGAGGAATTTATGTACGATGACTAATCTGCACTGGGAGGCATTGGACTTTGTCCAGGACATCAAGGTCAGCAGCAACACTTCTATTACAAAAAATGTTATAGGTGAATCTTAAATGACTACAGATGGTCAGGGGTTGRTTTTGCACGCCCTCTGAAAGGCAGCCCGTCAGCAAGACTCTGCCTTCTAACCAAATCCTGCAGTTCAAGGCTCCGTCAGCAGGAAGAGCGCGGGCTCTGTAACCGGCTCAGCAAAGCCCTGTGCCCGCAGCCTCATCCAGTGACTTTCCTCCCGAGCACCGCTCTGGTTCACCCAGACAAGAACACATGAGCAATTCCCAGCCCTCCTGCTCCCCTCCTGCGACGCGGGGCTGTGAGCAGATGGGGAGCTGCAGCAGAGGAAGACGCTACCTAGCTGACGTTACATCCTATATCCGACCCGGGAATGGGCTCCTCATCTCCCAGGGCTACTCCTGCAGCTTGGCCCCTATGGTGCAATCCCAACGTACACACGTACATTGAGTCTGCTCAAGGGCAGTCTGAGAGGAGACTATGGGCTGCCCCAAAACACACAGCCRCAGAGCTAACAGCCTAGGGCCACTAGCACGGAGGACACAGAAGACACCATTCACTGAGCTCATCTACTTCTGCTTGCTCATGGCCTTCCCTGACTTTCCTAACTGCCTCRTTCCACCACTAAGGTCACCCCTATTTGGGAAGTAAATGAAGTCTTCCCATTGCCCTGCTGTATATCACCATTTAGTACCTTGTTATGATCGACCTTTAAAGCTTTATCCCCTAGTGCCTTCTTTCCCAGTGGCGTAAGGGATGGAGATGCAGGGCTGCACATGAACGAGGCTGGGCTGTGTCTTGCAGATATGAGAGCCCCTTCTGTGGGGCCGCCGGACCAGGCTCRAAGCTCTGCAGCCAAATCCTCCCCGGTGCTCGTGCCCATCTTTGTGCTGGCAGGGGGCACGCCGCCTCCCTCTGATTAATGCTAAGATCACCTGTAGAACCAGGCCCGCCATGGACATGACAAGACGTGTCACCCAAGGCAGCGGCGCCGAGAGGCAGCGGYGACTTTGGAGGAGCGCCGGCTCGCGGGCAGCACGCTCGGACAAGCCTCCTTCAAAGGYTGCAGCCCGCAGAGCCTCCGTGCCCGGGCGCTGCTTCTCAAAGAGCCGCCCTCCTCTTCGAGCTGCCAGCAAAACGACAGAAGAATTAAATCAAGGGACACAGGGATCCTCGAGGGCAGGCTCCAGCCCTCTGGCTGCAGCTGTCTGCGGAGCGGCTGGGCTCCAGGTCCAGCTTTAAAGGCTGCGCTAGCCCACACGGTGCCACCCCCACCACGACACACTGTCACAGCAGCCGGGGGGTGACACGAATTCTGAGGGACAACAGGAACCCCCCCAGGTTGAGGTAAATCTAGGAGACGGAGGAATCATGAGGACTCCAAGCTCTGTCCCACCGAGGGCTGGTGGGTGCAGAGATCAGCAGCTCATCAGTATAGACAAATGGGGGATAATTAACCCAGGAGCTGTCCTAATTGCAGCAATCATGTGCAGCGCTCAACAGAGAGGCATCACTCATGTATTAATTTATTTATTTTGAACAGAAGCCTTTAAGACTAGCGTTCGGTGCACAGTAAGAAGGCAAAGCAAAGCTGTTACGGCAGGAGAAAACACAAGCAAGTCTGGTGATTTTCTTCTGGTATTCAGGGATGGCCCAAGACCTAAAGGCTGAGGATAGGACATAAAGTCCTCTCTTCCATAAAGAAGAAAATATTGGGATTAGGCAGTGAAGATTCAAAATGTGAAAGGGTCAGAGACCTGTAGTACTGACATATGGCCASGCTAGCACAGAGCAATATCATAGGGAAAGATGGGCAGATTAGAGAAATCAGGGCAGCTTCATTAGATATAACCATCAGACCTTCAAAGACATTTTTCAGGCAATTAACTGATATCAAGAATATAGAAGGAAAATTATCAGCTTACTGAAGGAAAAGGTAGACACCAAAAACACAGAAAGCTGTTTTACCCATGTAAACCAAGAACAAAATCCTGATCAGGAACAAAATATAGCTCACAGCATGATTTCTGTTGACTTTTGCTCTTAAACTAAACAACTGACATGGCAAAACCTACAAACRCAACGGAAGAGCAGTGAAGGACGCAACAAGAAGTCACCAGCTCTTGCTTAGATGGGAGGGCTTGTTTCATACAGCCCTGCACAAGCGCTGGGCATGGAGATGCTTCAGGCAGRGAATGTGCAGGAAGTGCATTCGCAACTTAAACCTGCAGATTTTGGGCTAAAAAGATGTTGTAGGAAACCTGTTTCTATGAAATGCCGTTTCACTAACTTGTACACTTATGCAGTTACAGTCACCCRACACACAGAGCAATCCCAAGGAACGCCATCTATTACCAGTACAGATATATATAATTCAGACCCCATACTTCTCMGTCCCTGGCAAACAGAAGGACAAACCAAGGCCAACGCAGAGCTTGTGTGAACCTCGGCCAAGGCGGGGAGCTGACCCTCCAGACAGAACGGAAGGGTCCTCGGCCTGCCGAGAGGAGGGAGGGATAGAGGGAGAGGAGGGATAACTCTATAAATCCGCGTGTGACTGAGCAAATCAGCCCTGCTCCTCGGGAGGGAGAGGAMATCAAGCACCAAAACAACCGCGGGGGTGAATCTGAGCGTACCTGGATGCACGGCGGGCTGGAGCAAGGGCRGCTGCCAGGGGGGTTCCCCACGAAGGACGGTGCAGGGCAGCCTGGCCGCATTAGTGGCTGTGGTTTGTGCCTCCCCAGTCTCCCGGGATTCTTCCAGGAGACACCGGACACACTGGGTCACAATGGTGATGGGAACATGGAGCGCTCACCTGGAGAACCGGCACCAGGGATCTCCCTCCCCACGTGCTGCTCTCAGGAACAGGAACAACCCTCTGCCTTCCACCTCTCAGTGTTCTSCTGCAGATCAGGCTAATTGGAACAGGAAAAGCCTTTACGAGGAGAGCTTTTCTTTCCAAACCTTTTCCCGGCTTTGGGAACCAGCCCCTTTGAAGCCCCGTTTCCCCGGTGGTGGCTCCGGAGGAGTGGAGTCKCAGGACTTCACTGGCAGGGGGAGAAGTCTTCTACAAATCTTTACAGGTGAATGGGGAAAACTCAATAATGTTCACTGTCATTATTGAGTATAGTTATTAGCTTTGAACATTCTCTAAAATAAGCCTGTCATTAAGACAAACGTCGTGTTAATGGTAGGAATTTCCCAGCTGAAGCATTAAAGAAACTGCAGTGGCTGCATCATTAGCTGCCTCCCGGAGCCTCCCGTTCTGCACCGAGACGGCCACCAGCACCATCCGCTCAGCCCCAAGTCCTGTGTTCTCTCTGCTTTTTAACATCACCTTAACCGTGACCGAGGCATCGCTGAGGCTCTGCAACACCAAGAGCACCTGGAGAAACCAYCTTGCACTTGAACTGACCTTGGCGAAGTGACGTCTGTCGAAATAACTCKGCTTCCAAGGTTCTCCTCAAAATAACAGAAATACATCTTCTGTAATGTAATTTAAGAACTAGCAACTGGGCTGAGGGCAGTTTTGATTTTATTGATATTAGTTTAGTGAACACTGTATACTGTAAAACTGATAGAGTGGGAAAATGACTCCACTAGATATCAAATTTGATGGAGCTGGTAGCTGGCTGCAGACATAAGTGCGGGAGCTATTACCTAAGGAGGCGCTCAGTATTTCATTGCAAATTTTTTAATGTTTCATATTTAGAATAACGGAAAACAGGGGCCCTGAAAACAATAAAATATGCTTGTGTAATGCTGCCATTTATGTGCAGTTACACTTCATTATTCCGGTAATCTAACATGGTGGCTCAAAAAGGGGAACACGAACATTTTCTGAGTGATTTAGCAGGATGCTTTAATGATGTATTGAAAATGAACATTGACCCTATGTAATAGGTGCTAAACTGACACTCTTAAAGCACTCCATCCGTTTCACTCGGGCTGACTATCCTTYCTAAATCAACGGCGTGTCATTTTTACGATGCAGATTCATCCATTCAGGCTACATGACTGTGAAATGCCATAAAAAAAATGCCAATAAGAAAAAAACTAAAATTAAGTTGCAGGTGGCAAGTGTTGGCATTTGAGAGCCGTTCCGTTGCATCACGCTGTGATTCCATCTCAGTCAAGGGGCAACAAGATCCAATTCTCACCTCAAAGCCGCGCGCAGGAGGAGCGCTCCGCAAGGYGCTGGAATCTGGTTAGGGATGAGTCTGGGAGGACACCCGGGGCAGCCTCTCCTGGAACGCCAAAGCAGCGATTGCCGCTTTCCTTCTCACCGCGTCCTTTTGCTCCTTGGCTTTTCCCAAGTTCACGTGCTGAAACTTTCCACCCTTTGGAGAAGCAGAAGCAAGGGAGGAAGCTCCGCTCTGCCAAGAGCCCAACTGCTCGAGTGTCCCTGAGATCCACCACCTCTTATACGGAGACACCAAAACGTGCAGCGGAACCAGGCSGTGGAACAGATCAGTAAATGTGAGCGATCCTTTCTGGCTGCACCTAGAAAGTTCCTCCACCTCACAGGGGTTTTCTTGCATGGCCACAGCAGAGCTTCACTGTGCTAGGGACGCGCATGTGAGGACCCTTGATACCTGCCGCTCTGCCGGCAGGGAATCCACTCATCGAGGACATTTTGCATTGAAAAAGCATCGAAAACACAGGAAATTTAGGCAGGAAAGCCTGGCTGCCAGCACAGCCCAATTGCCAGGTTTAAATCCGACAGTGCGGAATACTGAGAAGCTAAAGTGTTGCCCCGCAGTAGTAACAAGACTCCTGTTTTCTCCTGTAGCATGGGCTAAGCAAGGGGCATTTCTCTAAGCTGCTTCCTGAAGGCTGCTGGACAGCTCTAACTGCAGCCTCCAGAAGGCAAATAAAGGACAAAGCTGCCCCCAGACGCAGAGAATTTCAGGGCGAGGGTGGTGGGGGGCACGGGGTGAGAACTGGAAGGGGAATCGGGGGGTGCCAAGCGCGAGATCCCGCAGCAGTCTCCTGCGTGCCTGCGCTGTGCACGAGCTCATCAGCTCCTGCGTATTCCTACACCTACACGTTCACACGCCCGCTAAAGCACACACCTCTTGACACATCCCGCAAACTCATTTAATTCCCGCATGGAAATCTGTAGGAAATCCTTCTCCTCTGACAAGCCCGATGTTTGCGCAATGAGTGATTTGGGAGGGATGCTCCCTAGGCAGAGGGAATTGCAGAACACACCCGGAGCGTTTACGGTACGAGAGCGTTTAAACGATGAGTGCACTTTATCTGCCCGCCGCAGGAGCTGCCGTCCCCCTGCTGCCATTCGTCTCACTTTTTTCCATCTCACAGGCTTTTATTTCGGTGCTTTCGGGGTACTGGTGTCACTAAATAAACACTAACCAAGCCGTGACGACTCAGATCAATTAGGGCATGATAAATTCTACAAGCAGCAGTGGCAGCTGCCTCGCTTTGCAGCGCGGGGTGGCACTCGTGGCCTTGCAAAGCCCGGGAGATGGGCAGTGACGCTGGCCTCTCCAGCCAGGACGGGGAGATGCCACCAGCCCATAGCAGCGCTGGGCACCACCCCGCATCTCCTCCCTTGACGTTCTGCCTTTGCTACGGGCACAGCAGCTCTCTGCGTGCCAAGGAGGAGGAAAAGCTGCTTCCAGCCAGAGGGCGGCCAACCTGGCACGTGCAGAAGCTTGGGCTGGTGTCCTCCACGAGCCGTCCTGCTGGCAAAGGCTCCTCGTGCGGTTACCCCGGCACCTGGTCCCCTCCATGGCCAACAGCACACTGCCGTCCCGGCCCTGCCATCCCGGAGCGGGAACCAGCACCTCTCCCGCTGGGCACTGCCYGGAACGCGCTCTGCCACACGCGGGCACCAGGCCCCAGGGCACCTGGAYGCACACGCCGTGCGCCCGAGCCGGGAGCACATCTGAGCTGAACACCTTTTAATCATGCTAATATTCTCAACATTGTAAGGCATTATGGGGATGTTAGAGCGCAATTCAATTTCAAAACGTCATCAGTGGATAATTTATGCCACGCGCATCATTAAGTGGATAGAGGAGTCCTGCAGGCATTTCCATGGAGCAAAGCAACTCGGCTCCTTGTGCCAGGAAAACCGGAACACCCCCGAGCCCCGGGAGAGCGGCGCCTTCCATGGTGCATCCACCCCAGGTCCTTCCACGTCCAGAGTCCCGCTCCCCCTCGGCGGCTGCTGCTCATTCAGCTCTTGGCAATCGCATGAGAAATTAAAAACACATCTGCATTTCTGAGTTTCTTTCAAGTGGCACCTCGCAGGCGTCCGGCGGGAGCCCCTCGGTTTATCCCAAGCTGTGACTCCTATCGGTAGGGTTAAAGAGCGAGGGCAGCTGGTCCCTTGCGCTGCTGGGGCCACCGAGTCTCACAGACGTCCCTGCTCTTCATCCCAGCAACAATAGAGCGATGATGCTGCATGCATTAATTTAATATCAGGACAGCGTGGTTTATACCACCGTGTCAAACCTCTGTGAAGCAAATTCAACACCTAGATTACGATGGAGACTTTTAAAACGTTTCCATGCAAGAGCCAGGCGAGATAACTGAGGCTTGCAGACCTAATTAGCAGGCGGCTGCTTAAGCGCAGCGGCCGCGAACTCCCGGCTCCGCTCCCGTCCTGGTGTTTAAATTCCAGCAGGGAACGTAAAGCCACGAGCAGCGCCGCAGCCTCGCCAGGAGGCACCGCTCGGCTTCCGCTCACCTGTGTGAGCAGGGAGCAACCCCATCCCAGGGCAGACCGCTCCCCGTTACTTGCAGGGATTTTTTCCCACTTACTTGCAGGCAGTTTTCCTAATAGCGCAGCCTGGAACAACCCCATTGCTGGGCATGGGAGGATCCTGCTTGTGGATCCCGGGACATGTGGGTGGAACGCGCGGCGTTCCTGGCTGTGTTCCAGGACTGTGCGAGCAGGCACCACCCTTGCACACTGGTCATTAACAGCATTTAGTTACTATTATAACCTTAGTGCTCTGCTTTACCCACGTTAAGCATCTAGGTGACCTCACTGCCATCAAGTGTCTCAGGCTATTTGGTGTCTCCAGGGCTGACACGCTCCCTAAAGAGCCACAAATTTCCCCTTCTTTAGCAAAAGCAGCAAATCCTATCTGTGTTTTGGGACCGGTTTCTCCCTCAGGAGGACGCCAGGGCCCTGCATTAGCCCCCGGGTGGGTAGGGAAGCGGGCACAAAACCCCTCCTGATTCTGTAGATGCCAAAAGCAATTCTGCTTTCACAGAGCCCCGAGCAGAGCAGTCAATTCCTCGTGTCCAGAACCTCCACCCGCGACAGCACCCGACCCTTCAGAGCGTCTGATGACGGATCAATAGCGAAACCACATCAAACCTTCCTGCTACCTGCCCTCCTCGCTGCAGCCACATTGCGAGGGTCACACGGCTTGGGCCAGACCTTAGGGGCTACCAGAAAGAACAGGTCATAAGATAATGAAATTAAATTAACAGCTGTGCATGTGCTTCCAATAGATCAGGGCACAGTCATTTTACGTTACGATCATTCAATCCAGCCCCATCCAAGCAAGCCAACATCACGTTTTCTCGCCATCACTTTGAGCAGGACCRGACTGCAGCGATGCCATGAGCTGGAGAAGGGGAAAGCCACGGCTTGTGTTTCTAATTGAAGCATTCACTGCTGACTCTACCTATAAACATAAGCTGTAGCTGYTCAGTGTTTCCCATCTCATAGTAAATTCCTTGCAGGAAATTCTAAAATGAATTTCCCTATAATACAATACAGCTGCAGCCTATAGGGACAGACAGACAGACGTCCTCCTTCCCTCTCACACCTATCTACGCACAGAGTCCRTAGGTGAACAGGCTACAATCCAATAGAGACCCAAGCACAGTGACACAGCACTCAGTCACCTCTAAGTTTTATTAGAAATATTTTTATGACGGGGTTGATTCCAGGCTAGACCAAGTCAAGAACCAGCCCTATCCCTGGGGAGCTATCCCTGTTTTCAATAGAGCCTCCTCCACATCCTCCTCCTCACCGACCTTCCCCTTCCAGGAGAGCAGCAGGGTGACCTTTCCAGGGCATTTCCTTCCCAATCCCCTTTGCAAAGGAGGCTCCAATGGGGACACCCGGGTGCAATCGGGAGCGCTCAGCCCGGCCGCGCGGAGAGCAACCTCATTAGCAGAATTAGAGCTCCCATTTAGAGACCCAGCGCGTTTCCCAGGTRAATTATGCGCAGATGAAGCACGCCGGAAAGCACTGTTGCACTCAGAGAGGGAACACGGCCGAGCAAACAAATCTACRCATCTTTTACTCACGAATAGACTCGCGGGGTAATTACGTGGCAGGAAAGCTAATGTAATTAAAAATAATGTAATATAAATTGTTGTGCAAATCCAATATTTTATGCATGCCCTGTTCCTCGCTCTACTGGAAGTGGGTTTTTTTCTTTCTTTTTCGGTTCAGATCCAGGTGGCAGGAGGTTTGCAAACAAGCCCAAATACTCAGCCCTGGTATTTCATTAAACAGCACGATGCAGAAATACAACATTGGGACTATTAATAGTGTTGAAACAGCCRTATTAATGTTGATATTCCATTACATTTTTCCAGAATCCCTTAACAATTTCAAGGTTGTCTGTGTGTTTCTCTTCTAACCTCCACCTTGCACCAACGCTGCCAAGTCGCCTGGAACATCCCCTTCTGCAGAAAGCAGCAAAACTTGCCAGCATGCGGATTTTTGCTTCCAGATTTARAGAGATGTCAACCAACACATCAGATTTCAACTGGGCCAATATTTAATTGCACAACGGGCCTAATGCCCCTGCAATTCCCCAGCAACCCTCAGTGCTGCAAACACGCAGCCTTCTCCCGGTRGGAAGGAGGCACTGAAATCCAAGGGGGGTTTCAGGCTTTCCACTCAACAGGGCACAAATCGAGTTCGTCTCAAAACTTCAGCACTAAATAACCAAACGGCGACGTCTTCCACGCTCGCTGTGGCAAATGGAGAGCTTTCCAAAGACAGCCCCATTATTAATGCTGTAAATCTGTTATACATTTTATTCAAACATTCAGACAAGGATCCACGACCCTCGTGACAGGTAATTTACTTTAAGGAACTTAGAGGAGAAACCTTGTAAATCAGTTTGATGTTTTTCTCTTTTTTTCTCCCCAAGGTAAAACTCTCAGCTTGAAGGGAAAGAGCTTAAATTATCTTTCTTTCTGTAAAGCCCAGACTGGGGAAGAACCGCTGGTTTAAAAGGTATGTTAAGTTTTTATTAATAGCCTGACTGCTCCCTGTTTCCTTGCCAAAAAAACGCAAACCCAAAAACAACAACAAAAAAAACCCTGAAATCATTTATTTTTAGAGGTTTGGACAGATGCTTTCTATGAGCCATGGGTACCCAAGCAGATACCGAACACCCATGGGAACCAACACCTTTGTGGTGCCACATGTTGCCCATACGCATGCCTTGCAAATCCTGCTAGGAATTTATTTGCCTGCTTTTGGGACATTTAAACGCACTTGACAAGGAGGCCAGGACCTGGGATTCCGCTCTAAAACCCACCAAGCACCACGGTCAGCACAGCGCTGTGTTTGTCAAACCTCCGCCTGCAATTAATTCAATAATTATATTACTGTAAAGACCAGCTTGGCAGACAGAGCCAGGCACATTTTAAGGGGAAACCACGCAAGTTAGGAGCCACGTCCTGAAATAAAACCATGACCTCGACCGGGGGAAAGAGCAGACCCATGCGAGCAGAGCTGCGGCCACGCSGGGGCAGAGGATGGGCAGCGTGGCSGGRGGAYCGGGGGGYGTTTCGGGGGAAGGACCCCCCCGTCCTTCCGCAGCACCCACCCGTCCCCACTGAACTCGTCACCCAAGAGCACCTCTTCCTTCCACCACCTCCTCTCCCGCCACGCAGAACAGATGGGATGGGCATAGACCAGGGGCAGAGCCAAAAAGCCTGCACGGCCTCTCGCAGTAAACAAGGACAACTTCCATTTCATTAACTCTCTTTGCATGTTTAAATTCCAAGTGCAGAAGCGAACCCTTTYCTTTCTCCTCGGCGCATGCCAACTACCAGCTCTGCTCTCTGCAGCGTCATTTCACATTCATGGAATAAATGAAATATGTAATTGGAAAACTTGAAATGAATTTTAAGCCCATTAGCAATGGAATAATATTTACTCCAAATGGCTACGTTTCTCACGAGATAAGAAGCGCACACAAGGCTCCACGGCATCGGTACTGGCCTGGAATGAGTGAGCAGCAAGAAGGCAGCTCCCGGCTGCTGCTCCGTCGCGCTGCCGTGCAGGGAAGGAAGAGCCTGCAATGTGTGCTCGGCAAGTCGTAAAGCCACCAGCACCTTCTTGTCACAAGTTTTACTGCACTTAATTTAGGAAAGGTTTTTAATGGGCCATGTGCTACGCTGGAACTTGCAAAATAAACACGTCCACATGCGTGGAGAAGATTTAACCAGAGCTCTGAAGAGCATCTGAGATCCCCACGTTAAATTTATGACCGCTTTGCACACTCACAAATATACATATATACAACAACCAAAAAWCCACAGGCTGTAGCAGCCAGGAGARGAGATCCCCAGCCAGCTGGGATGGTACCAGGCACTGCAGAGCAGGAGCCTTAGGTCTCCGGTTCAGACAGACGCATCTTTGCATCTCAGGTGCTGCTGGCTTTCTGCTGTCCTATATATATATATATATATATATATACACAATTAACAGGTAATGAGGGCTGGCTTCTGGCTGGCACACACCTACACACCCCTCAATTGCTGACGTGGTTCCTCCCCGCTTCCCACCAGCGGGAAGGTCGCACAGTACAAAAGGATTTTAAACCAGGCTGCTCTTGCCAACACGCACTCTGCTGCCGCAGCCCGTAACGGGTCAGTTCTGCATCTCAGGAACGACACGTCCACAAGCAGAGCCAAGGACACCAGTTGCTCAGGCCAGGATTAACCCCATGAGGAAAGTCAGGCTGCAGAGCTGACCTTCTGGAAACTTGCTCTGAGCTACCACAACAAGCATTTCCACCAACCACCTTGGCCAGGACATCGACGTGGCCGTTTTTGCCCCAGCAACACCCATGGACGGGGTGCATCCTGCAGGGCATCCCGCTTTGCTCCCTCCCTTCCGTCTCACAAATCCTGCTGTACTTGTGAAAAATACCCTGGGGTTGGGCTCTCCTCTACCTGCTCTTCCCATGTCCACAGGGGCTTCTCCCGCTGCGGCAGCATTCATCTTCCATGGGATTAAAGAGTTAAAMAGGACTGTGTCATATGGAACGAGCCCGCATTTGAATCTTTATCTAATTTTCAGGTCTGATATATGAATCCCGTCCTGCAGCTTCACGCTCCTTTTATGCAAAATATTTGCAAGAAAGGCCCACATGCCGCTTACTTAAATATTATCTTTCATTGAATCAAGGCGTTATGACAAGCCTAATGCTGCGCACTGTGATGTGCATGAGACCACCCAACCCTGAAACGGTTTCCAGGGAGGCATCCAAAGGGTGGTCCAAAGGGACCAACGATGCCACTGCAAATAAGGCGATTTGTCTTAAGACCCTGTCCTGGGCATCCAAGCGCCCCAAGGGACCCCAACAGCCAAAGAGAGCCGGGAACCAGCCCTGCTACCGAYGGATGCTCCATGCAAGGAGCTACCAGGAGCTGCTAGTACCGAGCAACAGAATTAAGGGGCAGAGGGGTTTTTGTGKGGGTATTAAGCCACTTAACAACGCGATTTTTGCACAGATCTTCCACCTCTGAGGTTAYTTGGCCATTCAGGACCAGCCCGGGCAGGGAGCAGGGCTTGTCTGCGGGTTTCGTTCCTTGCGGTTAAGAGGCATTTATCCAGCAGGGAAAAAGGCAAAGGCCAATGCAGGCCGYGCTCAGCGAAAGGCGTCTTCTCTCTAAAGCTAAAAATACATTTTCGTATTTTATATTAAACCTCTCTTTGGTGGGTGACACGCAGCTGATGCTGCGCATTCGCGTAGACGCATTTTCCGTGATAACGTTAAAGTGGAAGACGAGAGACGAGCCTTCTCCAACTCGTGCTTTTTCACTCCTGAATCACAGTGTTCTTAAGCACACAACAGGACTGATTTAAAACTATATTACAGAACACGCTCTGTTCTTACCATTAAGACTCTGCTGCTGAAAACACCGCGTTATTACCATTTAGACACTGCTAAAAATTACACTGTTTACAAAATTATCCTTCTTTCCCCTAAGCCCGGCAGGAGTTACAGCAACATTTTTCCAGCAAAGATTGCTTTTTGCACCAATTAAAACAAAACAAAAGCAAAACACCACTTTGAAACCCATAAGGTATAACGCTTGGAAACAGGCACTTCAGCCTTTTACACAGAATAATTCTAGGCACCTGGATGTTATTAGACAGAGTAATCATTTCCACTTTGCCTCCAGTCTACGTTTTTCCTCTGGGTCACTCATGAGACATTTTTTTTAATCCTATAAAGAGAGAAACCTAATTCAGAACCTATTGATTCCAGATATCTTTCCAYGTTCCCGGCTCCGGGCTCCGGCTCAGCTGCGTTCGGCTGCCTGCGCGGCCGGGCGGCGCGGGCTCCAGCCCGCACACTTCTGCCACCGCCGCCGTGTTCGGCAGCAGCAACCCCAAACCCGCCTGGAAAGCCCTTCCCACGGGAAAACGTGGAGGCGACGGCGCGCAGCCCAAGTCAAAAAACGTCCCACGTCAATTCTCCCGTGTTAATCGAGRTGACAAAGAGCAAAGCTGGCCTCGGGCTGGACATGGAGCCCGAGCAAAGGTGGCGATTGGGATTGTTCCCCCTCACACTGGTTTTCCCACGGTGGGGACAACATTCCCAGCTCACAGCAGGGAATGGAAGGAGAGGCACTTGGGTGCCATTCGCATGGACAGAAAATGCAGGTAGGTCCCAGTCAACCATAAACATTAAAGGTCTCCTCCATCCTCACAGCTGAGGTATAAATCACAGTTATGGAGCAAAATTCCAGCTTTGTTAATTGTACCTTACGTAAAACAATACTCCATCTTATTTAATCACTATAACGTGGATTGATATTCATCAGAAAATTCCTGAACAAGATTTAACTTAAAGGAGTAACTTCATTATGGATCCTGGTTTACTAGGGAAAGGCTTTGCTAGAACTGTGAGCTGTTTCCTACTGCCTCCTTATTACAGCGATCCGCCTTAAGGTTTTATTTGCTTCTCTTCACTGTAGTATCTGAGGGTCTTCTACGTAAAATCAATAGCAATATGAAAGTCTATAACTTGATAATGAAGTTTCTAAAATGGCAACAGAATGGAATTTCTTCTCTTGCACCTTTCTTCTCCTATGGAATCATTTTTCTTTCTTTCTTTCTTTCTTTCTTTTTTTTTTCCCCATTTTTTCCCCACAGTAATGCAAACACGCATCAAGACCTTGCCAAACCCAACATCACCCCTAACTCTTGGCCTGGTCAGGCTGTTTTGCCACAGAACAGGAGGATCAAACCCTTCACCAGCACCTGAATGCTGGCCAAGACTGGCCACCAAACCTGGGAACGGGGGTGGAAGGAGAGATAAAAACAAGCGACAACGCCATCGGCTCCGTGCACATCCCCTCCGTGTCCGGATGGGAAAACACGGCCGCTTCTCTCCACGTAGGTGCTACCGTTTAACCCACAAAACAGGGGCTCCGAGCTGCAGCCCCAGCGCAGGCACCATCAGTCTTTTCTAACGCTGCTCGCCACCACCCCCCTTCATCCCGAGCCACCTACGAGCCAGAACCGCACGTAGAAGCCTGGGATTTGTGGGGCTCATGGAAACAAATGCAACCCAGAGGCAGCTGCTTCCCTGGGCAGCAATGTAACTGCTATGGAGAGTTCACAGGTGAACCCAGAGCTCGGTGACTGCAGCAGGGCCGTGCTTGGAGCAGCGCGTCCCYGGCCCAGAGCCATCGCCTCCCTTTTTATTTAACATTGGGAAAATACATTTTATTGTAGCACGAAGCCTGGATAATTTCCTCACTGATGTCAGGTGCTTCTTTGACTACACTGACTGCTAGTTGCAGCAATCACGCCTTAAATCTCCCTGGGCAGGGTTTCATGGCACGGTAATAAAAACGGTCGTGCCCCGTTTCTACCTCTGCTCTGACTCCTGCAGCCACGGTGATGAACACGGCGTTTCGTTCCTCCGAGCCCCGAAACACCCCGGCCTGTCACTCCCCCTTGCTCGCTATTTTTCTCCTCCCGTTTATTGCTCTCAYTTGTCTGAAAATTGGACCCAAGGTTTTCTGGGTACCCCAGCAGGTGCCAGAAGGTCGGCACAACAGCTTGGAAAAAGGCACCCGACCTTTGTTGGGTCACTGAGATGCTTCTGTAGCATCCAAATAATCACTGATGGTTATTCAGCCTTCATCCCTGCTCACTCCTCTTCCCCACTGCACACTCCTACACTATCTGCTGTATGAACACTCCAGGACACAGCGTTTGCCTCCAGGATCCTGCAGCTTAGAAGAACTTGCCATTTTATAAGCAGCATTGATTTAATGAAACTCTGCTTTGATTTTTCTACTGCTATATTTGAGGAGAGAAAAATACAGAGAACGGCTCTGCAAAAGGAAAAGTAGGTACTTTGAACTGCATTTTTATTCAAATGAAGTAAAAATAAATTCTACGTCCTCTTATGATATATTTCAAGTTGCAACAGATGCAACAGAAACATATTGAAAGTTTTTCATCCCTCCAAGAGAAAACAGCCTAAATGAAATGCAAGCACTCTGACAAACCGTAAGCAGCCCATTCGTTAGGCAACGTTGCTGCCTTCGTTCAGCGTGCAAGTTCCTGCCGCTGCCAGCAAGGGGGCCAGAGCAGGCAGGGCTGCCGAGCGCCCCACGGCGCGGGCTGCGGCACGACCAGCTACTGCACAGGGCAGCGCCCGGGCGCAAGGGGAGCGAGGGGATGACACGGAGTTTTACCTGGTTTGGGCCAGCAAAGAACCTGCTTAGGCTACTGGCTTCTGCACACGGAGAAAGGTAAAGGCAGATCAGCCCAGCTCCTCCTTTTCTCGCCATGCAAAGACTAACTGCTTCGAGAGTGCAATGCAGAGACAGAGCGTTTGAAGAGGCCTCCTGGTGAGACGTAGTCAGACTCGTTTAGCTGAACTGTTGGAACAATTCTGAGAGTCTTTCATAAAATAAAAACAGATGAGCAATACGTGTTCTGCCATTAACTAGTATGCCATACCAGATGATGTAAAATACGGTTCATGGCTAAAGTCACTCTGCTGTTATTGCTATTACAAATGAATATAACAAGGCACTAACTTGCTCGACAGCAACAAAAAATCTGAGCATCTGCTCAAGCTAACTAAGAAGCATCTCCATGAGCGCTGGAGCTGAAGCAGCTTTGCTTTATTGCTGTTCAGGCAGCATAAGCTGGTTGACATTGGTGGCTGCAGACAAAGCTTTCCACAGGTTTGGGCATGGAGAAGGCCCGTCTCTCCAGCGCGTTCTCCAGGGTCTGTTCAGCAATGACCCTGCACACTGAATGGCTCCGCAGGAGGTTTTGCACGCACCTACCAGCAGTCTCTAGCAAACACTGGACCTACCTTTAGTTGGATAGGAAGGTGCAGAGAGCAGCTACAGGGAAACCGTACTATGCAAAATTTGGGTGCAGTTCTTGCTTTTCTGAACAACAAACCCGGAGAAAACGGCAGCTCGTGGACGTGGGATTACTGCAAGGATCCGTCTATCTGCCGGGAGCTGCTTTAGGAGCCGCAGCTCTTGCAAGAGCYGCTTCTCTCCGGGAGCCTCGGGGCTGTTTCGAGCCCTCCTCCGGACAGCCCCATCTCCCAGCCCTCCCTGGTGACAGACACATTTAAACAAGGAAGAGGTGGTAAAAAGAAGACTGCTGCGAGATAAGAGAGTGAAATTACCCCTAAACCCTGCAGATTTGCAGAGTCTGGATTGCAGAGGGATGCTGCAGTCCCTGGCAGCTGAGACCCATCTGCTACGGAGGCCTCTGGCCACCTCCACGATGCTCACGGCCAAGTTCTCCAAGAGGTACACGAGCAGGAGGCCGAGACAGCCCCTAACTTGCTAACAAAGCAATTGCTCGTGCTCCTCTTGTGCCTTCCTCGGAAAATCACTCCTGGTATTTCCACCAGGATATAAAGCCTGTTAGGGGCCTCCTCACTTGCATCTCACGTGCAAATTTGGTGCAGTAAACCAATTAACTATCAGTTACTGAAAAGCTCTTGTTTTCCCATGCAGAGGCTGGCGCAAGGGCCGCGGCTCGGCGAGCGCGGTGCAGAGGCAGCCCCCTCGCTGGGGCTGCTCCTCCCGCACGGCCGCGTCCCGCCGCGCTGCCCCGCTCCCTCGCTCGGGAAGGGCCCCGCGCTTGCTCCTCTTCTGAGGGCTGCTCTGGCATCTTGATCAGCGAAACTAACACCAGAGCCCTAGCGTGCCGTGTGATACCAGTAAAATCGGTGCTAAATGAACCACGCACTGGCTGACGGGCACATCTCCAGCGTTAGCTCTAGTAAGGGAACAACCACGTGTTGTTTAGGGCAACAGGGAGATGCCCAAGCCCAAGTCTGTTCAACAGTTCTACCTGTGATCTGGAACAAATACGAAAATCAAATAGAAATAAATAGGAAAACACCAGAGAGAGGTTTTTGGCCTCCAAAGCTGCGAACCTCTGAAGGCAGCAGAGGTGAACAGCAAGAGCAGGGACACGAAGAGCAGCTCAGAGCACCCCGGGACGCTGGAAAGGGCACACGGGGACCCACATGC
Source organism: Eudromia elegans (assembly GCA_003342815.1). Taxonomy (NCBI): domain Eukaryota; kingdom Metazoa; phylum Chordata; class Aves; order Tinamiformes; family Tinamidae; genus Eudromia; species Eudromia elegans. Next base: position 6,393,854 of record PTEX01000016.1, on the reverse strand, counting down.
AACGGATCGCCTAGACGGAGGCATCTTCAAGGGGTTAACAGAGGAAGAGCAACTCCCAGCCAGGAGAACCAACGCTGAGCGGGCACCAAGGGCAGCAAGGAGGCTCCAGCCCGCGCACGGACACACGAGCCGCGGCAGGAGCCGCCGCACCGCGCTGCTGAGCTCGCCGCTGTGAACGCTGCAGGGCCGGGTCTCCCCCTCGACCGCTCCGCCTCCCAAAGAGCACAGGGAAGCCCTGGAGAGCCTCCAGTTCTCTATTTGCAGCTCCCTGAAAATGCACTTTTAAATTCTTAGATCTCTACCCACACCATCTGTGGGTGCACTTTTACAGCTAGCATGACCAGTCATTACAGGACCTCACCAATATTTTTACTTCCTCTCCACTGAAGCAATTCTGTGCCTGCAAGTAACTAATATACTATTATTTGTGCATGCCAAACTGCTTCAGCAAACATTGCTGGTACGGAGCAAACAACTTTTTTGAGGAGCGGCATTGGGCTGGCTTTACGCGCCACTGAGCCGCTCATAAGCACTTATAAATATTGAGACAGTCTGTGGTGGCGAGGGTGCGTGCAGRCTGTGAGCCGGTCTGTACGACGTCACCTCCGAAGCACCAGCTCTGCTCCCCATGGAAATTCTTGCATTTAAAACAGAGACGAACAAATCAATGCACCCGGAAGACCATTCTAAAACCACCAGTATATTGTATTCTAGCGGGTTTTCTTTGTAATTTGTAGGCAGCAGTTTTCCAATAACAACTGGTAATTAGTTCACGGCGTCTCATTCAATCGTTATATACTAAGCCCACTGACGTTTCCCAGACGGCATCATTTGAAACGAGAGGTATGTGAAAAACTGCTCTAGTTTGGCTGGGGCRCTGGTGCCGGCGTGTAGGGGATACCCCAGCACACAGGAACAGCACTGCAGCACCAGACACGCTCCTGTCCCACCAGGAATACATCCAGAGAGCAATTCCTTTTCCAAGCACAGATCGTACCAGCACGCTCATTTTAACCACGGCGCCATCTCCCAGCGATCAAGCCAAAAACTTATTTCAGGAGACTCTTCTGGTCTGGAGCAACACGAAAGGAAATCGCACACCAGGGAGATGGCAGCTGAAAAAGCAGAGCGGGGCACACGGGCGGTCAGTACTTGAGGACTCTGATGGTGCAGATCGGTGTTGCTACAATCATGACAGTGTTTCAGAGGAGACCACCTCCCGTGGCACGTTTTATCTGACACCGCAGATGCCCAATGCAGCAGACGAAGCTTGACCGATGTGGCAGAGAGAGTGGATTAGCCAGGATCCCACCCTACACGCTGCACTGACGGGGAAAACAGATTTGCAAAACACACAAGGAAACACTTCATCTAAAAATGCTAATTCCAGGCGCAATTTTATGCTGGAACACCTGGTTTTCCAGGTGCATGTGGAACACTCATATCACACACACGCACTTCCCAGTATGTGCATCATTTCCATCATATAGAATTTCTTTGCAGCTTCCCTTATGATGAGATTCCTTCAGGAACAGCAGCGCTTCGCAGTGTTTGCTTTCTGATTACTGTCCTTTCCCCCTTCATCTGACCCAACAGCTTCYTAGGTTTTGCTCCCTCCTGTTCAAACGTGCACACTCCCTTTACCTATAGACCCTATGCRGGAGTGGTTGGACGTAGGATTTCCAACAGGATCAGCCAAGGTTGCAACTGAAAAATATTCTTCTTTTGCACCATCCCTTTGGGTCCTTCTTTGGTGCAGAGATGACATGAAAATCACCCAGTGTCCCTGCACGCACTGTCACGGCTCCGTGCCATGGGAACTGGCTCCCGCCTAATTCCCAGCCTGACCTGGCGATGCAGGAGAAAACTTCTGCCAATCTTCCCAAGTCAGCGTGACCTGCTGCAAAGAAACTGCTCTAGTGCCTTTTTTCACATTGCCCAAAATACACTGAAATGCAAAGAGAAGCTGTCAGGAGGAGCGCGGGGCGGGAACGGCTCTAATTGRCAATGAGCGGGAATTTTAGGGGATTTTGTCTTTGGGTTAATAACCTCTTATTAGCTAAACAATGTTGACAAGATAAAGCCGTTTTGATGGAAGGCCTGTTTTCCCTCCCTCTGACACATTTGTATTACAAATTGACCTGTCCACGTTGATGATGATAGAGATGTACACGATGGTGCCGGTTCTGTCTCCCAGCCAGGCTCTCGCATCTGGCAGCTCCGCTCCTCGCCCATTAGCGGAGACAAAAGGAAAGCCAAAAGTGACATCCCTAATTGTAATGACCTCCAGTCGGATCCGCTTCCAGAAGTTACATCCAAAAATCACTCATCTGAGCATATTTAAAGCAGTACTCAGCTGGGTGATGTGCTTGCCAATTTACTAGASTATTTCCATGCTGATTAATTAGAGGCATGCTCTGCTACAGCTTTTATGACAACTCTGCCTTTTATTTATTACTCATTCGTTGAATCTTTTGTGACAGTTTAAAGAAAAGATGCAGACAAGTCTACTCACTAGTACCCCTCGTATTTCTGGAACGTGGAAACCTCGAGAATGTCACATCAAAAATTAATGCTTTTAAGCAAGGGCCCTGAGCTTGCTTACCTAATAAAATTTGCTAATGAGAAGTTAGAAGACATCTATAATTTGTTCCTTCCAGAGCTGCCAGAGGAGTATCTGAACCACCTCACACGTTATTTATGTACAATGAAGATGAATTTAAGAGGTGATACTTTAATCCTCTTCTAATAGATGTTTGTAGCCATCCGCACACACCCCCAAACTCTTAAAAGTTGAATTATTAGCATTCAGGGACACGAGATCTTTCGGAAGAGCAGGAGAAGGATGGCAGGCTGGGAGGCTAAGCAGGAGGGCTGCTCTACCTCCCAAAACCTCAGGCTGAGCATTAACAGCACCATGCAAATTCACAGCACCATTAGATGCGACCAGTTAAAGGAGCAGCTTTTACCCTGCAGCGTGAAACTAAGTTTCACAAAGGGCGGGTGAATTCCCCTCCAAACGGCAGGTTTTGATTCATTTACAAGTGATCAGCATGGATGGGCCGAGGCGAAAGCGATAGAGAGCTGCACAAAYGCAGAGCAAGAGAGGAGGGCGTTGCTGTTGCTGGCCCAGCCGTGGCTCAGGAGGAAGCACCCGGTTCAGAAGCGCTTACGGGCTGCAAAACAAACCGCACTCGCAGCAACTGCTTGGAGCAAAACCGTTTGGAGAGGTTTTTCCTGGATTGTGCAATAAGGGAAAAGATGCACGTTCATCATGAACTGAACTTGCACTACGGAGACTGCAAAGCTGCTAAAGCTGTGAGCAATAAATTTTGATTTTAAAAGTTGATGACCCATTAATGGCTCATAATAAAAGCATGAATTCTGGGAAAACCAAAATGGAAAAGTCTCATTCTCATACACAGATGAGAAACAATTTTTTTTTTATATAAAATTCTGGTAGACACTCACTGCAACGTTATGGTTTCTGCTGCAATACTTTTGCAGGTTACCAACTACTGTCTCTGTTCATTGGCTAATATTTTGTACTTGTCTTATTTTCATTACCTATTTAAAATCCACTGGACCAAAAACCCATGCAAATGACTTGTGCAGTTCCACTGGGAGTTGCTGTGACTTTGAGAACTCACTGATCCAAACATGCTCCCAAGGAACCGCATGTCAAGCCTTCGTACGCCTGGGTTAATTCAYTTTACGGCCTTTTTAATGTGTGAGGTTTTATGTTTTCCTCCATAGCTGCTAGTTTGAGCATGCTGTGTTGAATCAAGTGCATGTGGGGTTCAAGCAGGTCTAAGGTGACAGCCGGGGCTAATCTGAAAGCACTTTAAATATTATCATTCAAAGKTTTTTTTATTATTACTATTAATGAAAAGCTGGAAGCAAGGAAAACAGAAACCAGGCTCTTCAGAGAAGAGGAGATTCAGGGAAAACAGAGGCTCTGCCCTGCCGGGATAAAGCACACGCTCCCCCTGTGCAGCCCCTGCCTCGCTCGGTGCCAAAATGGCACTTTCTGTCTTACTCCCCCAGCATCTCCAAGGGCTGTGCAGGCACCAGTAAAGTCTTGGGTCGTCCACGAAGGAGACAGCACGGCCCTTTTCCAGGGAGGTACCTCACTGCAGGCTCAACTTGAASCGTGAACATAACGTTAGGACAAGAAATGGAACAACTAAAGCACTTCCTCGTCAACCTGCTTAAACAGCTCCGTGATGTAGGGACGCCTGCAAACGGCGCCGAGACGCGCACCGAGACCACGCGGGAACTTACTCACTAACGTGGGAAAAAAATGCAAAAAAAAGATTCCGAGGCACAACATTCAGTAAAATACCTCCTGCACACCAAATTAATGTTGCCACAACACATCCGGGCAGATTTGGAGGAAAGAAAGGAACCAGAAAAGTCTCTCGCACGCGGGTTCTGTTCCTTGGCATCACTGGGGAGCCACACGCACAGGAGTGCGGAGCTGGCCAGCACCGGCCGCCCTCCAGCACCAGCGACAAGGGCCCCCCCGAGCAGCTCGGCAGGAACCACAACCACACGACGGGTCTCGCGCGCCTTCMCCGCCCCCTTAGCTCACGCTGGGCCCTCTGGAGCGCAGCAAGCATCAGAAACGAGCCCTGTGGTACCAGTTCCCACGGTCCGAAACATGAAAAGGGACTAGCTCTGCWGATGGGGTCTTGGGGACAAGGGTGCCGCTGCGGATGCTCGCGCACGCGTTGGTCCCTCCCCACCCTCCGTCAGCACGAGCACACGGGAGAGCGCCGGGACTCACGGAAGGCCGTGTAGAGCTCGGGCAGCGTCAGGGAGCCGTCGCTGTTGTAGTCGTCGAATCGGAGCAGGTCTTCCAGGGTACAGTGCAGCAGATCGTCCTCCAGGGCCTCCTTCTTCATCACCTGCGGCCAAGACACCGTGTCATTCCATACGCGCTACCAACCTTGTTCATACGTTCTACATGCAGGATCAAGCTACAGACCGCGGTCCTTCCTATTTAACTTCTACTTCTGAAAGGGGAGATTTTTGTAGGAATTAAAGGCACGCAAATGCCTGGCCCTCCCCGCGGATGGGAAGCCATCCGGAGCGACACGTTGGAGGTAAAGGCCCAAGGGATTTGGGACCTTTAACAATTTTTAATTTCACAATATTCTCAAATATTCTAAACATAATTTCTATTTGAGGAATTGGAGAAGCTTTAGCTGTCGGTTCATCCAAGTTAGCAAAAAGCCCAAATTGGAGCCAGGCATAGTTAAAATAAAGGGATAGGTTCTCTCAAGTTTTTCCAGAGCATGGAAAGCTATTGAAATGCTGCGTCTCCAAGGCAGGGAGGCTTGTTGCTTCAGCCCAAAGGTGCTTTTATTTACTATTCTAGTCTTGGCCCACTGTATTAAAGCAATCTGAAGTAATAATGCTAAAAAAATGACCCTTCACCTAGCGAGTAAAAATGTTCAATAAAAGTGAGATCAACCATAACTTCCAAGATCAATCTTCTAAAGATGGAAATTTCCCTTTGTCTACTTTTGTATTGAAAATTGATTAACTTTTCCTAAGACTGACAAGTTTTTACTAGTCCTTTTGATTTAATGTCAGAGCCAAAAAAAAAAAACCCCACCTCAAAATGTATTCACTAGATTTATGAATCTGACTTTAAAATACATTAAAGATTTAAATGGAAATAACATTCCAATTACCACCATTGTTAATGGCCCTGTATATTCCCAGCTGCAGCTTATGTGGATATTCCACCTGCCGTGTCCAACAGGGAATGGCCAGAGGGAATATTTGAGAAGCAAAGGGAACAGGGAGCTCTAAGCGCAGGACAGCTGCTCTCCTTCCTGGAGGGGCTCTGCTTCCGGCATTCCCCTTGGGAGAACTCCGGGCACGGAGGCTCCGCTCGAGGYGCAGGGACCGTCGTTCCACCCTCAGGAAGGCCCCTGCTCTCCCTGCAGCAGCGCACGGTACCGGCCTCGGGTCCTGCTTTGCAGACAGCACTGTGGTGCTCCAGAGACTCGCTTTCTTTTAAATAAAACGAGGGACGTGCCCAGCAACAGCTCGTCTGGCGGCCAGAGAGGAGGAGATCAGAGCGGCTCCCGCTGCTCCACGACCCGTTTATTCTCCACTACCRCCGGGCGGTAAAGCTCCTGCCTTTGGAGCTTCGGAAGCTGCACGGACTCCACATTAACAGTCAACATGAATCCATCCCAAAGCTGCCGTAACACTGAAAATTAAAAATCTCTGATTGGCTAATCAATCTCTTAAAAACTGGGGCCTGTTAGACCAGCTTTAGTAACAACACAGCGAGAATGGGAGGAATAAAAAGCCAGAGCAGCCACGGCCTGTGTTTGCTCCCTGGGGGAGAGCTGGACACCGGGCACCGGCAGATGAAGCCTGGGGCAATTTGTTCGAGACCTTAAGGCCCTAAATTCCCATCCTTTAGAGCACAGGGCATCCTCCTTCCTCCCAGGGCACGCAGGCTGCCAAGGCTGTATTTCCACACAAGCTGCCTCTTAACACATCTGGATGGAATAAGCTTCATGGAAAAAGGGTAATAAACGGGAGAGTAGGACAGACACTTAGCTGTCACTGTGCAAAACCAGCTTTGAATTCAGATAAAAGTGTTTTCTTGTATCTAGCATGTCCTTACACAGCCATCGGATTTAGATGAAGTATTGTAGGCATTCATGGCYGGGAGAGCTCGGAGAATTCATGCTGACGCTCTGCTTTGTGCAGAACGGCTCTTGCATGAGGCTAACGGTGTGAGGTAGCAGTGAGGATCAGCACCGGTTTTGCAGGGGCAGGACGGGGCTGTTTGCCTGCAGGGGGGTCTCAAATGGTTGCGACCACGTYGTCTCCCCAGGGACGGGAAGGGATTCGCTCGCTGGGGCCCGTTTTCCTCCCTCGCCCACCGCCGGACAGCCAGTTATAAAGAATGAATGAAAAGCCCCATCCGCTCCAWAACCCAGTTTCCATGGAGCAATCACCCCACCTGCGCCAGCTCGGAGCTGCCGAGACGCCCGTCACCGTTTACATCCAGGTACGTGAAGAGCTCCCGGACCAGGGCRCGCTTCTGGGCGGCCGCGTCGTGCGCGGCGCCGCTGGGGCCGCTCCGGCGGCGCTCGCCCAGCTCCAGGAGGATGCTCTTCAGCCGCCCGTAGTCTGCCATGGTGCACGAGCCACCTGCAAGAGAAGGCCGCGTTACTGCACCACGCACGTCCCCCTCGGCCTCTGCAAAGACTCAGCTCGCAAGGAGAGAAGCAAGGGGCAACCACAGGCAGGCTGCGTGCACGGGCCACACGGATGCCACCCCTGCAGAAATCCTCTGGGCGTCACCTGCCGTAAGAGCCCCCTTTTCTGAAGCCCTACTGCCGGGGAGGCTCCTGAGCACCCTCCCTTCCACGTTACAGAGCTTCGGGTGCCGATGCTCGGCTTCCTAACCCCAGCCGGGCTCCCTCTGCATTTCTCCAGAGATAAAACAAATTTGCCTGTCCTGTAAACTACAAATAAAACCCGAGAAGGGGATGGTTTCCACCRGCTAGAAAGGTCAGGGAYCATAAGCRAAGGGSACTYGCTAGTCCTGACCACACAGAGCACRGGACTGACCGAAACCTGGAGGCTCTGGGGCCAGCGAGGCGYCCCGTCCCCAGGGACRCTCCACGTTTCCTCTCACTCTTTGGACATTACGGAAAGAGGAGCCTGGTCTTTGGTGATGCTTCCTAGGGGAAGCTCTTGTTCTGATTTAAGAGGATCCTCTTGTGGAGGAAATACATGTACTTCAACTGAGCTCCATAAAAGCTGCTGACCTTTTGTGCTCGACTGCTGCCCTCCGTGCGGGGCCTCCGAGCACTCCTGCCCAGCACAAGGCGCACGTGCCACAAGAGCAGGGTCAGAACAGCCCGTATGTAACGGCAGTGCTGAGCCAGCCGGCCGAACCGGAGGGGMCTGGGCTCACCCTGAGGGACGCTGCTCCTGCGGCCCCCGAGCAGCGCGCGCATCGCTGCCCTGCAAGCAACAGGAGACACGGGCACGTCGGCACCTGCCCGCTCTGTCCTCTCAAYGCTCGCTGCGTCGTCATCTGTCCTCTGGTCCCGCTCCGACTGAAATCCAATTAAAATTCCAGRTGGGAGGCAGCTCTCTGATAACAAACCCGCCTACCTGGAGCTCTTKTCTCACCCTTTGCATTTTGTACTCGCAACTTCAGAAGGGCCGTGGGAGGAGACGCGCGGGCCAGACCTGCCCTCGCTCGCCAGGTCAGCACCCTGCTGCTGCAGGGGCAGCAACCACGGCAAAAAGCTCATTTTCCACCCTGCACTTGGACCCTCCTAGATATGAAGGCTCCTCTCTGCTCAGGGACAYGGAGGTCACTTTGGAGCCAGCTGGCCAGTGCCCAGGAAAGAGCCAAAGTTCCAAACTTCTCCTASCCTCTAAGCAATCTCTGAATGTCGCCTCAGTCCCAATGCTCCTTTACTCTGGGACTGTGGGCTCAGTCTCACCTTACAGAAAACCTGAGCCAACCAAAACGTGGTTGCTGTTTCTTGCCTTGTCTCTCCCTACTCCTGCTTTTCTGCAGCCCTGGGTCACTTGACTGACACTCCAAGGTGGGTACAGGGAAACCCCATTATTTCCATCATGTGTTTAAGACACAAGCACTGCCGGACCAGGGGCAATCGAGCAATTTTGCCCAGGCAGCTCCTCTTGCTGCCTTCCGACCCCCTGTGCTCCTCCGGCTGCGGCCTGGGTGCTGCTGTCCAGCTGCACGGCTCTGCTCCCTCGCCAGCCTGAGGCCAAAGGAAACACTCAGGTCCACCCGAAACGACGACTCCGTGACTGCCCTTGGCCAAAGCACCAACTCCTGAGCGCTGCTGCTCGGGCCGCTTCATTCACGCTCCGCAGCCTGGATCTAATGCTCTTTTAAAGGCCACGTCTACGGCACTCCAGTGAGCGGCTCCTGCACGAGCCCTGCCCAGGATTCTTGCTGCAGCAAAGGATGTGTCCTTGGGCCACCTGAATYCTTTGGGAAGCCAATGCCAAGGGCAGGGAGGCTGTGAAGGTCCCTCCCTTGCTTTGCCRGGCATTGCTCTCGTCTCGCAATCCGGTTATCCTCCCTGCCGGAGCTGCCACCAGCCCTTCCTTGTGCAGGTCTTGCTGAGGACCGCTCTGCACTTGCTGTCCCGCTGTCAATGACATCCGTAATCTTCTTATTTTGGGCCTGCAATCCACCAGCTTTATCTCCTAAACACTCTCTCCTCAGGTTCCTGGCAGCAGCGCTCCTTGCATGTTTGCTGTTCTTCCAGGCATTAAAACCAGAGCTGTTAAACAGAAAGAATCACACACAAATACATCTTTACACCCTTTTACTTGTTCCCATTCTTGCTTCTGCTTGGCTAAGGGTCACCAGCAGCCTCCTTTGCAACCCAAACTCAGCACCAGCTGTTTGTTAGGACTCGTTAACAGCTGCCTCTCAGCCGGGTTTCCYTGTGCCCTTCCYGGGGACCTRGACTCTTTGACCGGTCCRTGAYGAGGACCATGATGAAGGGAGCAGAGGTGGCTCCCRGGCCGCTGCCTGGACAGCCAGGGCTGCGGGATGTGTYTGAGGATGGGGAACACGAGCAATGCCACTGGTTGCTGCTCTCCCTCGCCTTGGATCTGATCCGCGTGCTCTCCTCATAAACACAACACAGATGAGAACTGTGAACATCCCAGGGCAATGCAACTGCCAAGCTTAAAAAGATAGGGATTTCCAGGATCTTTTTTTTAATAGACCCGAAGCACTAAACCCCAGCACCAGCCTGAAGAGGCTCTCCAGGCTCTGCTAGGGATGGGCAGACCCCAAGGACTGAAGTCTGGTGGTTAAAGCACATCAAGACACAAGGGCCAGGTCTGTGCGCTCCGCGCTGCCGGGGCCGCCCCGCTCCTCCCGTTTAGCGCCTCTGCACGCTTTGGCAGATAAAATATTGATCAGCCTGCCAAGAAACACCGAGTGCCACTATATTTTCATGTCAGCACTCAGTAATGAACTACATTTATCAAGACCATCCTCTCCGGGAAAGGTCAGCRGTGAGCGTGGCTAAATTGCGATGACAGATCATTAATCCGCTTCCCTCCGTAAYTGCCCTCTTTGAAAATTTTGCTCCCGGTGTCTGAGAATTGCAGCGGCTGCTTATGGGGGGCTCCTGAGCAAGCCTCAGTCCTGCGCGGAGCTGAGRCAGATAACAGAAAAACAGCAAGTCTGGGGATTAAGTGTCTTTCAAAGCAGCACAAGGTAAAACACAAAACTAAACAAAAATGCTTTTAAAGTTCCTGCTCCGGCAKTAGCTCCAGTCACTTCCCAGGGAGGTAACAGCACAAAACATGCTTTTCTTACCCATTGGCACAGAGCAAGGAGATGGGGCTACTGGAAAAAAAAATATGTTCCTAGATGAAAATAAAAAGCATTTCAGAAAGCCTTTTTTTTCCTTCAGCCATCCCTTCAKACGCTTCATGGAGGCTTCAGCTGGTATTGTAAGCAGCACCAGCCCATGTTGTTATGGGATCCGCACTTCCTTATGAATGTTGCCGCTTACTTCTTGTGCCATTGACRGCTGAACGGCCCAGGAGGAGCAGCCCCTTCCCATGCATCCATTGGGATGGGAAGATTAAAGATGACTTCAGTTCTTCAGGGCTCTCACTGCAAATCCCTCTTTCTCCATGCAAATATCTGTCTCTTCTGATCTGTCTTCCTGTTCCTTTAATTGCTCTGTTTTTGTTTTGTTTTCTCCTGAAATGCACGGACAGATCGGGCCAACTTTCCTTCTGCTGAGCAACAGTAATGAAGAACGGAGAACCTCTCCTCTTCCCCGCCCGGTGTGTGAGCAATCCCTTCCCATCCCCTCCGACAAGCACATCCTGGGGAGCTGGTGAAATCCAGAGACCTCCTGCAGCTAAAGCACTCCCGTGAACTGTGATGAAGGGTCTCCCGCTGCTCAACCCGCTGCCACCCAAAACCACGGCCTTGGCTGTCCCCGGGCCACCGCCGTGTCCCCTGGGCAGAGCTGCCCACGCGCCCCGGGGTGCAGGGTGCTCACGTGCAAGGACCTGCTCTAGTCCCCAGTGGAGTTTTCGAACCAAGGGAAACTCCCTTGAAGTTACCTCTCAAGAGGAGCAGATGTTTCTCATCATGCAAATCCACGAGCAGTAGCAATCCTTCAGCTGCCGCAAAATTCAATTAACAATAAAAGCCCAAACTAACTTGCTTATCGTCGGGATGGGTTTCAGTTAGCAAGACGCATATTTATCAGATACTCGTGTATAATTTTGCAGCAACTGGGAGCTCACTGAATAAATCACAGGAATGGAACAGACCATATATGCATATATTAAAAAGCAGATACTATTAAAAAGTAGAYGTCTACAACCTGGAAGAGTTAAATTTTGCCTCAGCATATATTTATCTGAATATTTCATTTCATTACAGCAAAAAAATACCCATCTATTACTTCACAAGCTTTAAAAGTAGATTAAAAATTTGCAGTMTCAGAATATAAATTCACCATTCCATAAACAAAAACTCTTATTTCTACCTTGGACAACGATCTTCCCARCTGAACCCCCTAAAGGGTCCGTGCGTTTTGCCCCGACGGGCAGYGGGCTCGGGGAGCCCACAACCCTTCCCCGTTTGTGCTTGCGCCGGGATCAGCCGCTCCTCAGGTCTCCTGCGGGACAGCTCTGCCATCAAACAGGTCCAAGTACAGAGGACTCCGCTGCTGCTTCTCCTTGAATTTTAGCACCCTGTGGTGGGCACCAGGATGGACACGGTCATCCCTCCCACTCTCCATTTGGCAACCGTGGCCTTTCCTGGATGCCAGATGGTACCACAGACCATGTTCCACCAACAGAGAGCACCCCAGAGCCTTCCCCTTCCCATTCAGCCAATTCTAGAAGATCACAGGAGGCAACTGCTGCAATCCCACTAGGACTGATTAATKTATTTGCAGTACTGCCAGCCCTGCTGTCTGCCCTATAATGTAGCTTTCCTAGTATTACACTTGCCAAAATATTWAAAAAATCTATGGCAAAAATCCCTATGTGTGGAAAGTCATGCTCCTGGATTGCCAAGCAGGGAGCCGAGCTCCTGAAAAGAGAGTGAGATATTCAGTCCGAATTCAGACTCTGATTTGTTTCCCTGCTTCAACAAATCGCAGGTAATTAGTTCAAGGAAATCCTCCCGCGTTGCAGTGACATCTCCATTAGCAGCACGCTCCTTATCCGCGGTTTCATCTCCTCTGCTTTGTGCCTCCGCGGGAGGAGTGGCACTGCAGCATTCCCGATCCAGCAGCGCAGGGTCCGATGCTGGAACCCAGCGGTACCTGCAGGAGGGGAAGGAAAAACCTCCTCTCTCCAGGAGGACACCGGTTGCATTTATCCCGTGTGCTCCCCCATGCTTCACTGCAAGGGAATCTGGTGGAAAGGGGGTGTTTTCCGTGTGGTGGCTCCTCCCGATCACCCTGGGGCAGGAGGGCTCCATGGTCCCATTTGCTCAGAGATGCTCCAAACCCGGGCTCCGGCTTTGCCTGCTGGGARCACCTGGGAGCGGGATGGAGGATGGTTTGGGGTCCCTATCCCTCCGAGCACAGGGCAGGACGGCGAGCTGGGGATCGGCACTCCACATACAGCAGAAACACAAGAGGCAGGGGCAAAAGCYGAGAACAAACATCCTGCCTCCGATACACACGTTTTGAGACCAGAGACTTAGAGAAAACACAAAACACGTCGATGGGAAGAAAAGAGTAGGACTTGTTTCCAAGCCAGTAAAACCTATYGGGAGGCACCAGCTGCAAACCCCACTTTGCGGTTCTTGCTGTGCTTCACTTTTAGTTTTTACTTCTGAGATCGCTACTGGGGAACGCTGTTTCCTGCTGCAGATGCCAGCTTTTCCCGAGCAATCTACAATAACTATAAACCCACCCATCTGGYCACCCTGAGGGCTACCGGGGTTCTTTAGCTGTAGTGAGGAGGAGACTCAGCCCGTCGCTTTGAGCARCCACAAAGTCCTGGCTACCCTTCCACCACCAACACGCTCCGAACGCCAGTGGAAAATCTCCTCCCAACGTGGACCCAGACACCCAGTTACCTCAATTAACAAAACCGAACAGGCTTTTGTCAGATAAATGACGTGTTTTTTGACTGTGCCTCGGTTGATGCCTCTACGCAAGCCGCTGTTTGACATTTCACAGTCCCCTGCCTTACTCCTTGCTAGAGCAAGCAAAACTGGTCGGATTCCTCGGGGAAGTAACCAATACTCACYTATTTATGGCTGACTGGCACATCTATCAAATACTTCCAGATAGCAAATGTATTATTTGGAGGCCTTAATAAATGTTGAAGCCTTTTGGCACTGCTGTGGATTTTACTGACACTGCTGTGCTTCGAAAGCCCTTTCTAAACAATTCCTTGTTTGCCACTGCTGTTAGGAGCACCTCACAGAACCCCAGCAGGAGGGGCTGCGAGTGCCCCATACCCGGGTGGAGGCCGGTCACTTCCCAAACTCTGGTTTCTCCTCCGCACCCCAAATTGTGCGTGGGGAGACCAGCCAGTGCCATTAACAGTCWCCCGGGGGGACAGAGGGGATCGGGAACTGCCGAGGCTCCGTGAGACCACAGTTCCCACCAGAAGAGAGTTCTTCCACATGCAGAGAATCAAAGGGAGTCAGAGAAACCCGGCACAAAACGTCCGCCACTTGAGGCACTTCTCCTGGGTGCACCTGACCCGCGAGGTGACAACCTGAMTCAAGGTCCCCTTCCCAAGCAGAGAGGGACAGGAGGGTCACTGCAAGCACAAGACTTGTTCCTGCTTGGGATGGGTGCAATGGCGTGGCCCTGGGGTGTAGTGGCTGCTCCTCGGCATGTCCTCATGAACCCTCTACGGCTTCTCATTAGCAGATGGCCACATATCCTCCAAAGGGCACTACCACAATCATAAAATGTTACCTTCTGAGGAAAAAAATACACACACAAGGAGGGAAAAAGGGTCTCAAATATTTGCATACATACATATATATGAAAGTTAGAAAGAAACAAAAAATTTTTACACYGAGAACTCTTAAATTGGTCCAGCAACAATAAAGGGAAACACCTCCAATTTCCACGGACGTGTYTGTCGCGAGTAGGGTACACTTGCTCTTTTGGAATTTAAAGTTGGGGTGGATTTTTGTTAGTCACACTGCACAGCAGGTGCCACCCCAGGACCCCTGTAYCTGCAGCGCCTCCCAGGAGGGATAACCACCACGTGCCTCCCACTCACGCACATCCTGAGGTCCTAGGGTGCTCACTCCCACCCTTCCCGAGGGACCGGCCAGGCACACTTACGGGCCCGGTGCTGGTCTCCTGACCCGGTTATCTGGTGAACACTCCCCACAGTCCTCAAGCTGCCCATCCCAACGCAGCTCACCACAACAGCTCTCCATGCTCCGAGAGAAAGCCACGCACATCTCTATAACTCCTCATCCAAAACAAACCACGGCCGTTCCTCTGAGCCCAAACAGCGGGAATGATTACGTCCTTACTTCAGCTGCAAACACAAGGGACAAAGAGCAAATGGAGAAGCACAAAACACTCGTCAGTGCAAGAGGCAGGGGCTGAACTCCCCCATTCCAAGGCTGGAGGACATTCCTGCCCTCTCAGGTGCTGTGAGGATAGTGCCAGTGTGCTGTGGCTGGCAATGCAAATCCTCCTCCTGTGGCCTGGGGTACCCATTTCGACATGGAGCTGCTGGGGGCCCATCAAGATAACGGTACCCGAATGGAACTGTCGGCAGCGGGGTTTGCTCCACAGATGCCACCAAAACTCACAGGGAAGCTTCTCACTGYGGGAGAGAGGGGATGAAAACAGATGTTTTCCCCTAAGGTCTTCKGCACAGAGTGACAGATAGTGCAGGGTAAAGCACGGATGACAAATCAGCAGGGCTTGATCCGTGAGCACCATGGCAAACCTCTGCCGGAGGAATCAGGGTAATTATAGGGGTGGGATGGCACCAGGGCCCCTTCCCTTCCTCATCACGTTTGGACAAGGATTGCCTTTGCAATGGGACGCCCTCCGTGTCTGCCCACGCCACACCGAGGAGCCCAAACCGTGAGAGCGGATGACAGCGGGACAATGATAGAGGGGCCTTTCCTTTCCTGCCTGGTTGTTTCCAGCACATGGAAGAGCTGTGGGGGTTTGGACGCGATGCAGTTGTCAGTTCTGCTGCAGTCTAAGGGATGTGTCAGCTCATGAATTTATAGAAACATGCTGCTTTAGGCTTACAGCGACTGCAGAGGCACTGGAGCTCCGGCTCATCCCATTTTCCAGCCATCCTTCAGAGCACCGAGACCTCCAGAACCCCATGGAGCGACGTCCCGGCAGCACCAGGGCAAGTGCAACTCAAACCCCTGCAGGAGAGAAGGCTCCGAGGGCTCCCCTTGCAGCTGGGAGCCTACGACTCGGCGCTGCAGGAGCAGCGGGCATCAGGATGCTGCACAGATCGAGCTGCTCTTCCCCGGGACGGGCGGCCGGATGCTGCTGCCTCTGGTTTTATTGACGCAAATTCAATTTGCCGAGGGCTGTGATGAGAGAAGTGTGACCAGCGTCTCGCACGCGCGGGCCCAGAGCAGCTCCTGTTGCTGCAGCAGCCGATGCCGATTAATCCGYCGCGAAGGACACGAGCACGGTGCCCTTCTGCACCCGCGGCGACGGCCCAGCCGCTCTGCCCCCGCGGCCGCCGAGCAGAGCCACAAATTGCGGGTAATTCTCCTAGAGCCTCGTGCAGAGAGGTTTCCCAGGCCCTACAGTGAGGGCAGCGGGCTGGTATTCAGTGCACTGAGGGATGCATTAACCTTCTGTAAGGAATTCCTTCAAACACGGCAGGTTCTGCAAGGCAGCGAGACCGGCTCTAGCTGTCCAAGGACATGGTTTAGTAGGCATGGGGTGATGGATTTACAGGTGGATCTGATGATCTTGAAGGTCTTTTCCAACCATAACTCTACATTGCTCAGGGAAAGCCTGCCTGAGTCCTTGTCCCAACACACAAAAGCCCCACAACAGCTTCTATACACCAGTTTATGTTCAGTCTTCCAAAACCACCTATCTTTAGCATTGACCAGCAATGTACAAAACACAAAAGAGCCAGAAAACAACATTTCTCAGAAGACACAAGTCAACACAACACATTCCATGTCACTAGGCASGGGCGCTCCATGGTCACATACCATGCAGCAGCAGGGCACCCTGCAAAGCAATGGCAGCAGAGCCAAGCTGTGGCATCTGATGGGCAAAAAAGCACAAAAGGAGAATAAGCATCACACCTGAACTAAGCAAGACTGTACCCGAGCCATGGGGCAGGCAAGGAAAGGACTTGGGCACCGCAGGCCCCCGCAGCACCTTGGCCCCAATTGCTGCCCTCGCTGCCAAACCCGTGACAAACCCGGKGGACCTGCAGGCGGGCGGTGCAGGGCAGCACCAAACAAGCAGGTTTTGGTCACCTTGTCTTTTCCATTCTGTTTTCAAAGCAGTCTRAGTTAATATGCAATCAGAGGGTCATCTCCTTCCCCCAAATGCCACTTCCACAGGTCCTGGTGCTGGCAGTRGCTTAAAGGACGGTGCCAAACCAGCAGCTTTGCCCGTGCCAGCCTTGCTCCATGGCAAGGAGTAACACTGGACTCCAGATCTGTGCTTACACATTTAATAGCTTTCTCCATTATGTTACACCCCCAAAAAATTAAGTGTATTTGATTTAAATGTTCCACCCGTGTAAAACACCAGGTCTGCCATTCCTTCTGCCCGGGCCGCAGCGCCCTCTCTCCAAGCGGCACAAGTGGGAAGATCGCTCTGTCTGCAGCGGCACAGAAATAATCCCCCGCTTTGTCGGCTGATGCCGGCTCTGATAAACTGCGGTCAGTCACATTATCAGCACTAAGCTTCCAGCTCAAGCTTATCCAAGCAAGTAAAATATCCTCTGGAGGGCTTTTTTTTTTTTTTCTTCTTTCCTCCCCTCTTTTTTAATACAATACCATCCAAACATGTGAAAAACCTAGAAAACTAATATTATAAAATTTTATGCTTCACATGCTAGAATTTGTAACACCACAAAATGTTTTGAGTTGTGGTCAGTGAAGCAGCAAATACGCCTATGGCTGTCAGATAAATTTATTCCGAGCTGCGAAAAAATTATATCGTTCTCTAATGGGAGGCAGCATCCCGCCATGGCCAGGCCAGCAGCCACAGGCGACGGCCTAATTCACATGTCAGCGATACCGCAAGTGACCCACATACGAGAGCCCACGGGGGCATCCACGGGAGGGTTGGTAGGAACAACATAACCCGGCCTTGCTTTTTAGCATGGAATTGAGGAGGATTTGCAAATCTGCATCTCTTTGGARGGACACGGGGTGAGCGGCCACCCAACCGGTGCCTCTGAAGCATCTCCAGGGGACTCCCCAACTGCACCTCCACACACTCCTCCTCCCCAAATCTCTGCRCCCACCATTTCTTTACCTCCTGGATTCATGGGAACAAACATAACACATGCTAAGCACCTGAACAAGCCGGCAAACACCAGCAGGGCAGCGTTCGTTAAGATGCTTGATTTCTGCCTCTTTCAATGCCACATTAAGACCAGAAAGCGCTATCTTGCTCACTTGGTCGTCCCTCCAGTCGCCCATCTTTTCACAGCTTTTAAAATTTGTGARGTGCCTTTTTGAGAGCTTCGTTCAAGCCTTGATGACTCCTAAACATATGAAAATGAAATAAGCATCAGCTGTGAGCCTGGAGCACACATGGATCTGTAGCATTATAGGATCGCTTTTAGCCCTTCTAACTAAGCATGGAGTTTAATTAAAGACCCTCTGCTGTGTGTTGTGCTGCAGAAAGAGGACATTACACCATGTAATTCCTGCCCATTAAGGAGCAGATAATCTGTTGGGGAGCATCCAGCTCTGACCCACAGAACTGGGAATGTTTTGGGCAGCTCTGTGGTTTGGAGGGGCAACATACAAGTCCAAAATCAGCTGGCTCGCCAGTGCGTGCATACCACACCAGTGCCTTTATGAACCTATATAGCACATATAGCACRTGGCAGTGGCACGGCCAGACTCGCAGTGGGTGTGCAGGACGAGGGCACCGAGGAGCCATCGCCTTGCTAACTGCACACAC
Source organism: Eudromia elegans (assembly GCA_003342815.1). Classification (NCBI taxonomy): domain Eukaryota; kingdom Metazoa; phylum Chordata; class Aves; order Tinamiformes; family Tinamidae; genus Eudromia; species Eudromia elegans. The sequence goes on along the minus strand of PTEX01000016.1, from coordinate 6,375,684 downwards.
TGGCACGTTCTGCAGAGCAAACCGTGTCCTAYGCCCTATGAGCCAGCTGCTGTGTCCCAAATAGGCTTGAGGCTTTGGCTACACATCTCCTCTATGCACAAGGTTAAACTCCRGAAATTACAACCTAAATTAAAAAATAAAAATGCTAGGGATGGATCTGCAACGCAAGTCTGCGCTTCTCATCCTTCGATACTCCATGTCAAGCTTCAAAACAAGTCAATAAAAATTTCTATGGCACAGCTTCCAAAGAGTGAAGGCCAACAGCTTTCAAAACATCCCATGTATCTGCTTTGGGCATGCTTGGCTGTTTTCTTCTTTGCAGTCTTTATTATATGGCCGTGTTCTGCAGGGATCCATCCATTTTTCAGCTCATCCGAGCATGTAGCTGCTTCACGCTTTAGGAAACCTGGTTCTACTGTCACCTCTCTAGTCTTAAACCTCTTGTAAGATGAGATCCTGCAACACCTCAAGGTCGAACGATGCATCTTACCAGAAAAAGTCTGACTACTCGTTATATTAATGCGCAGCAGAAAGYAGTTTCCTTTCCATAAAAATATGGAATTTGGATTTGTCAAAAAAACCCACTAATTTTCTGATTTGACTTGGAGGAACAAAAACTCTTCTCTAAAGCAGCTCTTCTGGCAATCTCTTACCACACTATTAAAAATATCTTGAAAGACGTGAAATGAAACAAACCACATCTGGAACCAATTTGGATGGGCATTTGTTTTCTAAACAGTATTAAATTAAAATCAGTATCTTGAAACRATAATATAAGCACATGGAATTTGATAGAAATAATGAGAAATAGACTTATTCATACCATGCTTGCYGTCTATAGATGCTTACCCAAATTACTGTGATTATAGCTGCTGCACAACTTAATGGTGCTAACAGATCACAAAATCAGACCCAAATTAGAACCAAATGTGATTGAGTTCTTCAACAACTAGCAGCCCGGCCTGCAGGCAGCAGGACATGTCAGACCTCAACTCGAATCATCCGCCCAGGCCAGGGCTGCTTGCCTGGGAGAGGCAACACACAGTATTTCTGTAACATCCATAGGTTATCAATTGCCCTTTAGAGCAATTGTTCACATATAACAGAAATGCCAGCCTGTAGAATCTACCCAAGTATTGCACTGTCCCCAGGTGAGGAGGTGACCAGAGCCGCGTCCTGGCACTTAGAGCCAAGAAACCCAACTTTGTGATCCATCATCCATGAGCATCTGGGCCGTGATCACAGCCATGCTGCCCCTCCAGTTAATCCCAGGATACCTCCATATTTTGCAGGATTTTGTCCTCCGCAGGCCACATCCTCTGGCAGCAGGTTGAGGTGATCTGGAGACCATTCCTCCTTCTGGGGCCAAAACACCCCATTCTTGGACCAAGTCTCTTTTGGTGACTTGGAAGAGAGGGGTGGCGCTCTCCAATGTTCTTCCGAGGCGGTCCATGTGTGGGGGGCCTAAAGCCAAGCCAATACACTGCTCCTTTGSTCATAAAAGCCCTTGTTCGCAGTGACAACTCCAGGCAAGAGCTGCAGAGCCAGTCTTGTGCTTCCAACCACCTTAGATCCAAGCACCGTCCCTCACACAGTTCCCAATGGCCTCAAGCACTTGGGGACCAAGTGTGGCACCAACTGAATGCTGCAGAGCAACCACACGATGCAAGAGGAGAGACAAGAGCAGCAGGGAGCCAGCTATGGTTAAAAGCCAGGACATCCCAGTGACCTGCCCAGCAGGGTCCTACCTTGCGTGGCAACACGTTCCCTTCGGAGCAGAACATTTTACAGCAAGCAGGAAAGCAAAACCAGAGCCAGACCAGAAGGATGTAGTTGATCTCCAAGAAGACCACCTACCATTCTTCCACTATTATTTGGAAATCAGCAGCATTCCTTTTATTTGGAAAAAGGAATAACGAGCTATATAGTCATTTACAGCTGTCTTTTGTGAACCCTGGAATAAATCAGCTATTAGTGGGAGTCAGACCATGCCTTCAAGACACTTATTGGTAGGTGGCGAAAGAAACCAAGAGGCTATTACAGGGTAAATGTGAAAGAAACCATAATCTGACAAGTTTTAAAACAATTCAATTTTGAGATGTTTTCAGTTTTGAGGACCTAGCACATCTTTCCTTTCTCGCTCAGAAAAAAGCACAGGTTAGGAATAAAAAAGCTAATCTGTCCATTTTCCAGATAACCAAACAGCGGTAAGGAATGTTTCRCAGGGACACGTACTTTCAGGCATGAACCAAGCTCCCCAAGACATTGTCCGCGGGCAGGGAACATGTTCATCTCAAAGCTTTCCAGAGGAGACAGTGACATCCTTGACATCTCAAGAGCAGAACTTAAAACCTGGATTACCCAGGCACACTGCTCAGCGGGTTGTAGGAGGGAAGGAAACACATGGTATGTCTAGTACCCATTCATTTTATGGAAGAACTTCCAAAGGAGCCACCACCTCCCGCCCTATCACCCCTCTCCATCCCACCACGCTTTGTAGGCAGCTTCCTCATTCATCTCCTCTTGCTGTTTTCCCACCATCTAGGCAGTGTCAGGAGCATCACACACATCACAGGAGGATTCTTGGAAGTCTGCTGTCATCAGACCCAGCCAGCCACACGCTGCAGTGACCTGCCCTGTCCCCCTCCATGGCCGAGCACTTGGTCCCTGCTGAAACAGCCGGAGACCCAACCACAAGGACGTCAACCGACTCCAGGACTGGAGCTGCTCTTGCCACGAGGGATAACCAAAGCCAATAACCCAATATGCTGAAATATGGCAAGACTCCTAAATGGCAGGGGAAACAGCATAGCTGCAAGAGAAGCCAGACGCTACAACCCAGATTAATGCCTATGGACAATCTGTCCCAGCGCATTTCAGTAGCGGAACTACGAGGGTTTTCATGCTTCAGAAGGAGCAACAGATCTTCTGTTGGCAGCCTAATTAATTGGAGAATGACTACACCAACTAACCTCAAACACTGCCAGCCAGGCCCATCGTCCTGGCCGGGTGAAGGCGATGCCTTGATGAAGCACCACCTTCACCCCAACGTGCATTACTGCTGCAACAGGGACCTGGGCAGCAGTCACGGCCAGTCCAGCACTGCTGGTCACATCTCCCACCAACGGGTCAGGTGCTGCCTCCCAGCACCCAAGACTTGACCCTGCTACAAGCTCTGCTTGCTTGGTGCTCTAGCTATTGGTGCTAGTGAGCAATGGAATGCAGAGGGAAAACCTGAAAGACCTTAACTAACAGGAAAAGCTTGAAGACTGACAGCAACTACAAATCCAAGCTGCATAGATCCTTGATTAAAGCTTCCCACGTCATATTCTGCAGCAGAATGGAAACAGCTATAGTCTGCAAATACATTAATAAGATAATAACATGGTTTTGCTTTCAAAGACAGAGCAGAAAGTAATTCAAATTAACAACCAAATTGGAGGAATTCAACCCATCAACACAACCCATCGGAGGGCAAAGTGGTAACCATAGGGACACCTCCAYCCCTGTCTCTCTTCCCTCTGTGGAAGGAACCACAAGTTCCTTCCCAAACACCGCAGGTCTCTCTCCTGTGACCTGTGCTTGATATTAGCCACAAACGGCACTAGGGCGGGTTAGGAGGATTGCCCATGCAATCTGACACAGCAATCTCACCTTCCAACATTTTGCTTTTAGGAATTGTATTTCAAAGGCAAACGGTAAAACGCTGAAATAAAAGGCATAGCGTGTGCTGCCCACAAATACGAACAGCTTTAACTTGAAGGCACGCTCCTTCTTGAGGCTGCGGCCACCTTCTCCCAGCACGAGCTCTTGGCACCCGTCTCAAGGCCAGCAGCACCCGTCTCAAGGCCAGCAGCACTCATGCTCTTTCCTCAGGAAAGGTCTTCACTAAAGGGGACCCAAGGGCCAGGGAACACCCTGGCGTGCTTTGCAATGTGCTGAAGRGAGATCTGACACAGACTTTGGCTGTTCCCTTCAAGCAAAACAGCAGGCAAGAATTACACGTTAACACAACACCTCTGCCAGGCACCCAGTCAGAGGAATCGTGCCCACCAAGCAGGTTACTTTCAAGGGCAGTTTGGGGATGGTTCACTGTAAGTGATCACCAGATGTCACCAACTCTTCACAAAATACAACAGAAAAACTGCTCTTTCTCCAGCAAAAACCAGCCTACAACCATCAGCTGAAGTGAAAACTGGAGACATGAACCCACTGTGCCGGGCTATTCTGTCGTGCTTCCCTGCTCCAGCTTCTATTCCCAACAGCACCTGGCACCACACAACCCACGTCTTCTAGCCAACACGTGAGCAGCCCCAGCTCTCATTAACAGACACATTTCACTGCAGCTTCCAAGACGGTCAGCAGCTTTGCAAAGCCAAACGTGGACGGTTTCCAGCCCAGGGTGGACGCTGAAGCCCCCAGGTCCGGGTGCAAGACGAGGCAGCCAAGGCTGGGAGCAGCAGTGACGCTGCAGGGSGGCCTGGCCCTATTGGGGTTCTGGYTATAACACACTTGGTCCAGGTGGCCGTGGAGTTTCCATCCCTTTTGAAGAGCATTTGCCCAGCACATATTTCATGACATTCCTTACATTGCTGCCGTTTCCTACTTTGCATTATTTTTCTAAAGTAAGCCCAAGTTTATACTATTTAAGGACGTCTCCAACAGATGGTAGAAATTTGGGGAAACTGCCAGTATTTTCTCTCCCAAAGCCGGCTGCTGAGAGCAGCTTTGCTCGCACTGTTGCACTAAGCAGTTACACAAGGGCTATGCAAAGGCAGTGACTTTAAGTGATGGAGGAAAACCTTTTTAAGGCAATAAATAAGACACATCCTGTCTCAAGAGGCAAAACCTCAAGGCTTAATTTGCAATGCTCACCGCAAGGTTCCACCTTTTGCTTTAAAGGATTTTTTTTCCTCTTTTTGTTAACAAAACGTTCGTTCCTGYTCTTCCTCCTCCCCAGCCCACAAGTTAACTAAGGATTTTCCTGGCACCCACCTGGCAGAGAGGCACCGGCTCAGCACCAGGGTGGTGCACGGCAGCAGGAGCCCCCATCTGCCCACCCATCTGCTGACAAGTTGCCACGTGGCTCCTGGCACCAGATTTCCTTCTGGTTTTCAACAAACAGCTTGAAAACTGGTACCCGACCTCTAAGTCTACCCGGGTGCTTCACACCTTCCTACCATATGGCAGCCCCTGCTTACGTAGGCTCCCCAAGTGATAGCAGTGATTAAAAATTATTACAGTTTATTCATGCTGAGAAACCCTTCTCAAGACTCAAATCCACCAAGCCAAGAAAAATAAGTGTCTCCTCCCCCGCAAGCTGCATTTTCCAGGAATTTTCCATATTATTTCATACTCTTTAAGCATTTTTTTTTTTAATTTTGCTTTGCATTAAGATGATGGATGTGGTGACCAGGGTCCTCATTTACTGTGTGCTTTAAGGGACAGCAGCCTCATGGAGAGGACGTTATCAGTTATTCTTCCTTTAAACAAGTCAATCTTTTTTTACCCATGGCTTAAAAAGATTTCCTATTTTCCTGAAATTCCAGACATCGGCAGCTCACCCAAACGCCGCCTCCCGGCAGGAACCTCCCCTACGTGGTCCCATTTAGCAGTGGATAAAGCCCAGGTCTCGTTGCCCACCCCGGGTGTCCCCCCAGGTAAGGACAGGGCCAGCCTGGCACAGCCCAGGAAAGGCGGCTGAGGGGCCAGCGAAGCCCTCCCGTCCTCGCTGCAGATCTCATCATCACTGCAATATAGGAAGCCATAAAGCTCATTGAATAGGGGTCAGCYGAAGGACTGTAAACATCCAAATTAATTTTTCATACTCAGAAAACATCCAGACAAGCTTTATAACCCCAGACATACCCATTTGAGTGCTCTCAGTGGTCATTTCTCCTGCATGGGGAGAGGAACATCTACAGACGTGCAGTACTCAAGTTCTTTGCCCTGCGGGAGCCTGAAGATGCAACCGGAATTCCTCCAAACAGGGAGCTGCCCAAGATGCGTTTTCTGCCACTTTGTCTATACGTGCTCGAGATCAGTCACATAGAGCAGAGGGATGTGACGGTGCCAGAAGGAAAACAACTCGCTGTGACCACAGGAAGACCTTGAGCCAGGTCCAGCCATCACCTCCTCGGAGCCCCTCATCCCGGTCTCCAAAAACACTGGACCACCAAGTGCCCCTCCTGCACAGCAGCTTCTCCTGCATCAGCCACTCCAGCTCCTCCGGCCACTGCTTCCAAATGGCTTTATGGAAGCAGGAATACCTGCACTGGTCCCTGCGGAGGGTGCACAGGGAGCCCGTGTCCAACGCTCCTSCAGCCTGTTCTCTCGTCGTGACCCTTGGCCAAGCACTCCCTTTTCCCGACACTGTCTCCACTCAGCAGCAGAAGCAAGTGGGCCCACTGCTTCATCAGACATGACACAAACACATCCATGTGTATCAGTTCTTCTGATCAACACTTGTGGAAAAAGACATGGAGCCAATGGGGAAAGCAGCCCCTCAGAAGGCCCTGGGCATCCCCAGTGCTTCCCTAGCAGCTCTCCTTTCATCTGAGAGGAGCGGGTCAGAACCAGCACTCAACACAAGACTCCTGGGACCTGCCATCAGGCTCCAATCTGGCCATGCCCAGAGGCCGCCTGTGCCGCGGCGTCCGAGAGCAGCTCCCGGTGCACCCACAGCATCCACCAAAGCATAAATCACCCTAAAAAAGGGCATGTCAATTCACCTCCCTGTTTTACACTAACGAAATCTATTTTTCCAATTATCCGCACCTCTCATTTTATTGATCAGCAGCAGGAAGCAAAGATTGTGGCAAAGTCACTATTTTTATAGGCTGTTGACATCAATTTGAGCATGGAGCTGCAATCCGGGTGTCTCGGGGTTGACAAAATTCTGCTTGGGTCATCCGTCATCCTTATGACTCATCATTGCTATGGGAATTTAGGGAGAATTCATGGTGCCAAGACAGAGAAAGAGGGAAGAGAAAAGCCCGCAGTCTCTGCCTGCTGCAGATGCTAAATTCCCATATACGGCCCTTGCTGGTGGGAACCAGTTTTCATCACGGAGCTTGTGCCTTCCTGATCAGAGATAACTATGCAAACTGCCAGCAGAAATACAACTGCAATAAAACGTTAGGTAATATTTTACTTTTTATGTTTAGTATGTGCTATTTGTTATGGAACATTCAGCATTTTTCCCCCAACTGTAACAAATACCAAGCCAAATGTAATAATAAATAAAAAAGACCAAATTTCTCCGAAGTGCTCAGGAGTTATCTAACTCTACATTATTTATCACTGATTTCACAGCTGAAGATTTATGTCAATGCTAAGCGTTTTTTAAAATTCTTAAATGTCAAAGATTAATTCAGGCGCTAACACGGATCTTAGACGATGCATAACAACTTTATACAATACATAAAGGCAGGACTTACCATAAACACTACTCCACAGAACAATCTTTCCTGCTTATTCAGTATTTCAAATCCACAGGGATACAATCCCCTCGCTTTGCTTTAGCTCTACCTACTCACTCAAAAGCTACTTCAGCCTAAGTCTCCAAGTTAGGACATCAGTTCTGCAAACTAAGTTTAAGGTATTTTCTTCYCTGCACTAAGCCAGGATTTTTACCATCTCAGGAACAATTTTTACAAYGTTGCTCAACCCTTTTATCATTCCAAAGCCGCAGCAGTCTATAAAGATCCTTCTGTTTACTGCCAAACATATGCAATGCGTCACGGCCAGCTACAGAATTTATATGCCATTTGCAGTCCCCCTCCAGAAGGTCCTTCCCATATCTCAATGGGATATTGATATTCCCTTCCCAAAGTCGCTCACGTCTGGCTCTGCTGGGCTCTGGGGACTGATGTTACGATTGCAGGCACACTTTACCCTCTGATGCACATTGAACTGGAGCAAAAGGGCAGATTTCCCCCAGGRTCGCGAGCCCTGACCCTCGGGGAGGCACAGGGCAGCTGYGGGTTTGGCTACKMAATTTGCRGGTGGGCAAGTGTGGCCCAGGAACRGCCCTGGAGATGACCCTGTGCTCAGCATCCTGCCCCACAGTCCCTCCACGCCACCACATGCTTAAATGGGGCCAAAATCCCAGCCAAGGCAGCATCCCGAGCGGTGCAGCCCCYGAGCTGCCGGCATCGGGGCAGGACCAGCCCAGCGAGGCCGTCRCGGCAGCACGGGTACTCAGGGAGCTAAAACACTGCTGGCTGTGCCCAAGAGCCAAGGGGAAGGTTTTGTCACTGCAAGCGAGGATGGAGGTCTCCAGCTCTAACAGCCACAACAACCCGCCCCAAAGTAACAGGGCTCTGGTCTCACCAAGTCATTAAGTAAAATAAARCATAGCTGAGAGCCAGTGCAGGACCACAGAATGCCTTCAATTATCTCTGGTTCTGCTCCAGGCAAACAGCAGCCCAAGTCTCGGGGGCCCGGAGGGGGTCGAGGTTTTTGTCTAAATGGCCTTTTCCTCCATCRACACCGCACAGTTGCAATGAGATTTCCTGCCAGGCCGTGGGATCTAACGAGGGATCTCACCATTAAAACGAAGCAAAGTCTCGAAGCGGGAAGTCACGGGGACTCCGAGGACGAGGCTGCGGGATGATGCGCCTGGCTGAGGCCAAGTGTCTTCCGAAGGCTCYGGATGCTCCTGAAAAGATCATGTCCCTTGTGCTGATCCCAGGGAAGCTCCTGGGAAACCTTCAACCCCAGACAGACTCCTGACCCAAGCAAAGCACCAGGGACGCCTGAAAGTCCACAAGAGGTGCTTGCTATTGCTACCGGTCTACAGGAAAGGTGCCCAGACGCCACCACGATGGGTCATCGCACACAGCGGRCACCTCCGTTGCCCAAGCCCCGATTCAGCTTCCTCATGGGCAAGCCCTAAAAGCCACATTTCCAAGCGGGATTGACTCCMAGCAGCTCTGCTGGTCTCCTGCAGCACCACCACGATGCAGCTCCGCACCAGGGAGCTGCGGCAACCAGCTCAAAGGCAGTTTTCCATAAATGTGAGTATTTGCTTACTGGCAGCATTCCTGTTAGCAAAGCCATTTGCTAAAATATTCATGACAAGCGAACTAAAGGGCCTGGATACAGCCACAGGGCTCGCATCTGAACATAAAMCGAAATATTCACGGGGATTTTTTTTGCAGTCTTTGGCTTGCTCCAGGTTATTGCAAGCATTTCCCAAAGGTGGCCGGCAGCCAGGTGACAGCAGCCTCGGATGTCCATGGGAACAGCTTCATTTTCCAATAGCAGATAACCCATGGGCAAGCACTCAGTGCTCCCGGTCAGAGCACAGCTCCAGTACGATGTGCAGAAGGGAACCACGGAGCTACGAAGAGCTTTATCAGCCCCTGCTGCTGCCCAGGGCCTAGTTTAAATGGGATTCCTCTGCCTTCCGTCACCCCTGCAGGAATCGCGKCTCGGAGCGTGTCAGGGAAAAGGGGTTGTTAAATCAGAGCCGAGAGGCAGGAACAGAGCAAGCTCTTGGGGGAAGCTGCGCGGAGCATTTTCCCTTGTAGTCACTAATTGAATCTGCAGCTTTGAGCCTTTTAATATTCCCCAGCATTTCGAATTTCAATTTGCTCCATGGTTTTTTATACAGAGCACCCAGGAAAAATTAGCATTTGGGTGATTAAAAGCTATTCAGTACATTCTCAAAAGTCAGCCCTCTTTATCTTTAAAGCATTTCTAAATCTCCTTGCCTAAGTCTCCCTTAGTTCTGAAATTTCTTGTCTGCGTTCGTTTTCCCCGTGCCGTTCCCCGTGTTCTTTCTCCAATCCAACCGTGTGAATCTCTAACGCTCATCTCTGTCTGGTGGACGCCTCGGTTTTCCTCTCCTGTGATCGCTTGGTCTCTCTCAGGGTATTTTTTATGGTTTCCTTCAGCTCTGTTTCAGGCCCAGAGACACAGATGTCCTGCTGGAAGCCCCCAGGTTAGAGCACTCAAACTCAGGGCTGCAGCTCCTCGCTCCTCAGAGAAGATGCTCTCTTGTTCCCAGCCAGCTTTTGTCCTCTTCCTTGCACACAGTCCAGCTTTGTTCTCTAGAAGGATAAAAACATCCCTTGCTCATGAACTAACGTCTACTCCCTACAGCACTTCAACTTGCTACGTTGCAGCATCAACGTCTTTTCTTCCTTATCCAAAGGCAAACATTGATTTTGGAGTTAGACATCCCAGAAAGACGACAAAAATACAGAGAACAGAACTCTGCATCCATTTAACCTGAACCCTGTTCTTCAAACATCTCCAAAGGCACAAAGGAGCAGGCCAACCATATCCCTGGCTCTCCAAAGGAAAAGACAAGCATCACATCACTCAAACATGCAAAGGAAGGGAAATCCATTTGAGCATCTTTATGGAGCTGCATTTACTTCAGGTTGTACTTTAGAAAGAGCATCCGAGCACAAAAGCCAAGGGAAAGTCTCCTACAGCTCCTTTAACGAGCAAGGACAACCCCCGAGCTGGTCTGGGCAGCCCAGTCGGCTGCTCGCGGTGTCTGTCACCATGAACAATAACGTCTGCATGGGAGGTTCAGTATCATTAACTGCTTTACTTGCTTCAGTAACGGAGCTCTTTAAAAATCACCTGCAACTGTTTTGCTTGAATATTACTGTTTGCAAAAATAAAAGCCAGTACAATAAGAAATTCCAGCCATCTGCTCAATATTAGAAATTCAACTAAAGCCAACTTTAAATATCCCTCTTCCTTGGAATATCTTCCTCCCAGAAGAGGAAGAGGGTTTGATTCGGATTCTCTACAGAAAGTTGAGCACGTCTCCAGTGTAACCAGAATTAGGCTTGATCCTTCCCAGGGCTAAGGGGGTGTCGAAGGGACAAAGCCTCAGATAGAGAAGCAAAATCCGCTCGGCTGCTCCCTGGTGCTGCAGGATGCTCCTGAGCAGGGCTTCCTGGGGCTGAAGTCTTCCATGCTGTTAAATGCTCCTAACTTTCCAAGGAAATGCARCCCTATCAAGGAGCATTTTGCAATCCGCTCTTACGGACCCACAGCTCCACTCCCGCGAATTCCAGCAACGTGATCACAAGTCTTTTAGAAAGAAAACACACAAAAAGCATTATCAGACCCCTTACACATGCTTAAAAAAATCCCACAGCCAAACACAGGAGCAGATCCCATTTCTGCATCCTTACATAAAATCAATTGAACTTCCATAATTTACCCCCAAAACAGATGCAGTCTATTTATTTGGAATTAAGCTGTCAATCACATTTAAGGGGATTGCACTTAACAGCCAGATATAATTGATCACTCCCCAAAGTCAATGAAGAGGGGATTTCCAGCTGAAAATGCAGCAGGGGAATAGTGAGGAATCCTTTTCAGTATTTGGAACACCAAGCATATTGAGAATATACTCAATATTCCMCCTATTAAGAACTGTCTCTTAAAGCAAACATGTATTTCTATTACATATAGAAGTATGACATGCATAACATTTGAAACTCCTAATACATTTACACTGGACACCRCAAAGAYMATTATAAGCCRGCCCTGCCCTTTGCAAACCCCAGGWTTTTCCCAAGTGGGRTTAATCACATGCCAACCAACATCTCCAAACCCATTTTATTGCCAACCCAAAGCGCCATCAGCAACGCTGCACGTTTAGATCAGAAAATATTAATTGCCAGACGGGAAACCTGCCTCGAGTTCACGCTCAGCTTTTTCCAGCTGGAAGGACAGGGAGCGTTAAACGGAGCAGATTTCTTTGCAGTCTGCACGCCGGCCGGCCGYGCCAGGGCGTCGTCGTCTGTTCCGTAACCACCAAATGAGCAAAACGCTCGGCACCTTCTCCAGGACGCTTCGCAACGCGGCCCCCTGCSCCACCCCGCTCCATGGGCACCGACACGAGGGGCAGAGCAGCAGGGTCCCGGGCCCGCTCTGTGTGGGTTGGCGGCCCTTCCTTTCTCCTCTTCCAAATCTGCACCTCAATGACATGCAAGCATTGAAAATTCGCTGGCAACACGCACATTGCCATTTGCCATAATTAGAAGGAAAGCTTGGGAGGATGGAAGGGGAGACCTGTCAGCAGGCTGAAATGCAAGATTTTGGGGCCGTGAAACTGTAAGATTGGAGCATAATTCAGGCGGGAAGGGGCTCCGGAAGCCCTTTGGTCCAGCCACGCCAATTTCCTTCCAAATCCCATCTCTGCCTAAAAATACTAWCTAATATGGGCAAAAATTGGCCTTGGGAGTAGGAAAATTACTGCTAAGGAAAAAAGGAAAGGAAGAAAATATATCGCYTCAAGTAACAAACCACATTATTGAAAAAATTACTGACATTTTGGGAGATACTGGGAGAAGATGGAAAATGGGACTGGAATGCCAGAGCGCGAAAACGCTTTCGGAATGCCCCAATTTCCCAGCTAATACTGTCAGATCAAATAAAATTAGAGYTACAGTACAGCTTGGACTGAATTAAAAACAGTATTCAGCATAGGTATGGTGCATTTACATAATGGAAAGTTCAAAAATTTGGTCTACTTAGTTGCATTAAATTCATGCTAGAATATAAACCAACCCTGACCACCTGCAGCACAGACACTAGATAACCTAGCATGAAAAATGAGCTTAGAAAGAAGGTTTTTTAAAAAAGAATTACGCCTAGATAAAGAACTGCTGTCAGAGCCTGAGAAGCCAAGGAGCACGGCATGCGCGTGCAGGAGGAACAAGCTGGGCTCAGGCAGGAGCGCTGCAGGACCCCACAGAAAAGAGGAGTGACAAAGGAAGAGGCAAAAGAATTTACTCCTAAATCCTGCAGAGGGAAAAAGCTTAGCTCTAGAAAGGAAGGGGTTCTCTAGTGYTTGCACACAGCAGGAGAAGCTCCCGTGTCTCTGGGGACAGGGAAAGGCGCTCGGAGCCAGGGAGAGCCGTGCTGGCGAGGGCACCGGCACAGCTTCGCTGKCCAAGAGACAAGAGGAGGGAAGAGCCAGAGTGGGTGTAGAAAGCCAAAAGGGAAGAAAAGTGAACAGAAGGGAACGGAAAGGAACCRCTGCTACGGGAAGGCAAAGCCTAGCCCAAGCCCAGCACTGAAGCGACTGCAGCACCCGAGTTCCCTGCGGTTCCTGGGACACCAACGTGCCCAGGGCAACTGCTCGCTGCCAACATTGGAATAACTGCACCCTGTGCACCCTGCGGGATCTGCGGGGCTGCCACCGTGACCCAAGAGCTGAGGGAAGAGCTTGCTTTCCTGTAGAGGGCAAAAGAATTTCATCCTCATATTACCCTGCCAAAAGATGCTCCTCTGTAAAGCGAGAAATGAACACTCTTCAGTGATCTGCTCTTGCAAAGACACCTTTAGTGACCCTTTTCCAAGGTGACTGCTCTTTCCTCTAACTTCACTCAAGGATTATTGATCCCAGACCTAATTACCTCCTAATTGCAATGGATTAGCTGAGCTACCAAAGCAGCCAATTCTCTCACACAAGGGCAGCCGGCCGGGCTTTTGGAGATGGGTGTCCAGGCTTGGCTTCCACCTACGTTCACCAAGGCAATCCTACAGCAGACTCCTCCATCCCGTCAAAGGCCAGACCCTCCAACCTGTTATTCTATGCTGTGTCTAGAGAGGTCTGCAAATTTTTGGCTAGTCTGTGTCGAGGTCACACTGGCAGAACAAGCACAGTAACGTTCTCCCATCTCCAAAGGGAATCCTGTCCTAGCGGGATACTCTCTGCAAACAGGCCCCTGTTTCTTCAGTGGCCTCTTCCCACACCGTAACCGTACCATAACCGTGTCTGTTAGTAAATGAGAGCGTGTGATGGATAGCTCTGTGTACAGCCAAACTCCCCGGGCGCTCGAGTGCCCAGTGAGCTGGAGATAACGGAATTATTTTCATATTTGATCACGTAAATGTCACTGGAGATGTCTGCAACAACCCACTCAAATCTTTCTGCAGGTATAAGGAGTTATATCCGACAATGACTTTTCAAGATACACTCTAGTAAGGCCTTTATAAGAGCTTTGATTATAACTAAAATAGTTTGGGACTTCTCCCACGCTCTGGCATTATCTCACACAGCTTCCACCCCTGCAGTCTCACTTGCTTTGCAACAGGATGGTACATGGCACAAAAAGTGCTAATGAAAAAGACACGGGACTCCATCCCGCCGGTCACCCGGGCCGGTGACAACTATGGAAACTGCTCCTCTGCCAGCCAGAGCACTGAGCACGGACACATCAGCCCAGGGCCATCCCACACCAGGGCCGGGCTCCCACCGCAGCTCTTCTTGCGCCCTGGAGTAAGAAGCTGCTCGAGTTGCTCATGGACACAGTCACCTCCCACAACCGGTCACCACATCCCAAGGGGACACGGTGGAGCCACCAAACTGTGAGGTTTCACATGCCACTTTTACAYAGACATTAATGCAATGAACTCACTAGTCACCTGCTTAAGAAATGCATCATCAGCACCTTCATCACCTGCCCATTCCGCTTTGTCTCAGTAGCTCTTCCTGCTCCTTTCCCCACGTTGTTTGTGAAATGAAGCTCCTGGGCGCAGTGCCCTTCCAAACACACCGACCCCGGGAGCGGAAGGTTCCTCACATGTTGCCAGCACATCCCCCCCTACCACACCACACCCAACAAAGACCCTTGCCAGAGCCTGCAGCGCGCTCAGCAAACATCCTACTCYGCTCATCCATGTCCCACTTCTGCATTCAATTTCCGAGAAGAGTTAGGAATCTGTATCTCATTTGTGCAACAAACTTTCTGCAACACTTTTTTTTACATCTTGGTCTTGTTTGAAGCCTTATGAAACAAATTAGATCATAAAAAGTTATTGCACTAGAAATTGTAAGTACCGAACAGCATAACCAGAGCACGCACAAYGCATACAATGCTGTTAATTATTTATCAGTATTCAGTTTGATTATATTTTGGGTGACGGTACTCAGATTTTTAATAGCAGCATAAAGCACTGTTACTTTCTACAGAATCCCAGAATAAATCATCCTTTAAAAATTTATCTCTTAGAAATAAAGCATACCATTCAGCCACTTATCGGGATTAAGGAAAGGTGAACGACGGCAGCTCCGCACAAGGATGTATTTTTAATGAGGCCCTACCTTTGAAGAAGCAGTCCTTGCTGTGGACGATGTAGATCCTCCTCCCCTGCAGGCAGGAGGCTCGATGCAGCTGGCAGTGGTTCTCGTAGAGCTTGCCGTCGGAGCCGCACACGGGCACGTAGCGGGGCCTGCAGTCCCGCACGCAGCGGCACTCGGGCTGCCCGCTCTCCCCGCTCAGCTCGCACTTGCTGCCCCGGCCGCAGTACTTGTGCTCGCAGGACGCGGGCGGCCCGTCCTGCCCGTAGAGCCCTGCGAGGAAGAGCAAAAACCAGCATCATTATCGCTGCCCAACACGGCGCGCGTTGCTGCAGCGTCGCGGCCACCGGGACTGGGAGGCTGAGGATGCCCTCGGGGGGCAGGAGGGGGCAGGTTGGGGGCAATCTTTGCACCTGGGCTCACAGGGTTTGACTCAGATGTTTGAAGCACAAACTGCAAGGGTTCGACTGAAGAGCAATGGGCGTAGGAGCTGCTGCTCTTCCAGCCCGTGGCAAAACTAGGCTCCASAATGAAATCTGGAGCCAGCTCGGTGTGCAGAATTTGGACATGCATCCAGAAAAGCAGTTCAAAAATCCCGCACTGCTCCAGCCTCCCATCCCTGAGGAGCTCTGGGAAAGACACCCCAGGAGGGAGCAGCACTGAGCCCCAGGCAGCGCGATGGGACGGGACACCATGTGTAGACTCCCAGCAGTGTTAGCCCTGCCGCGGAGCAGGGCCACACGACAAACTAACTTCCTTCTTCCACGAGTCACGTTCTGCACACTGCTGCCCTACCTGGCTCCTGTTATTATTAAAGGACAAGGAAAGTTGCCTTGGGGCTGCAATATCTTCTGCGCCTTAAGTTTCCTCACTTASAGGCTTACAACAGAACATGACTAATTCATCCAGGACAGGGCACCTCCAAACAAGCTGCAGCTCGGAGCAATAATCAGCGTTATGCCCAGTGAACAGAGCTGCAGGAAATTACATTGTTTCATGTTAATTGGAGGACACRAAGCTGGAAATTACAACGGGATGCTGCAAAAGGCACAATTACAGCAGGAGCAAGCACTTGGCACCCACAGCCGTGGCTCTTGGTGTCCCTTGGTGTGCGCTAGGGACAAACATCCCACCATGTGATGGGACAAACYGCACGGTGGCCCTGTCACCACCGTGTCCTCCAGTGATGCCCAGGGCATCTTCCAAGTGCTAGAGCTGCTCAGCCCAGGAGGCCTGATCAAACATAACCCAAAGAAGCCCCTCTGCTAACCATGTGTGATAGAGAAGCAAGGAGCACCAGCTACTTCACTCTRCTGGCCACTTTTTATCACGCCAAATTCCTGGCTAATGCAGACACGGTCTCTACTCGGCCAGCTCACACCAATGCGAACTGCACCAGTGGCAATGGTGCATTTCACCTCCTAGTGACCAAGGGGTTAAACACAAAATAAAGAGCAAGAATTTCTACATGCAACAAAGCACCTAGTTTAGCCTTTGTYTTTTATCACTGTAAATCTGAAAGGAAAAAATATCTGTTATTGGAGGATTAACTATTTGACTCAATAACTCATTAAAATTCCTCCTACCTTGCCAACCTGAGAAATATTGACTTTTTCCTGACTGGTAATAAACTAGAAGGTCAAAGAGTCTCTGAGCAGCGTCAAATGCCCAGCCCCTGGAAGCAGCATCTGTGTACGTTCCTCGATGCTCCAGGGCTCCTACAGAACATCCTCCCGGCAGCAGATCCTGGGGGATTCCCCATAACTTGTCCCCTTCTGCTCCTCATGGGCTGCTGCGATCTCATGGGACAGGTTGGACTGGACCAGCAGCTCCTTGATGCCCACTTAGGGATGCAAGGTTCCCCTCAGAGCCTTAGGGAGCTTATTTCCATTTTAATATTGAGTTTATATTAAAAATCACTGGCCAAGCATTACTCAACAAGAGCCATTGCCGCTGTTAAGGAAATCTCAGGAAAGATGCGTTGAAGACTGGGATAACTGGGGCCTTCCAGGAAAAACAGAAGCCCTGGCTGTTCCACCTCCACTCCAACCGCATGCAGAAGAGCCCAAGGTTTTGCAAGGAGCTCCTACCATGTCCCAGCATTGCTCCCAAAAGGGGAGCGAGTGTCATCAGGCAAAGGAGCCCTCGGTTCTTTGTCACGTTATTAAAAGTGACCGACTTCCCCACTCCTACAAGGATTATGGAAACCATGAATGGGAAAGGTAATTGAGTGAAACTAGCCACTAAGTGCGTGCAGTACTTAYGGGCCCCACCGCACTGCATGAAAAAAGATTTCATTTATTTTATCAGGTCGCAAAGAAAGTCAGCTAGGGAGGTTAAAAATTGATCACCTTGCAAAACAAGCCACTTTTTGACAGTAATTAAGTTAAGTTTGCCCAACGCAGCTGAAGACTGATCTGTTGCATTAGACCAAAGCCAGCATGCTGGAAAGAGGGAGCCCACCCATTAAACACTGTGTKTGCTCTAAACCTGGGTCCTCTTGCAAAGCAAACCAGCAAGTTACAGCAATGCAGTTATTCTACCCCATCCTCTCACCAGGAGTCTTCCAACRCTTTTCCTGTGCTACCTTAAACAATCTTCTGTGGTTTAAAACATCTCAGCTGTGCTAAGCACTACTTACTGCTACAAAAATTCCTGCGGCTGGGATGTGCAGTCATATTTATACACGCTTGYATATGCCCATTTGGGTCAGGGTTATATACTTCTGTTCACATATGTGCATGCACAYGTATATAAGGGTAACCAGACACCTCCCAGGACACTTGACTTGCCACAGTGTCCCTTCTGCTGCTGAGATGCTCCAGCATGGGGCCTCCAGCCTTCCTGCACTAGCAGGTACTTAGTAGAGGCTTCTTGAATAACTGGCAGCTTGAAGTGACAAGAGGCGAGATGCATTAAACCCATACCTGGCTTCTGCTCAGCCAGCGAATGCTTATACATATTGATATATACATACTGATACCGCTGCAATAAAAACAGGAAGGAAACATAAAGCAAGGATCTCCTAATAATCTTCCCTTGGAGCTTCTCCATTTTCTCATTGCAAGCCTCTTAYGGGAGTGGAGAGGCCACAGTAAATCACCCAGCACTCACGTGCGTTATCTCAGCTACCAGCCTTACAGGATATAACTCATTTATTTACACAAGGCAAAACTAGTGACTTATCCTGGGGAAAGATACAGGCTGCGAGACCCTCTTGGGGCACTTTGCCAGGGARGCAAACGGTTGGGGCTGGTCCTTCCATGGGCTGCGATAACTAGAGGGACCAGCCAATGTTTCAGTAGAAGTGATCATCAATGCTGGGCTCCTTCAGATGCTCTGCATGGGACCAGAGCTGTGCCTTACTTACACAGAAAGCCTATAGAGACCAGAGCCTATAGAGACCAGAGCCTATAGAGACCAGTCACAGAACTCCAACAAGCTCTGCACGGGTGCAAGGAGACAGGGCTCCCATACGACAAAGAGGCTGCCCGGTTTGAAAAGCAAAGCAAAAACAGCTAAAAGAGAGCGACGCATCTACGGAGAAGCAGCGTTGCCACAAACGGTTACAGCAGCAACACTGAYGCTCCGGGAACCGCGAATGCGGGTGCACAGATCAGTGTTAAACAAATGAAAGAACTGCTCATCCGGAGGCGTTCGGCAACGTGCAGCTATTCCACAAATAGCACAAGGAGGCATCAAAATCCAGAAGAATTCCTACATCAACTCTATCTGAAAATCTTCTGTCAATAGAAGAAGCTCCTAACAGGTGATAATGAAAACACAATTGAAAATTGAGTGACTCAAAATGATCAATTAAACTAATTTTATCCCCTTTTCCAATTCTTTTAATCATGAAAAGATCAAAAGCTCCATTAAACATTATTTTGGGAGAGCATTACGGTTTATGACTGTGATAAGAAAAAAAGACGCAAGAAACATCAAGAAATCCAAAGATCAAAACTATGTAAAGCATATATGCAGATTCCTAAGGAAAGCCCCTGCCAATGTACAAGAGCATATATATTTAGCCTCTTGCAGTGAATCTGCAGCGTGCTCGATCTGCTCAACTTTCTCCTCTGAGAAGAGCTACTGCAGAGACGCTCCACACAGCTGCCCCACGTCAGTGGTTTTGGGGAGTCCCCTGGGCCGGGTGCCGTCGCCCCATGCAGCGGGACAGGAGCCCGAGCCCCTTCCACCCGACGGACGCTGCGGATGCAGCTCCGCACCCGGCTCCRTCTCTGCTGACCGGAGCCCATACGGCAGAGGGGTGGTGGTGCAGCCGAAGGGAGACACGTGCAGGCCCACCTCACTAATGACCCGCAGTCCTGCTGCTGCAGTACCAGAAATAATCCAGGAACAAAAGATGCTACATTTCCATCTCCGGGGTATTCTAAAGTCTCACGGAAATTTCTCTATTTTCCAGGCTGTTGACTCACCACTTTGCATTACAACCATTTAAAATGACTCTCCTTGGTTGTTATACGCATGTTTTCGTCCTGCATAGGCACAGGATAAACGCTCCTGCAACCTGGCTTTAAAGGTTGCTCACTTTCTTGGTTATTTTCTCAYTCAGTGAATCCATTTACATGGCTTACTATGGGGGGACTGGGGGGTTCATCATCACATTTGTCTCAAAAATAAACATTCTTCTGGCAATTTATATTCAGCTGGAAGAGAATTAGAAAAGAAAAGGCTTTCCTAGTTAATACCYACTCAACTTCCATATCACATCACTTTCCAGTTGTGCTCTTTGCAAAAWTCACCAGCCCTGCACCGAATCCTGCCTCTGTGCACAGCTCCTGATTGCTTGCAGACCTCGGGGAGTATCTGAACACAACACGGTCTCCCTTCTAATGCAAAGGCACAAAAAGAGAAAACAAGAGGATCGCATTTAATCAAAAAGCCTGGGATGAAAGGTAGGAATAAGCAGCAATTATCTGTGATCAAGATCAGAGCATCTCAAGCAAAAGCAGCATTTTTTTCCCCCCCTCTTTCCA
This sequence comes from Eudromia elegans, assembly GCA_003342815.1. Lineage (NCBI taxonomy): Eukaryota > Metazoa > Chordata > Aves > Tinamiformes > Tinamidae > Eudromia > Eudromia elegans. Next base: position 6,355,617 of record PTEX01000016.1, on the reverse strand, counting down.
AGGAAAGGAAGGGAATGGAGAGCATTTCAGCACAGGGCATGTTTGCAGACCTGCTGCCATACGGTACTTGCCTGGCTGCAGGAGTAGCCCTGGCTCACGGGCAGCTAGCAGGGAGCCAGGCACGGTGGGACACACTCTGCAYTGCAAACTGGAGGCCAAAATTCATCAGGTTCCTCATTGCCTTGTACTTAAAATTAGCTCCCTGCTGCCTTGGAAAAACTTGGGTCAATCTATTCACCTGAACTTCGAGAGAATGTGGAGGAAACCCAGCTCGCCATGGTGGCCACTATGACTTGTTCATTGGGATTAGCAAATCCAAGGCACCCCCTTAGGGAAAAAAAACACAATGAGGAACCAGTGCAGAAGAAACAGGAGAGAAGAGAGATTTCTCAGTCACCGAACATACTGATCAGGAAATAAGAGGCGCTTTGGGTTGCTATTTCAGACCTGAATGCGTGCACAGACACCAAAGCTTTTAATGATTTATGTGACAGTAGAGCTGACCCTAATGCTACCTCTAGTTATGTCAGCAGGAAGAGACACGGTCTGGCCAGGCTTTCYAGGCGAGCAGAATGCCCAAGGGGCTCAAGCAAACTCAGGAGCAGCATTTCCAGAGGGGCGGGCAGCAGCAGGCRCAGAGCTGAGCAGAGCTCCGCAAATCCCACGGCTTCCCCCACGGCACAAGCGAGGAGCCCATGGGTGCCCAACGCGGCTGCCGTCCCCACAGGCGGGCACCGTGTCGCCATGGAGGACACCCCCAAAGGCAGCAGACCCACCCGGCTGCTGGACTGTRTTTGCACAAGCAGCATTCCCGGCAGCAGCAGAGCGCCAAGCCCTGGGCCGAACGTCACGCTGGGCACGGCGGCCGCTCTCCRGGCTCGCGCTGCAACCAGCGGCTTGCCAGCGCTCTGTGCTAATGAGGCCCATTTCCCCCMTGGGAAAGGAGGCAGGGGGAGGGAATTCAGTTTTCATGCTCCCCAGTGCATGTGTTCAACTGCTCCCGCTCACATCAGCGCCCGACAGGGCAGGGCTCCAAGCACCTCGTGGCTGCTGCAAGCAGCAGCTCTCCAACGCAGTGCCAATGGCAAGGAAAAAGGCAGTTAAGATTTTTCACACACAATAAAGTCTTTTTTTTTAATATATTTTTTTTTAAAGTCAGAATTGTTTTGTATAGCAGGAACATGTGCTGCGCGTTCAAGCCAGAGCTGCCTCCCACCTCCTCGTGCACTTCCCAGCGAGCCGCCTTTGCCGCAGGCTCCGGCAGGGCCGTGTCCCCCGGGGCCGGCAGGACATGCAGGAGCTAAGTGCCTGGCGCCAGGTTAGCGGGGTGGAAAACACACACAGGGCCCGGCTGGGACTARCACAACATCCGAAACGTCAACGAGGAAAACCCCGCAGGGTCCCAGGCTGAAACGGAGTGAATGAGCAGCTGGCCAAGGGGGAAAGGGAGGGGGGGAAATTCATGGAATAATGGAGAAGAGCAGTTTGCTCTCAGCGTGTGGGGCTGGACCAAAACGCAGCTTCTCCAGAGCTGCTGGGGAGTCCTAAACTGCCCGGTGCCTAAACAGGACCACCACAGCTGGCAAAAGACATGGAAATTAAGCAGCACAAGACTGCTTCCCTCCCCGTGCAAAACGAGCTAGGACTGCAGTAAGGAGCCCAAAATTGAGGGCTCCTGGAAAACACCTTGTTTTCCTGCCAGCTTTGTTACAACTAACCAAGTTATCCCAAAACACRGCACTGGGGTAACTCCCTCGCTGCAGATTCAGCCTATTCCACCTCCCATTTGCCCATGAAACGAGGGCACCGTCCAGCTCCACGCGAGCTGCCCCAGGGCCTGTGGGGCCGTCACCGTGCGCCTGGTGACCCGGCTGCTGCACCTCTAGCACAGCAAGAATTCCCACTAAAACCCCTGCGAATTCCAGGCTCCACAAACACCAACTCACCGACTTCCTTCTCACAGCTCCAGCAAAAAACACTGCTACACTTTTTGCATTGCCCTCTCCGCATTATCTTGCCATTCATGATTTCACCCTAATATTTAAAAATTATGAGTTTCTTCCCTCCAGAAACTAAAAGCCCAAACCCACAACCGGTGCCGATCTGCAAGGACAGCTCCAAAACACATTGCTGCAGCCAAGTGATCAGTTCCCAGAACCTCCAAAGAGGAGGGAATAAGTTTTCCTTTAAGGACAGAGCTTTTTTCCCTTTGAAACACCCCTGTTTCCTGTCTTTTCCTTGCAGGACTTGTTGACAAGGGAGGTTAAAGTGAATTAACCACAGCCAAGTTCCTCYTTGCTCAAGGAAAAGGCCCGCAGAGCAAATCAGGGCACTTCACCACAGAGCTTGAGCTGCTCCCAGGGCTGGGTTAATTTTGCACTGCGTTTTATGCACTCTGGTATCCACCACTGCTGGTTCCATGGGAAATAAGTGAATTTTACCCTTTAAACATAGTTTCTACCACAGTATTTTGCATCTATGGGAGGACCTGGTAGACTGCGAGGAGATATATTGCAATATTTCACAAGTGCTTGTAGGATATATTTAGCAAACATTTCATATTGGTGCCTGCCTGGATATGTCAGAAAAAGCMAAATAAATAAATAATACGAAGCTTTAATGACGCACTTCAAAAGGAAAATCATATGAAATAACTTTCCAGTCATCTCAAAAGATTTAGGCAATGTAATGGGATAATTCCTTGCAAATGTGTTTGTTACACAATGCTTAGTATTAATAAGCCCTCATAATGAGGCATGCAAACAGTTTACCCTTGGTGTTATTAGAGATCTAAGCAGATGAGCGGGAGCTGTCACTGCAGAGCCCCGATGCTCTGGGCATTTCCCAGGGCTGTCCCCGGGGCCCACCTTGTCTCATCTTGTCAGGGGCTGCTGCTCTGCTATGTGATTTATAAACACCTCCTGGTAACGCACCTTAAAGGCTGCGCTATTCAATARAAGCTACGGAAACATCCCGACAGCAGCAGCTTCTGGCCTCGCTCGTGCACAAACCCAGCGCTGCAGCACTAAATCCCACCGCAGGCGTCCCCTCCGCCGCCCCGAGGAGCGGCATCGCCTGCCAAAGCGGGTGCACGGCCCCGAGCCCGTCCAGCCCCGGGGCTTCTGCAGCGCAAAGCTCGGCCCCCGAGGACACCRCCGCCGCCTTGCCCCAAATAGCTGCCGCCCCCGCGGCTCGGGCTGCCTGCACGGCCGGGCACGAGCTACACGGCCGCAGCCCAAATTGCATTAGGCCTCCCCTGGCTGCACACACTGAGATTATGACTGCTCAGTGCACCCGGCACACAGATGGTCGCAAGGGAACACTAAAAGCAAATTCTGGCCCTGTCTATCATCCATAATTCAAGAGAAATCAGGGTTAAAAAAAGTGCACRAGCAATAGACATAATTTATAATGCTGCAAGTGGGAGAGCTGGCAGTCTCTCGCATCATAAAGTTTAAATAACGGTGGTTTAGCACCAGATGCAGCCGCAGCTGTCCCRCGCGCAACGCCATTAGCTCCATTACGGCACGGAGCAGGCGTGCCCAGGAACCTCGGAGGAAACACGCTGCTAACGGCGCGAGGAGGAGGGCAGGAACCCCACGCAGAGCACCCCGGGACCGCGCGGGACGCTGCCTTGGAYGGCAAGGGAGCAAAGAGGGAGGCGYGTTGGCATCTGCTCTGGAAACGCGGCYGGTCTTCCATCACCGGCACCGTTTYGGAGCGGCTGCTCTGAACTCGGATCGATACGGTGACATTTACCTTGCRATCCGCTGCTTTCTTCCTGATGCAAACCAACAACAATGTGTTCTGGTTTCCCCCGGCTTGACACAAGGGATGGTCAAATGAACTCAGCGGGCGCGCGGGGCGGCGCTGAACCCTCCGCACGGCCCAAGGCGCCTCTCGGTCGGCGTTTCCCACAGCAGCTCCCATGAAATCAGGGGCAGCTGCACGGTCGCTGCCAGCCTCAAACTTGGGTAGCGTGGGTATGTCCAGGGAAAACCTTGAACTCTTCCAAACCCAAGGGCCCATCCCCTTTCTGCAGCCAAAACCACCCATGGAGCTGAGAATCGACCCTCGAGAAACGGCCGCTTGAACACACGTTCCCCACGTGCCAGACAAGGCACTCCACAACACTCAGGCTCTTGGGTACTTTTCCCATTGCTCTCAAATGCTCCCTCCTACCAGCAGCATCGCTCCTCCAGGGACGTTCTTTTAAAGCGCTTTTTCCTTAAAGTTAATGCAAACAGGGACCGGATGGCAGTGACCGAGCAGACCCGTGGGTGCTGGCGGCACGCTGCATCTCCACCCCTCCAAGGTGAGCAGCCAACCCAGGAGCTCRGTGGCCCCGCTGCCCCCCTTCGGAGCATTGACACCAGGACACCACCCGGCTCCGTCCTGCCAGGGGTCCCCTTGGCTGGCCCCACGGGTACCGTCTCGCCAAGACCCCACGCAACCTCATCCATGAGCGGGTGCTGGAGCATCCTCTCTGCCCACACCAACAAAGCACCAAAATCACACAACATGATAAGCCAAATCAGGGGTTTCTCACCTGCATTTGAGGCACAGAAACACAGCAGCTTGTTACAATTTGCTGCTAACACGCAGCACCTGCAGAATTAACCCAGGGAAGCAGCTCTCCCTTCCTGATCCTTGCAGCCCTTTCTTGCATGTGAAACGCCTCCTCGTGCTGCCGGGCACGTAGCATTGGAGGGGTTGGGAACACTGCTCAGCTCCATAGGAGCCACAGGCAGCCGAGCCTACAGTGAGGGTCCCTGGGAAGCTCCGTGATTCCCAAAAGCAGGAGATGCCAGCGGGGGACAGGAGCTGCTGCAAACCCCCCGCTATGTTCAGTGCACGTCTGCCCTTGGACCCTCACACCAAGCTGGGAAGCGGAGTCTGTTCCCCTGCTCCTTGAGCAAGCGCACGCAGGACTAACACCCAAGGTGCCTGTTTGAGCAACGGGGCCACTCTGCACCGGGAACTCGGGTCTGCACACTCGACACTTGTGCTTTTCATCTTCAATTTCCACGTGCACAGTTCTGTGTTAATGCAAATTAACGTTACAGACACTAAGTGGTACCTACGCACCATGCGGGCACAGGCGCTGCCTGCACAGAGCTCGCAGCGGGGCCCAGGAGCACAGGCAGCATCCAAGGCTGGATCCAATACCCACATTGTCATCAGCTGGAGAACCACAGAGGTGACAACCGAGGCACAACGCATCAACACTGCTGGGGCCATGAACTACTCCTGGCTTTTGCTTTGCAAATCCACGTGGAGTGCTTGGGAACTTCATCCTGGGTGAAGCTCTATCCCCGCTGACCACTTGCATGCAAAAAGCCATCACAGCAGCAACAGGAGAGGAAAATGTGAAAACCAGAAGTCCTGCTTGTTTAGCATAACCATTCTGCTTGAAAAAAATAAAGGTTTCCCTCTGTGCTTGATGTGATTTTGATGGCTTGGGTTATACATGAGATCTCTAACTCTGCCTGCTCATTTAGGATCACAAATTTGCCCCTTCTACTCACAGATTCAAAGCACAGCCAGGAAAGCTGCACTGAGCGGGTGAATCCGGGCTCCAGCCCCACACCCCGAATGCCACAGAAGCTCCTCCACTGTCAATGCCCGTTTCCTTTCCTCCTGCCAGCACATCACCCCATATCTAAATTCCCCTTCTCTATAGGAAGAAACTTAACCAAGTCAGGAAAACAACAAATCAATGCTGCTCGCATTGCTTTTCACGTCTGGCTACCCATTAATGCTGTGCCAGGCGCCATCAGTGTCAAAAGACGTATCAGCAGTGGCTGGACCCGAAACGGGAAAAGGGAAAAGGTGCAGGAGCAGCGAGAAAAATTACTAATTGCCCAGGACGCTACTTGGGCTCCTGCTCACGGGCTGCTGTGTCTTGGGTAGGGATTTTGCTGGCTCGGGAAATATGAGGTGCAAGAAACATTCGCCACGTTAAAGAAAAAATCCAAGATTTGCATCAGCCCTCAATCTGGGGGAAAATTGGTTTTCTAATCTGTTCAAAGGATCTCAAAGGTAGAGCTGGGGAGACTCTGTTATCACTAACAGATCTGAGCCCTTCTAAGCTCTGAGGTTTTGTTTTTGAAAATGAAAAGCTGCCTGTCTTGCAGGAGTAAGAAACTAAAGGCAACTGAACACAGGGACTTTGCATGTGCATCCAGTCTTCTTTCTCTCTACATATGTTCTGGCCCCTGCTCTGCTTTTTCACTCGAATGCATTTAAAAAGTGGAAACTCAAAGCTCCTGTGGTTGCAACAGCCCTGGATTTCACATGAGAGGTTTCCATTTGGTGCTGCAAAAAGGCAGAGACAAGAAAACCACTGACCTAAATTGCTGCACGGAAGCTCCYACCAGTTGCACAGTAGAGATGCACCCAGGGCACAGGAAGACCCACATCCCATCTCCACTCCTGCAGACAGTGCGAGCCATGGTCAGGTTGCCTCCTGCCTCTTTCCTCCTACTTTCTAATATATAAAATGGGAATTGCAATATCTCCGGGTTTGATTTTCCTGCTTAACTCTAGTCCTAACCAGTTACTGTCAACATTCCTGAAGACTGACTGCAAACAGATCCTGCAAGCACAGGGTGATCTGTCACCACTAGAAACATCCCAGGAACACCAAACTGCAGTTCCCCTCCTCATTTTGCATTTGCGGGAGTACACAGCTATAAATATTCTAAATAAATGAAAGATAATAATGTGACTTTTTCCAGYGTAGCCAGACAATCAACGCTGCTGATTTTCAGATTATTAAATCTGCTCCTGTTGATTTCAACAGTTGCAGGGTGATTAAAAGAAAACATGAGAGCAAGCCTGTACCACGCATCTCAGAACAGAGTCATTCTTTCTTAAAAAAAAAAAAAATCAGAAAGTTTCTAAGCAAAACTCTCAGGCCAGAACTGCCCAACAACGTGCTGTCAGAGAAGGTTGGGATTCTTAGAGGTTTGGCAGCTCCTTCTCCCAGTCTCCCAAATCTGGAAGCCTCTGGCAGCTGTTTGCCCCTCTTTAATCCAATGCAGTGAACGCACAGGAAATGTCTGCGACGTTTTCATTTCCAGGTTAACCCATTTCAGAAGCACAGAAGAGCACTAATAAGCAAACTTCAAAAACATAAAGACTTTTATACACAACCTCATCTCCCCTGGGTGCTTAGCTGCACTTTAAACTGCTTCTAATTCCAGATGCTACGCAATAACATTGCACTTTAAAATACTTCTGATTCCAGATGCTATGCAGTTATGTTGCATTTTAAACTGCTTTTAATTCCAGGGGCTAAAGAATTTTGTGCTTGGTCACAGCCTGGGCTTCTGGGACTCCCATGAGCCAAAGGCACAAGGCAAAACATCTCCCCATTAAGAGAGACCAAACGATTCCCAAACTGGCACTTTGATAGGAAACGTTGATGGAATCCACCTTCTCGGGCTCTCCTGTACAGATATATCCAGCTACTGGAAACCCAAGTCAGTGTCTCATTAGTCTGCAGCATTTTAAACCTATCAGAGGAAATTACAACTCAACAGCAGCAGTCACAGGTCGTGGACATGACCCAAAGTCCTGCCCAGGTCCACGTCCCGCTGCCAAGAGGTCACCAGCCCCACACACAAACACATCAAAAACACATGGACGCCTCAAACACACAAAACCTTAAACCTACGGCCTACGTTTGAGTCATATTTGCTTACCACACATAGAAAACACGGTGCTCTTGAGCTTTATGGGGTTTACACAGCTCTTCACTGATCTAGCTTCTCCAAACTAAGGTCAGACGCTAGAATTAAAGCATTTCTGCTCATAGAGAAGGTCATGCTCATAAACAATATTGCAAAAACTTTGTATATCACTTATACAAAAACTCTACCTTTAAGGAAAACACAAGGTACTTCTATAAATACTTAGTTCAGGTACAATATGCTATGTTAATATGAACTAACGTTTTAGCATTATAACCCACTACTATATGTGGAACAACGTCATAAATTATACAAAGTCACAGCAATGTATTCACCTGATGGCTCTTGGAACAATAACCAGGGTCTTTCCTATGAAAATTTGGAGGGCCAAGGCCATGTTTTTACATACACATTTGCCAAATGGTAGAAAAGCCCATATTTCCTGCCTGTACATTGTGGGCAGTAAAGAACTGGGTTTTTAGTGAGCCTGAAAGACCTCAAAAGAGTCTAAAAAATCCTTAAAAAACACTAAGTGTTTTAAATTATGATCAAGAGCAAGTCCTTGACAGAGGTTGTGTTTTTATCCTCTCACACCGCATCACTTCAGCTCCGAGTGCTCATGGAAAATGGGCCTCATCTCCAGATGCGATGGATAAGCTCATCCCAAGGGGTGAGAGCATGGAAGTGACCCGCACCATCCTCGTCCTTGCGGGACCAGCCCATCGGGAGACTCCGCAATGGGGCACCCTCGCTGAGGTCCCTCGTCCCGCAGAGGGGCCGGGCGCTTTCCTCGCACGTGGCCGATGCCCAGTTGGGTGCAGGAACTGCCCCGGGTACCGCGGGGCCAAGACCACCTGTCTGGCTCCGCATTTACTTCTGGGTGGCCCTGTTTACTTCTCCAAACTCAAGCGTTTCTCCCAAAGCTCTTTTTCTCCCCCATCAGACATGGTTCTGGAGCCAGGAAAACCAGCTCGAATACATTAAAGCATCTTTAATCTCTGCTCACATACGGTATAGAAATTCTTTGAAATATTTAAAGTTTAACCAATTGATTTTGCTTCTGGCGAGTCTCAGCTGCAGATAATTTTGTGGACAGTGTGGACTAACACACTGAAATATCTACTTATGATCTGGCTGGTGTATTTAAGGGAGAACGGAGAAACTGTTATTAGCTATGGAGCGGGAGTCGGGAAGACGCCGAGCAGCTTCGCCCAGGGGATCCCAGCATCCCGCGCCAGCCCTGCACCACGCTGGGGAGCGCCGAACACCACCCGGGATGCAAAACTGCACTGCACACCTGCAAATCTCACCCTTCTTTGTGCCTGATTGGCTTTATGGGTTTCATATCAGTCCACCTCTGAAAATCAGAAGGAATTTATCATCGTGCCTCTGAACGCCACGTAGATATTAACTACCATTATGTAGCTCGACTGCTGAAAGGCCAGTATTGTAAGTGTTATCCTGATGCAGATAAGCATTGGAAAGCAGTGAGAATGGGGAAATCCTCCTAAAGYCCTGGTGCTTCCCCAGCGCACCGGGAGAACGGCCGCAGCGGGTCGTGCCATGGGAGCTGCAGCCGCCCGCGTGCCATGGGCGGCAACAGGAGCCAGAGCAAGTGAAAAGCAACCGCAAAAAGCTTAGTAAAGAGCTAAAGGATGGAGCCAGCAGGATCCTGGGAGCTGGGCAATACTCGGCTGCCTCGAAAAGCGAGCTTCCCGCTTCCCAATTCCCACCCAGCATCAGCACAGGGCAGGAGATGCCTGTCCCGCTGCATCCTGGTGCTGCACAGCAAGGACATTCAATTAAGCCTCCCACAAGAAACACGCTGCTGTGGTTTAATTCAGTCTCTAATAACCTATTAGCACAAAACCCACCATCAAGTCAGCATGAGCATCAGTGCCTTTTTAAGGTGCAATTTCCTTCCAGCGCTAAAGAGGGACTATTCACATCTAATCACGGCACACAAAAACCCAAGCTCCCCCTCTGGAGTTTACCTAATTATTATAAATATTATTCTAACACTTATCAAAATATTAGAATGCTTTTCCAAGTGGCTCTGCTCTCTGCATGCAATTAGCACCTTCCCCCTCGTTAGACACAGGCATGCATATGTGCACACATGCACCTGTATATATGCACACCCATATGTACACACACACTCCTTGCACCATGCAGCAACCCACAGCCTCTGCATGGAGCTCAATCCCAGGACCACGGCTGCAGGTTTCCACATCCTGGGAATGGGGTTTACACAACCATCATCCACAGCCTTGATGGCACCCAACGCTCCTCGCCCACCTCCATCCCCAAGGAGTTCTGCAAAGGGAGCTGCTCCCCAGCACCAACCTGGATCCAACTTCCCACTCRCCTGACAGGCCTGGGATTCGCCTTCTTTTTCTCCACTTTTTCCTCACTTTAAGCAAAGAACACAACTATAAGCAAACCCGACACCACAAATACAAACCAAGTTTATAGCAGAGCTTTTCCTTCATATTTAARAGAGAGGAAAGGGAAGTGACAGATACAAACTAAGTGACTGCTGRAAACTGCAGCAGTGGGAGGAGGCATCACACAGCATCCCAATCCCTTCGACTCCTGAGTAAATCCATACTTCCAAGTAGTAACAGTGCCATGCCTTTCCAGATCCCCTTCTCTCATTTGAAATGAGAACCTACATCTAGAAGAGGGAACTTTAATGACCAGAAGTGAACTTCTAACGGAGGCAGCATTGACAAAGCGTCAAGCACACGGGCTCTGCTCCCAGTACATTTAAATGGGGCACCGCAAAGCATGAGCTCCCCTGGTGCCTCCAGAGCCCCGTCTCCATCCYGCAAGGAGCAGGAAGAAGCTGGTCTACAGATATCTTCCTGGGTAGCAAATTCAGAGTTAAACTCCACCAAAATTAGAGCTTACACAGCAATACCTGGGGCTGGCATCRTTCCTATGAATATAAGTTATTTTGTATATAATAAAAAAAATTAAGTTTTTCTGAAGCACACGCAGCTCTGCAGACCACCTGGGCTTCTCGCTGTCCAAGCTGCTGCTGTTGTTCACTTGCTAAGAGCAGATGCATTTAGGAGCTGGATGCATTAGTGCTCCCCAGGATGATGCTGTGACAGAACAGGCAGGCTGATGGAAGGCTGCCGTGGAAGGCACGACCAGCTACAACTGCCCCCAGAAATAAAAAAAGTTTTAAAAAGTATATTTGGACCTTTTTCCTAGAAATATCAAAGGAAGGGCTGCCCACAGAAAGAGGGTTTTTATGTCTAGGCTTTTTCTCACCACTACCGAGAGCATCTTGCTGCCTGTGGCAGTTGTCAGCCTCTCAAATGCAAACACTGTTTCCACTTCAGAGCTGGTAGKACCAGCCACGTTTGTCTTTACAGAATATATTCCTCGCCTGCAACGTTTTCACTGCAAATGAGAAGCTCAACCACCCCAGTGAGAGGCTGGGCACGATATTAGGGCACTCGGGTGTCCTTGACTCGGTTTGAAAGCACTCCCGGAGCAGTGAAACGTTTAGCAAACRGCTGGAGCTCTAGGTGCACCTTAAAGCCTTACCCCTTGGGCACTACCTTGGGCTTCACTGGCCATGTTTATGACATCCCCACATTCAGCTTAATTAAATTTCTCCCATCATATTTACTCCAATCCCACCTCTAGAGATAGCAGATAAACAGCTGAATTGTTATTTATGACAATGCCTAGTCGATATAACCTCAAAGGACACATTTTACAACCTTTTGTTTCACAAGCGATTGAGCCTAAGTGCAGTAATATTATAGACTAAATAAAATTAATATCCCCTTTTAYTTCTGATCCTTCTTAATAACCACAATGTGTTAAAGTCATAATCAAGCTGCTGTACAAATGCAAAATTTAACCTGACTTTAATCACCTCTTATGTTTGATGAAAAAAGTTGGTTATACCAAGTGCAACTATGCATCTAAATGAGAAGCCTGTTTGTACGTAGAGCAATTTGCAGGTAGTTTTGACCAGGATGCTTTAAGCCTCTCATTGGTGCACAGACYGCAGTGGACAACTGTACTCATTTGGGGTTGCCATTGGTTTCTGAAGGCGTTATTTGAATTTTCAGCAATATTCTCACTCCTTCCATTAGGCTTTCAGATGCACAGAGCAGTTTAAGTCATTGATTTCAAATGCTCTTGATGGAAATGCTTAAAAGGAAAAGAGCTGCCTAACAGGAGTTGCTCGGCAGCTTTGAAAGCACTCCCTGGTGTTTTAAACAGCACTGAGTCATCAAATCACTGCCATTTTCTACACGCTCCTAAATTTCCAACTTTCAAATGATTTCAAAGAGCTTTTGATAGCATGAAGGAGGGAAGTGTCCGTGGAAAGGGCTCCACACACGCAAGGGGGCTGAGCGCTGCTGGCCGCTGGTGCTGCYGCCTCGCAGGGGACGTTGGGGACGCTCAGGAGCCCAGGGGCTCTCGGGGCTCCTGCGGGTCTTGCAGCCAGGAGAGTTTCAGTGGCAAGAGCAGTAAGAGCCCTGGACTGGGGGGGTTTCCCATCATGGTGTTTACACACCTCATTACACATGGGTTTCTCCTCCATTAGAAGTTATACATGGGGTACAGCAAATTTGCTTCCCAAAGAGGACAATAAATCCAGATGAAAATYCTTTCTGGAAAACAAATGGACTTTGAAGAAAGTTGTTGCTTCTGTTTTCCAAGTCTCCTGCTGCTGCTCTGGGCTGTGRCCTTTCCGTGTCCTTCTTGGCAAAGACCTTTCCCATTCAGGCTCACAGGTTTCATAATTACAATTTCCATTTTATATAACTTCCCATYCTGCTCTGAATTCCCAGATTTGCCAATCTCTAATCCAACCCATCACCACAGTCTGAAAATACAAGACCGAGCATTCACGTGTTGCAACCAGTTCTCAGCAAAAGTCTCCAGCAAGCATTCACCGCTCCAGCGTGATGGGAAACGATGCACGCAGGGTAGTCGCACGGAAAGGAGAGCTGARATGGTGACGTGGCACGTCAAACAAATCCCCGCCGCCTTTGCCAGAAAGAGGCACTCCTTCACAGACCTGCGAGAYGAGGTGACATTCTCGAAAGCTCCTCCGTGACGGAGCAGACAACGTCCTCCCGCAAGCCAGGGCCATCAAGGACCTCGCTCAGGGGTCACGAAGCTAAGCCACATTGGAGGGCTGTCTTTGAGGCTGCAGGTTAGCACGTGGCGGGGCAGAGACCCCTTGCCAGGGCAGGGCTCTCCCCTCCAAGGCCGTTTGTGCCTTCCAGCCCAGTCTGCTCAGCTCCAAGAGCTCAAATTCCAGTATTTTCCCTGAGCCGATTTTTTCACTGCTCACACTTTTACTCAAGCTATATTGACCTTTTAATGCTAAATTCCTCACTAGCCCCATCCCAGTCTGCTCCTTCCTGAGGATAGGAGGGAACTCGTGGAAGATGGACTGGCTGCTATTTCCCACAATGCTTACACTAGAAAAATAACTTTCCCACCTGGTCAAAAGGCCCGTTGGAAGGGGGACCYTGGCCTCTGGACCTACAAGGCCCGGCCTTGAGCAACCCTCTATGGCCACACAACTGGCACTTCTTGTCCTCTCAGGAAGCATCAACAAACCTTTCCTCTCCAAAGGGATCTCCCATTTAACTTGCATCTTTTAAAGCAGGCAGCCAGAGCTGCTGCCCAGGAAGCAGGACCCTCTGCCAGGTGGTTTGGGGGGGAATTTCCGCAGCTCTCGGATGAAAACGGATCACTGTGTGTTTGCTACAGCACTTCATATTGAACATATCACTCATGCAAAACCACTTTATCAGGCAGTTTTGCAAGCCAGCAGGGCCACCCCAATAGATCATGCTGGCAAGCACYGCGCTGCACTAGCGAGCTCCCGCGCGCCTCGTCACAACAGCTTTTAATTCATTATGGGAAAAGCCTCTCTCCACTTGCCATTTGAAGGGGACCATCCCAGCACAGCACTGGGAAAGAGTGAAGCAAAAACCCCCAAAAGGATGCAGAATAAATTAAAGACGTGCGCAATTACACAAATGTTTGCAAGAATACACAACACAAAACAGCAAACAGCAGCAACTCAATCCCACAACATCCTCCCGAGAAAACAGGAGGATTTTTCACTTTGAAATGTGATAATGAACAAACAATTCCCGGATGCTCCACCAGACACACTCATCTTGCTCGAAGGTTTATAATTATCTGTTAAACACATTGGTCCATTTTCAAGATTAGCGATAACGACCTTATATTCTTAATAGAGCCCTTTGCCTCCGAGGGTTCAGGGGGAGCYTACCCAGGCACCCAGTCCTGCTGCAGCCACCTCCATGCAGCAGCCCCTGCTCTTTAGAGCTGCATATGCTGCAACACCCTTTACTACACGGTAAGTAGAATATTTTCATGCAAGGAAGGAGGAGGTTACACAAAAACCTCCCTCAACCCCCTGTCTTTCCATAYAGGAGCTCAAGGATAGGAAAGAAATGACAGGCTGGACCTGCACCCCCAAAGACAGGAGAGCTGCTGGAATCTACTGACAAACATGCTGCATCCAARGCAGTCACTACATTGCATCAAGGACCATGCAGACACGTGCAAGGACCCCAGGTCCTTGGACACCAGCTCCATGGGCTTGGCCACGGCCTGGCAAGAGCTCCAGCTTCTTGGCAGCCCTGAGCTCCCTAAGTCTGAAAGGGAACAAAAATCACCAGAGAACCAGAAGTTACTGAGACTAAAAGAGCTCCCTTGAAAGTCTTCAAGATGACYGTATAAATATTTGATCAACACTGAGCGATAAGAGCAGGGAAGAGATCAAAAGGTCCTATCCATAGGGTGCCAGACATTAAATGCAAGGATTAAACACAAGAATTGTTACCCAACTACAACTTAGAAGATAGAACGACCAGGCGGCTGTGGGCTACGCAGCATAAAACCCCAGGCTGCATGCTGTCCATGAGCTGCACGAYTCCCCATACGTACCTAAACCTAAACCTCCCAACACGAGAGCTCCCACCGGCCACAGCAGAACTGCCCCCACGGCCTCCCTGGGCTGGGCARGCCTCTAAGCAGGAGCTCAGCGCTGGGTCCTGCAGACACTGCTCCTTGGGCTCGCCGACAGACACCAAGAGCAAAACACACAACGTTGAGAGTCATCAACCGCTAGCAGAGCACTTAGCGTGCACCGAAGGATCGGCCCCATCACTTCAAGGGCTCTTCAGATCGACCTTGAACTCCACTTTGCAAACAAGATCTTCCTCTTGGGCTCTCGAGTGAAGTCCTTGAGCTGCTCTCGCAGGTAATCCTAGATGGGAAGAGAGCTACTTAACCTCTGGTTATGAGGACAGGGCTCCTAAGGCTTTTAAATCATGAACAGTCAGCAGAAAGTAACAGAGAAAGGCTTGCAAGTCATTACCCAAAATACGGTATGAAACAGAGACTAAGTACACAGCAGAGAAAACCTTCCGATTGATTTTAATGGGTTTTGACTGAGGCTTTTTAAAACAGAGTGAACCCCAAGAGACATACGGTCCAATGGGCTGAACTGCATGAGTGCATTTGTTATTACTCATCCCAAAGGAAAACTTCGGGATAAAACATGCCAGGATGCTGCAAATCAAGAACAAAAGAGGGAGTCGATCCTGCAGTTCGAGGTCTGCAGTCTATTTTATTCTTTTCCTATAAAGATCGGTTTAGAGCATCAAAATTGCTGCCCAATCTGCAAAACCAAGGGGTCCCGCCCTTGCTTAGCAGAGCCAGCTGCAAGGCTTGATGCACTCTCTAGAGAAGGGCTCCCAAAGCACCATGGTTCAACTAGCAGTTAACAGCACGGTCTGGGGGCTGAGCTTGGCAAAGCCACTGCTCCCTCCTGGCACAGCATGAGGCCAAACAAATCAATAGCGGGTTGTTAACGCCAATCCAATGAATTCAAAGCAGGGGTTTGGTTTTAAAMTAGAGAGTTACTGAAACAGAACTAAACATTGTCTAAAAAAATCAAGTCAGCTGCAAAAAGCAATAAATAATTAAAGCAATAAGCTTGTTCATGAAGAGAGAACATAATTAAATTAATTCTACCACCAAGTATAGAAATATCAATACTGCAACGTGAGAAGATGCATACAGGAAGGCAGAGTGCTACACAGCTTTTAAATCTGCAGCTACACAACCAGCACAACAGCAAAGTGATTTTGTATGTGTATAAATTAAAGAAAAAATCAAATTCACACCATAATACAGTACTTTTAAAGAGCAAGGAGCTGCAGAGAGCCGGACAACTGCCTCCTGCAAGGCTATGCTGCGTGTGGAATACACACTGCTGGCTGAGAGCTGGGAGGAACAGGTCTATCTGAGGTGAAATCTTGACGAGTTCCAGGAAGGGAACCACGTTTCTGGTCTCTTCCAGCCCCTACCTCCGCACACAGCTCTCCTGCTGTCACCCATGACCACAAACAAAATTGTGAAGATCTAAATTTCCTTCCACCTCTTACGGTCGGCAACCCATGAGCAAGCTCCTAGGTCCTGCTTTTCCTGCCAGGAGGGCCTTTTCCCAAGAGAGAAGCACATATGAATGCACACAGGCTTCCTTTTCAGCTGCCTCTCACACACCCTGCCTTTTTGCCTTAGACAAAGCCCCAAAAACAGGGATGAGCAAGGGCAGCTCTAATAATGAMATACCTGCAGAGACTTTGTGGATGTCAACTGTAAAACATCACCCCAGCACTTATGGTATTAGCACAGCTTCGCTGCATTTAAAGAGTTGCTACGAAATACCAGGGTAACACTTAGTCACCTCTTTAAATCTGTTTTTACAGCTGGTTAAGCCTAGACTTRGTGTGGTGTAAAGCATTGCCTTCCCTCAGGGAGGTGCAGGAAGCTCTTTTGCAGAGCMTAGCAAGGTACACAGCAAAGTCATTGCAGGCTGCTCCACACAGCAAATATCCGTCAAAAACAATTCAGCAGTGCCAAGAGAAGTGAGCCTGGCCTTATCAATGGCTCTGCAAAAACACTCCATCGCCACGACATTTTTGGGGCTGTTCATTAAACCCAAGGGGTCAGGACTGGGAGCACCAACTACAGGCTACAGGAGAAGGCTGGATCTCCTCACCTTGCTTGAAGCGTGGTCTTGCTCCAACCAGAGTCCCTAGGCCTCAAGCAGGAGGAAGGTCYTCTCCAAAACTTGGCTCAAGAGCTATTGCAACATCACGCTGAGCAGCGACTCGCTGCACAAGCCGCGGCAGGTCCTGCATCAGCTCTCCAGCAGCTGGCAAAAAACCAAACAAACTGCTCTGCTACAGGCCAGGTTTGCAAAACACGTAACTCGAAGCCTGGAACAGCCTCTTGCTGTTTCTTCAACAGCAAAGCCGGGAGCTAGAGTGATCCATGCAGTGCCTGGGCCCATACCCAGCTTTACATAATGACTGTCTTACCAAAATACCCATGCCACCCCACGCTGTGTTTCTAAGTTTACTTAGTGTTATCCCTGTTTCACACAAGGAAAAGGTTACTTGCTAATGATAAAGATAACAGTGGTTTTTAGGGTAAAAAAATCTCCAATGCAAGTTCGTTACACAATTCTGAAATCCAAGGATATATTTGCAGTYAAAGATCCCAGAAATTGCTACTCATTTCACCACTGGGTAAATAGGATTATTTCTGTATACCAGGCACTCAGAATTAGGCTCCAAAAAGCCAGGATCCATCTCAGGGCCTTCATCCTCACTTAGATCAAACAACAACAATTGCCTACTGGTTATGGTCAGGCTTTATGTGGTAACTRATGGAATAAATAATGCAAAAGTAATAGATGCAAGTCCTCAGCTTGGGCCCAGCTGACATGGGACAAGACAACACAGCATCCCTAAGGAGCCAGCACTTCCTTACTTTCCTTTCCGATCCAAAGCTGCACCTGCTTTTCCACTTACAACACACACGAGATCAATGATATCACTCTACCTTGAAGCCTGCATCACAAAAGTCAAGACAAAAACCAGAAAATAGCAATTGGATGAGGTTTGCACAGAGAGGATGTCAAGTAAATCAAATCACTCAGGCTAATATCGCTCTAGGAATCAACCTAAGTATTTTGAAGCATTCTCATAAACCTCCTCTTTGCTTCAGCTCCTGGAAGTACCAGCATAAATGGGTGTCTCAGGCCACAAGCTCCCAGCCAAGACCGAGCAGCCACCAAAGGGATCCGCTACCTATCCCTAGGGATTGTACCAATCCCTGCCGCAGATCCCCAGGGATAAATCTGAGGTCAGAACCCATGTTATGGGCAAGAATTCACCCCTTCACTTTCATTTCCACATTAGGACAAACCACCACATCTTCAGGAGTGCTACAGTCGGTCAGCATTACATTACCTGATCTGCATCAAAACTGGCATTATTTTTTTCARCCAAGGAGAAAGATTAAAAAATAAAAAGGCAAGGGAGATAAGGGAGACCTGAAAGTCATTTTAACACAACAGCTGACAAACATACATAATTAGATTGGGACATTCAAAGAAAGTGGGCTGTGTTCATAGTCATTTTAAAACAGCAAGTTTCCGTTCATGAATCTAATATCTAAAGTTTGCTGCTMATGCTCTAGACCTGACAAATGGCTCCTGTGCTCAGAGCCTTGCCCGGCTCCCCYCTATCTCAGTTGGCCTAATAGAAGATATTACTTCTCCCTGCAAACCTTGGCTTTCATATCCTAGCAACTGACAAATAATGGACATAGAGAACACTGATTTTTATCTCCGATTTAAATAGAAAATTCATGTGTTTGCTCCAAGGACTGAATCGTACTTTTTAAAAAAATAAAGAAAAGCCTTCACAGSTCTAGGGAACCTTCCCGGCAGCTCACGAGCGTGCTCATGGAAAGCTCAGATCTCTCCCGAGGCATGCCGCAAGGGAAACGATGGTGCCACGTGCAGCAGCAGCAGCGTCCCTTCCCGTAATTCAGAAGGAAGGCTCATAGGGGTCATCTGCCCCGCGCACAGCTGGACCACACCGAGCAAGCRCTGGGGAACACGCTCTGCACGAGGGGATTATGATGCCCAGTACACGAAATGATGAGGATTTGTTCCAGTGACGCTGTTTGTATTGGGAGATATTAAAAGGTGGTGAAGAGTCATTTYCAGCATGCCTAATATTCAACAGAAACTGCTTGAAGTTCACTCGGAACCTGATTACTTCTGTCACTTGCACACTCCTGGGACAGCAGTCGAGTCTGGGGCTTTGCTGAAAAAGCCCAAGYGCTGGAGCTGATGCAGCCGACCTGCTTGGAATCACCTGGAGCCCTGCAAGCTCTCACCCATACGCATCCAAATAAGCCTTTCGTAGCCCAGAGGGGCCAGGTCACCCTGTCTGCAGCAGAATCAAGCACGACTGACACCGAGATGAAAACTGTGTTAACTATTTCCAYGCCCTAAACACAGGTCGGGTCCCAAACGGTGCAGGCTGGTCAAGTCCTGTCAACATCTTGCTTAGCTCGGGCTGCAGAAACGCTCCCCTCGTGCACATCCCTTCTAACAGCAACAACCCCCAACTGAGGGACTGTTTTTCCATAGAAACATCTCGGGCAATGGATCATCCCTCATTGAGGCTGGTGCCCGTGGCGTTGGCTGTGGTGATAACGGCTGAGGAGCTGCTCAGAGCCGCTTCCAATTTCCAGCTTCGCTGACTCTATTCCCAGGGAAGAACGCTTGCCACAATGTTGGTTTTGCTAAAAGGGGATGATGAACCGAAGTATTTAGTGGGTACTARGGAAGAACTTAAAGCAAACTAAGGCAATTAGGCAATTTAAGAAAATTAAGAATTTTGGAAAAAAATGGGAAAAATATGGAAAACCAAATAGGGAATTGAATAATGAAAAATCTCTTTTAAGTAACTCTGAGAAAAATATTGTTTGAAACATTCAAATATGAAAAATGTCTCATTACAGACAATCCACATTACAGAAGCTTAATGGGAGAAGCAGGACATACAGTAAGGTGGCATCATATAACACTGTCACCTACTCTGTCATTGCAATGAAAAACTAAATTAAAATCTTGGAAGCAACAATTTGAAAAATTCCCAATTCCTGAGGTGCAGAAATCTTGATAAACGTGGCACTTTCTTCTTTCAACTTCTTTATTCCCCAGGCAGGGCACAACTTCCTGGGARTATCTGTGGGATCCAGCCAAGCCGCGGGCTCCCCACCAGCTATTGCAGCACAGCGATCCACATGAAGGGGCACTGGTTAATAAACCCAGTGGAGAGGCCCACGCGTTGAACAAGCTGAAGAGCCAGACTCACTTTCCACACGTACTCCTTGCCTCCTGGCGCGGCAGGTTAGTGGAGGAGCCCCRTAACAGCCCTCCAATAATCCTGCTCTTCATCACAAGCCGCAGCGGTGCCGGGGTCAGCCCTGCTCCCCTCCCCATTGCACCCTTGGGTCCGTTTTAGCACACAGGCTGCTAGGAAAGTTCAGCAGAAGGAAGGCACCTCCTTACCTTTCTGAAATGCCAAGAGAGCAAAAGCAGCAGCAAAAGGACCTCTCGCAGGAGGGAGAGATAAGGATGGAAACGTCGGGGAGCCCAAGACAAGAGATAAGGACTATTCCCACGCTGMTCTCCGTGAGTAGCATCAGTCCCGTCTCCCCCATCCTTGAGGAAAAAGGCTGCTCCTGCCACGGTTCCGATGCTCTGCAGTTACACACACACCCAGGAGCCTCTGTAATATTCTGCTACAGGCCTCATCAAGTGCAAAAACAAACAGCATGGCGCGGGCGAGCCACCGGTGCCTCCTGACAACCACGACAATATTTATGGACGGCTATTAAACTTGTATTACTTATCTCAGAGAGCGGCGTGCCTGCAGGGTAGCCAATCAGCTCTGCTAACTAAATACATATTTACATACACTTCAGAAAGCTGCTTTATTTACCCAGTGGACCAAAATGGCTTATTCATTCTATTCCAGTTCTATTTTGGTCCATCAAGTACAGTAAAAGTGCAGTTAGGTGCATAATAAAAAGTCCTTTAGAAAAGTAATTACATTACCTTGCGCACAGCAGATTTTTCTTTCCTAAACACCAAGAACAACTGGACCATTTTACAGGATCATAATTTCTTATTAAAAACATCCTGACACACACTAATTACCAACTGGAAATCTTGTTTGGAAACGCAAAATCCACAAAGAACATTTACAAAGAAATCTGTGAAAAGACAATAATTGAAATAAACAACTGAAAAAATAATAATTGAAACTGGCAGCCACAGAAATGCAGGAATGGCACCAGTTCCTTTTATGGATCCTACAGGATTTTGCAGGACCTTGCTCTGGTGGATGATGGGAACGGGTCCATTTAGYTGGGCACCTTGGGAAGAGGCGAGCGCAGCATTGGCGCCAGCCCTGCTGGGAGCCCCAGCGCTTCACTTGGGGCTTGGGACTAGGAATTGCTGCTCCGCAATCACCTCTACCCAAGAAAGCAAACATTACACACTGCTGGYCCAAGCTGCATATAAATATATACATATTTATCACAGGCTGTGGCCACCTGGTTATAACCAGCCCACTAAGAAGGCTCAAAAAGAGGGTCATTTCTGCCTTATTTTCTCTTATTCAGGCAGTGAGTTGAAGCTCAGAGAATATTAACCTAATCACTCTGCCTTATGGTTCAGCTGAGGAGGAAATAGCATGCTGAACCCTAACACAAATCCATAATGAAAAATAACATGTACTCGTATATTGAATAGAGTAGCAGGGCAGCTAAAAATCATGACCCGTGACCCGAGGGAGCCCCTGAACTACCACGCCTGGAAGCCCAAGGAGTTATTTCCTAGGCTGAACTCAGAGCGGAGAAGCCTTTCAGCACAGCCCCTTGGAAAGGGATGCAGGAGCGCCCGAGGCTCCGCAGGCTGGGGCCGCCCCAGCCGCGGCGTTTCACTCGTGTGCCGACGCTCTCCGTGTCTCAGCGCTCCGCACCATCTCAAACCATCCTCTGCCTTTCCGGAACCTCCTCCTCACGCCGCTCTGCTACCCCAAAGAGCTTTAGCTCTCAGTTCTGCCGCCTTCTGCTGCCCTGCAGCATATTCCAAGTTCTGYTCTGGCTCCAGGTCTCTCCCATGGAGCCTTCTCACAACTGCTCTTCTTCACAGACTTGCTGCCAAACCTGGAAAAGATTCTCCTCCTCTCCGMTTCTACTTTGAGGTACTAAATATCAACAACCATAGAACATTTGCCACACACTTTGCTTTCCCCAAGTCTTTTAACCACCCTGGTATCACTATTCCTCTGATTTTACCATCCCTATATTGTGTTTGGACACYGTAGGTTATGGTAGACACCACAGCAGGGAGCTCTTTTGTCTCMCCACTTGAGATCTCTCCCAGAGAGACCATGGGATCATTTTGCAAATATTTGAAGACTCCTCCTTGTTCCTCAGTTGTTGTCCTGAGACAATCTGTACATAAACAGGTACAAACAGGTAGTATCTTTTTGGCATGCTTTTGACCTAAAACCCTTGCGTAGCCTAAAGCCTCACATCTGTTCAGTGAACTCCAGTTTGCTGTTAGCTGTTCCGCAAAGCCTGGYCGATGCAGGCTTGGTGGGATGTATTTTGGCCACAAAGTTGAAGCCAACAAGCCGTGCTGRGCCCACCTGAGCTGAGGGTTCCTGAAGAGCCTCCTCGCCCATCCCTGCGAGAGCAGCTCACCTCGCCAGCRCACGGGACAAGGAGCACGTCGGCTTTCCTGCTCAATCTGCATCTCCCGCTTCCGCTGTGCGACAGCCAGCGTGATGTGGCAACGAGTCATGACAGCAAAGGAGCCCGCAGCACGAGCTGATTATTCAGCTGCCAAAGCAGCACGGCCGAGTCTGCTTTCAGATGGAAAAACACAGATGCCTTCAGACACATCCAGCCTCTAAACTCTGCGTGGGGTTGTGTATTTATGAAAGATGACAGTATGGAATATATATCTAAGCAATTTTTTTCCACCCCCTTCTAAATCCTCACAAAGTCTCTTAACTTTCTGGCTGGTTGTCTCCTCATTCTTCTTCTGCCCATCCAGGGAGCCAAAGCCTGGCATGTGCCTATATATATACACACATATATAGAGGGCTTGTCTATAAGCTTCTCTAGTACCTGCTGCTGGCAGCAGCTTCCTGGCTCCTTGCTGCTCAAGCAGTTTGTTTCAGCTCCCTTGGGTCCATCAGCGCGATGCTCTGACAAAGCCCAAATACTGCACATACTTACTACATGTTTGTGTCCGCCCTGCCATGAACAGGAGTCTTCCCCTCTGCCCCACAGTATTTAAGTATAGAAACTGATGCATTCACTTACAAGAGCATTAAACATGTAAAACTTTTTTTTTTTTACTTCCAGCAGTAACAGTTTTGCTAAGGCAGCTGGATGCTCTTCACACTGGGATTCCTATGGTTACTGGCAAAGCCAGGCTAAACCATGACTGCATTTGCTATTTCAGAACTGCATCTGACTCAAAAAGAAAAATTAAAACCAACCTGAAGCCAAACACTGCYGCTAGAACCACCCCTGTTCTGGAGAACGAGCTGGGATCAAGGGCTCACACTGTTTGCAGCTCTTCACCCCCGTCCAGGGTCCCAGATCTGTGTGCCCGCTGCAAACACCTCCAGGAAGGCCAYCCCGTATCGTTCATTTTCATGTTTAATTCACTACTGTGCCTAACATCACCTAACGAGCTGGATKATGTCGGGCTCTTCTCCCTTCCCACTTTTACTCCCTCTGCTAGCTCTTGTCACATAAACCCAAGAAATATGTCAAATTTAATTAAATGGCATTGTGGACAGATACGCAAGAATGTGATTAACCTTATCCCCCCATCATTTGCTTTAGCCTGACTCTAGAAAACGCTAACTGAAAATGTCTTTGACAGCTCCTGAAAAAAGATCTTTATCTTCATTATTTCTACTATTCCCAAGCCAATATTGGAAAAACTGGGTACCCACCACTGCATCTTGTATTTGTGGAATGACATTCAAGCGRGATGAATACAAATAATGCTGAAGAACTGCAGTTTCTCAAACTTGGAAAGAGAGCTGAACATTAGATTATGTTTCTGACCTAGTCAAMTACCCTTCTCCAGGCAACAGATTGCAATTCACTGACAACATATGCCCCGAAGAATCCAGATAATAAAAAACCCTATGAAAACAAATCTGCTGAGACTGAGACACACACAAACCTTTGCTTTAGCAAAGGCTGAGAAACTATTTGTTTAAAAAATGTGCAATAAACACACAAAGAAATTACTACCCCTTGTGATCCCRAAGAGGTATTTGTGAAGCATAACCCGTCTTGAGAACTTCAGCAGCACCTTACACACCAGATGTCCAYGGGTGCAGGGAGCCACCACAGCCTCAGCGCTCTTCACCTTGCCAAACTTAATGTTTTTAGCCAGACATAAGGGCAGAGCTACCGATTTGGGTGGGTTTCAACGAGATCACAAGAGCAGGGGGGAAGCAAACTTTGTGGACTTCGGCAATGGGGGGAAAAAAAAAATGTGGGATAAGAAATTATTAGGTTATTTCCTACAAGAGTAATTATATCTGATAACTTCATTGTATTTGTGATGGGTTTAAGGCCAGAAATTTACCATTCCCRACAAGTTTTGAGCACCTTTCATCTTCCATGGACAGCTGAAAATTTGACATGTGCAAGGGGAAAGGAAGGAGTGAATAGAATTTCTAAGGGTCATTACAGTTTTATAAGCACGAGTCAATTTTTCATCTAGGACATAAGAATTGATGTCAAGTGGCAAGTAATGAAATATTCCTTAAGCTGCAGACTATGCTCCACCATCGCCAACTCAAGCACCCCCTTAGATTTTCAATACAGCTTACAAAAGCTCAACATGGGCCCTGCTCTGTTAATCCTGGCTGCGAGGCATGAGCTCACTCCGGCTGTAAGGAGGGGAGAAACATCACACATGATAAATAAATGAATTCAAACACGACTTTCACGAGAGAGAACTTCCAATACTTCAACAAACGGTTTCCACCTTTTAATGCAAAACAGGTGGTCAAAGCTCGAGCCTTTATGGCACTTTGATGTCAGTCTGAGAAGCAGTCTGGAGCCGCATCTCATTTAATAAGATTATTTGGACAAACAGAGGGGAAGCAATGAGCTTGATCATTTCGTGCCTGAATGCTTTGAAAAGCATCCTTTGACACTCATTTGTTGAACGGGTGATTGTGARCAACAAAAACAAATTAAAAGTTAGKTTTAAGTGTTTGGGCTAGATCCTCAGCTAGGAAAAAGCTGAGTACAGATGCATTAACTTACCGCAGTTCTTGTCATCTGTATCTGCCCTTTCCATTTGCATTCAGAAGGGAATCGGCTCTCCCCACAGAGGTGGGATTTGGGCCCTCTAACCCAAACCATTACAGCCATTTGCTTGGAAAAAGAGCCCCTGCCTTCAGCCTAAGGAACTCAACCTATTACTCAAAAAGAGAAAAAAAATACTCTGAAAAATGTGAGCCAGAATTATAGGGAGAGGAGAGACTTCATTTAACCAAATATATCCATGAATGTGAGATAAACAGCCTGTTTGCTACAGCTCTTGCCTTTGGATTTCTTCTTTCAGAAACACATAAGTAGAAGTCTGACCAGCTGATCTCTCCTCCACCTTCAGCATCAACCATATATTGCAGCAGCTCAAGTCTCCCTGCAGCCTCAGCCTGCAGAGCTCTCACCTACAGACATTCCTGCAGCAGTAATCATTTAAAAATGCAGATTTGCTCATTGACAAGCTATACTTGGACCAAACATGCACCAGAACAAGGGCATTTACAGCCTCCTTCCAAAACACAACATCYCCAAAGCCATGGAAGAAGCATCTGCAACAAATCCAGGAATATCCCATTTAACAGCAAAGTAGCCAAGTGCCACCCATCAACCAGATCAGCCAAGGGACTGCAAAAGCCAGAGAAATATCCGCCAAACCAAAGCAAAATTAATAATAAACAACATAAGCTCTTTGGTGGCTGCTTCCTGCCCAGCTGCCGAGGACAAGAGCTCACAGCTATACATGGAAGGAGCRGGATTCCCATCTTTCCTTCTGCCCTTCCTCCCAACACCATCACCTTCCTCCTCCTATGACTGTGTGTTTTCCTAGCAAGATGCTCCTCTCCCTCCAGCCGCTCCAAGGCCTCCTCCAGTACCACAAAACTGTCTCAGAACATCAAGGGCTGCCTCAGCATGTGGCAAATGCTCTCCTGGGTACCTCGAGCAGGGCACCAGGTCAGGAGAAGCCGCTGGGCTCCTTGCTGCTCTTCCAGAGCAGCCAGAGCTTTGCAGCGCATCCCTGCAAGGCTCTAAACTCAGCCTCGTTCCCACAAATTACCGCAAGAACACCCCATATGGACAAATACATCAGAAGTTACTTGGACTTTTTCCTACCTTTTCTTCTTGCGACATCAAGTCTTCTGGAGTCCTAGAAGAAAAGAGAGAATTTTTTAAAGAACATCAGACCTGTTGGAAGGCAACACGAACACAAACCCCCAAGCTGCTGCGGCTGCGTTTACCCAGCCCTGCGCAGTCACCGTGGACAAATTGTAAGGAGAGGATTTCAGCTTTTCCACAAATATTTAATAGATCRGTACATCACCCACACTGACTCACCATTCCGTGGCAGGTTACAAGGCAGTGAACACTGTCTGTCTTTAAAGGAGTATTTTTTACATCAATAAGAGGGAGCAGCTGGGAGCCCAGGGCTGTTTTATTACACYAAGAGTTGGGGGTTAGGGGAAGGAAGCAGCTACCAGCATTCGAGCAGAGACCTGCTCAAGCACCGGCAGTTTCAGTCAAAACAAATGGGCTGCTCCTGCTCAGCTCATTTCAACCTCTGCACATCCCCATCACTCGCAGCGTTTCTTGTGAAGCATCACCACCATCTCCAATAAAGAAACTTTATGATTGTTTTTTTTAAGTCAGAAAGGATATTGCATTTTCAGACAATACTATGCTTATATTAATGGTGAGACTCAAGAGAAATACTTAATTCCAAGCGGGAAAATCATTTATMAATTAATTGCAAGCATACGTGATTTCCATTATTCACACTGTATCCTGCAGCCGGGACAGGGCACGACAGCAGCAACAAGCCTGGGCCCGGGGACGGCTGCTCTTTCAGCTGCACCAGAGCAGCCCTGGCTCCAAAGYCCCCTCCCAGGTTTGAAAGCTCCTTCCCCTTCAGCGCCTCCCCAGGCAGTTGCATTTCTGGCCCACTTGATGCGTGTCATGGTTTTATTTGTGCTTTTTTTWAAAAAAATACATCCCTGCAGACAATGCTTAGACAAAGGGAAGTAAAATGTACAGCTCTGTATCTAACGAAACACATTCAAAGTCCCCCTCTGTAGCACAGAAAGTCCTGCCCCAGGTTAATAGAAAATATCGAGAGCTGCCGCAGGAGCRCACAGGAGAAAATACAGAGCTTTGAAGTGAACCAACATAAAAGCAAACAAAAGGAAAAAAGAAAATCAGCCTGTGGAAGCAACAGCAGCACCTGCTCAGTGAACTCCCATAACCTGAGAGCATTAGGCAGTATTAATTAATTCCCAGTGCACTGTTTTATTCAGAGAGGCACTACCGCACACAGGACGCATTGGGCAGCATCACAGCCATCCAGGCAACGGGCACCAGCCCCAGGGATGCTCCAGCCTTGGACCTGAAAGCCCATGGACACCTCCCTGTCCAGCCCAGCTCCACCACGATGACATCTCCTCCTTCGCTCGTCATCACCGCTTGGGTACATTGTGCTTAAACAKCTTCTCTTCCATAAGGGTCCCCCAAGGCCTTTATGTCAACACCCAGGTATTTCACTGATGTAGGATGGAAACAGCAGGCAGGGTGTCCCTGGCCCTAAGCTCACCAAGGGGTAGTGAAAAAGTCAGGCTGGTTATTTCTTTTAAAAGCATTAAGYTATCATCCCCTGTAGGATGCCACATCAGCAACCAAGGGAAATATGGAAAATGGCAGTCAGGATTAGCAGAGACTTCAAAGCATTGATTCTCTTTATGCAGCAAAGCTTCCAGATATGTAGACAGCTATACTCCAGGGACCCCTCCAAGCCTTTCAAATATTAGTCTGAGAGGTGGGGCACAGGATAAAAAAAAAAATGCAGCACTCGAGCTGCTATCATTAAGCCCATGTACATGCAAAATGAGCAAAAGGGAAGAGGACTTTTAAAGCTCCCCTGGAGTCCCCCGCTCTAACAAGCTGTTTGAATTCTCTGCAGTTCAAGGGCTTAGAAACACTAAACCTAATTACAACTATTACATTGATCAAAAGACAGACAATCACACGCCATAAAATATTTAAGTGTCAGCTCACTCGCATTGAATCTCTTTTTGGTGTTTCCATGAAAAGGAGTGCACAGATGCTGAAAAACAAAGGCTGGTCTTCAAAGTTTCCCTTCTTTTATTCTGTTCCCCTTAAAATTATAAGCTCTGATGAACTAAAGCAAGCTAAAAAACAGATACAAGGTTCAGAGGAAAGGCTTGATAGGAATATACGCAGAGAAAAAGCTCAGGCTGCAAGAAATCAGTTCTCATTAACTGAGAGAGCATCAGTACTTGAAGTCCCCTAGAACATCCTACTCCGGAGATGTCCATGGAGTGAGGAAAACCCACAGCAGAAAGATGTTGGGGCCTCACAGCACACAAAGCAGCCAACATCAGACACTGCACCCAATAATATCTCTTTTCTGCAAGATAAAATAGCAAAACTGACACTAATTTTTCTTCTTTGCAGCATGCTGAATACAAGACAAGCCTACTGCTAACAACAGAATAGGCCGGTAAGCTGCATTATTAGCAAGACTCGCCGCACGTGTAGCCCTGCAACATCGTTCCTTTGGAAATCTCTTGACAAAAAGGAGTAGAACCCTCTTCCATGAAGTGTAAGGTATTGTCACAAGGAAAAAGCAGTGTTTTAATCATGTTTTTAGTAGAGACAAACTATTTTGATAAAAATGACACTGAAGTACTCAGAGGCATAGCCCAAGGAAGAATTTCCAGCAGAAGCCAGCCATAAAGCAGATGCTTATAATGACTTATTTCTTGGGCACCACTTAATGAATGCAAATTCCTTTAACTAAAAATTTAACTTGATCACAGAGTAAGTCATATGTTTTGAAATGAGAAGTTTGCTTCAGGTTTCTCATGGCCTTCACAGAAGTTCTTCCTGAATACAGGCTGCAAATCCCTTTAAACACCATTTAGCTATTACAACTATTTCATTTGTCCAGCCTTACTTTTAGCAACTATTTTCCTCCTTTGAAGTGTTAATCGAATACAGAATAAAAAGCCCCTCTRGAACTGAAGTGCTTAGCCATTGCCTTGGTGGAAACCCATGCAGTCTGCTTGTTCCCATATTGCTTTTTGCAAGCCATCCATCTACCGTAAAACCACATTTCCAGAGACTACTGAAACCAGCATCAATACCTGACTGCAGATGTAGTGTTGTCAAGTAGAATCACTATTGCCAGCTGCTTTGRGAGGAAAAAAGGTTAGAAACACAGCTGATTTCCCTCCTCTTTGCAGTCACATCACTGTCCCTGAGCTGCTGCATGGAGATGCTGCACATCAGACACCCGGGCAAACTGTATGCAATTTAACAAGGGTTTTGSACAAAACCCTTCCTTGCTCCTTTAGGAAGGGGATGTCCATCTTGCRGAAGACAGAGTCTTGATGTCCTGCCAAGTCACAAGAGCCGCTGGCTTTGGGGCCTCCTGATTAAAGCTGAATCACAGTCCCGCAGTCACTGGGAACAGTCACAGGAGGGAAAAAGCACTTTATTGTGTATCTATAACTATGCAGATGGAACACACAATCTCACAGTGTTTGGGGCAAGGTAGTATTAATGATTTTACTGACGGTCATTAGCACCAACAAGCATCATCCAGAGGTGCTGCTTCYTCCACCAACCAAAGATGCTCAAGGGTGATGAAGTCACGTCTAAATTCCAAGTCACCCCTCACTGCAGACTGGCCTCTAAGGAAAATTGAAGCCTTAGCTTCAGCTCTCTGCTTCAAGGCAGAGAGGGCCCATGAGAGCCATGTTCATCTGAGCATCCTCCTCCCTCCCCATGATTTTGAAAGGCATTGTTGGGGAGCTTTGRGGATCAGGTTTAGTTTTCACTTGATACCTTGGTATATTCAGTCCAGGACCTGAGCATCATTAAAAAAGCAAAACTCAAGAAAACATAAGAAAACAACCACAGCACTAAACATTTTTTCTCTTAAGGTCACCTGACACGAGCTTCATCATCCCAAAGCTAATCAGCAATTAACTATTTGGGCTTGTTAAGACTGCAGCAGGTTGGCAGGGGTAAAAGACCACTCACACGCAAGCTACTTAGCTTTGTGTTACTGRCAAGACTAACATATTAAAGACTAATTAATTCCTGATTTGGAAGATGGCCAAGGATCTTCCAAGCTCAAGAAACAGCTCTAGCCAAACTGCCAGGACCATTAGCCATGATCTCTAGGTCTAATTCCAGTCCCTCTAGGGTGATCCCTATTAATAACACCTCATTTTCCTCTGCAGCCCAGGAGTGACTAGGCAAAAAAAAAGCAAACATTCAGGCAAAACCTCTAACAAGAAATTATTGCAGCATGAGCTTGGTGAGGTCATTTCAAAGCAAAGCCAGCTCGGGAGCGTCTGCAGGGAAGCGCAGCACGAAGCAGGGCCTCGACGAGCTTTAACACACCCCGGGGACGAGATGCAGACACAGAAACAAGCTCTCCCTGAAGTCCTCCTCCAGGCAAGTCCAATAACACGGTCTATCCTCTTGGCAGGTAATATTAACAGTCTACAGCAAGTTACAAAAAATAGCATTAGGTTCCTAGAATTTGGAGCTGCTTGTGGCACACACRAAATGACCTCAGCAGAAGCTGCTGCATATGGCTAGACCAATCTATTAACCCACATCTCRTAACTGTGACTAAACATTAAAGTGCACAATATCTGTAAAATACACCCTTAGCACAGCCTTTTAAATGAAACTGTTCTCATGTGCTACTAAAATTGCTCATGGTTTGAAAACACAGATGCTTTGGTGTCTTGGTCATCCTCCCCATCCAGTGCTAGAGCTGAAGGGCTGTGGCCATTCCGCACGGCACTGCCGGGACCCTGGAGAGTTCCAGGTTTGAGGATGACAGGACACATCACGGGAAAAGGCTCCCTGCCCTAAAACACAGCCCTGGAATGAGGTCAGATGCACAGTCTAATGCTGCCCTAGATCACATTTGTTCACATTACTTCAATTTGTACGTTATGCAGAAAGCATTATACAATTCCATAACACAGAGAAGAAAAAGACCGTTTCTTGGTTTTCCCATAAATAATTGTCTTTCCCCCCTCTCCTCCCTGCACATCTGCTCTTCCAGGACATTAATGTTGCCATGTCGCTTCCTCCACTCTCACATTAAACACGAGTGTGCTCAGCAAGCCTGGTAATTAAGCRGTCACCATCAGGTTTGACATCAGGACAGACAAGCTCCTGCCTGCTGCGGCTTCCCAGTTGTCCTTGAGTGAGAGGGTYGGTGCTCACATCTTGGGCACGCTGGACACCACGAGTGGGAATCGCAGCCCCGTGCGCTGCTTTGGGGAGGAAGTGTCTGAGCCCCAGATCCTACGGGCACCTCCTCCCCAGCACAGCCCTCTGCACGAAGCCCCTGAGCAGCCTARGAGGTACCGGAGTGCTGAGATGCAGCAATCCACAGGCCCCCCCTTGCTGCATTTCCCATCCCCTGCCCTTCAATACCAACATGGATCCAGACCCAGGGAGAGATTTCTCTTTYTTCATGATCCTAAGCAAAGGTTAGTATAGGGGCTCCAAGTGATGCAGCAGGTGGAAGAGATGCAAGAGAAAATGTAAAGYACCCCCAGCCACAGTGTTCTGTATTGCTGGAGCATAGCAAGATCCCATGGGATRCTTCCCGAGGAGCAGCCTGAACTTGGAGGCAGGATAGAGCACATGCAACTCAGTACATGCAACATCCAGCTCCCATTTGGATGTCATCTCTGAACACACCAAGTCTCCTGGGRCCTACTCTCAGGATCAACCTAAATTCCTAGTGACAGTCCCAGCTCATCCAACAAAAGAACAACATGAGAGCTACTAGTAGGGTATAAGCCCAGAAATTTCTTCCCTGCCCTAAACAAGGAGTCAAGAAAACTACAGTAACACCCAGCAGATCACTAGGTGAGGGGCTCTGCACACAGGCTGCAGCACTCACAGCGCTAGGACTAATCTGCTGTTTGGTTTAACGATCAGAATGTGCTATTTAGAGCCACAAACACCATGTATTTTCAAAAAGAAAATGCTAGTGAAGCTGAGAACATGCACTTTGAGCAAGGCAAAGATGAAAAGCACGCACCAAGCTCAGAGGAAGCCTGCTAGCAGCGAGGAAGCTGCCAGCTTGGGCTTGTTCTGGCAAAAACAGCATCGAGGCTCTTTCAAACCACTGTATCATCTGCTCATCCATACGGCAGCTAATTCAGGTAATTGCTGCATCTCTGATTTTACGTGCTACCATCTCYGACTTCAGATGATAAACCCAGGTACAACTCCCTAAATCTCTCCATTGCCATAGGGAAGCTCACCAGAAGCCTGTTTTAGAAACTAAGTATGCAGATGCAGCCTTCCTAATCTGAAWATCTAAAAATTCCCCTGCTGGATAGGGGGCACGTTCTTTAAGCAGAACTGCCGTTTCTGAAGCTGCTGCCACAGCCTTTTTCTGAAGGGGCAACGTACTGCATATGGAAGAAAAGAGAATCATCAATACTTATTCTCATAAGGTTAAGTGGCTTCTGAAAACAGTATCAGGAAATCTAGTGCTCYACCACATCATAGGCAAGCTAACCAAAGGCAGCGTATTTACTGATGTACTTTTTTGCTCTGATCTTGCTCTCTTCCTTAGGAACATACCAGCGCTTTCTGAGCCAGATGGGKTTTTTCCAGTTGCTCAACTGCAACACAATGAGAATCAACCAATTTCTTGGTTCCTACAGGTCAGTGCCAAGCCAGGCTCTCCAAACACCCAGGCGGCTGGAGGACACWGTGCTCACAGGGCACATGATGGGTAGATTAAGAATAAAGCATGGCTTTGGCCCTGCAAGGAAGAGCCAACACAAGCAAGGCCGTCACCAAGCRTGCCCAGTTCTGCAAAGATGCTGACACTGCAGCAGAGCCCAGCCAGGGTCTCCAAAACGTTGGGCTTCCTCTCTAAAACGYACCTACAAAGAAGTCACCAGGTACCCCAAGAGCCTGTGTTTTTCCTATTGAACCACAGCCAGCTACCTAGTAAAAGTGGTCATTTTGCATATTTTTAGTTTGCTTTTATTCAAACACACAATAACTGTCTGGCTCTAAATCATTCCATGTTTGAGTTGTGTTTCAAGCCTAATAGCATTCCATAAGACACAGCTTTTATTAAACCCTTGGGGGACATGGCAGACAGCAGGCAGGGCTTGGAATGAAAGGGCCCCTGACTTGCACACCCAAGCACTAGGAAAGGATTTCAGTGATTCAGGATTCAGGATTTCAAACACACTGGTAAGGATTTGGAGCAAGAGTTTCTCCTCCAAAAACATAAATATATCTATTTTTAGAATTGTCTATAGTAGCATTACAGCTTGTCAGAGATACCACATAAAAGCTGGTAACAGAGAGTGAGCTATTGGTACATGAAGTAATACAAATAGGAATTTAAGTCTTGCTTTGTCTCCCTTTTCCATCATTAAAGAATAAAGCAGGAACAGACTAACCCAGCACAGATTTGAATTCAAGGCTGATTCTCCCCTTCTCCAAGCTGACTTACAAGGAGGAAGAACACATACTCACAGCACAGAAKACATTCCTAATAACTCTTAAAATAAATACCAGGATATTAGGTTTTTCAGCTGCCTATAAAACTGATACACTGTGCCTGTCCTATTCCAAGCTCATGCTCTAAAATTGTCCGCCTCTGAATAATAAGCAAAAGCTTTTATCAAAAATGTCTTTCCAGGTCTGTGCCTTGCTCCCCAGAGCTCCCCTTTGGCAGGGGGTCCAAACAGGCAACCGGGGTCTTCTGCTGAAGCATTAAGGGCAACAACATTTAAGGACTTGTAGGTAATTAGCAGTTTCTGCAGCAACTGATATTGCCAGCCACGTAGGGCTGCTTCCAGGGTCCCAGGGCAGGACTAGATGTTTTCTACCTTGAGACTTTAAGCAATTCAGACACTTATTAGTGAGTACCCACACAGCAAGGCAAGCAGGGGGTATCGTGCAAAGCCAACACCTTACATACACGCATGAGAAAGTTACGGCACCTTTAAAAAAGACACACGAGCTACCTTGAGTACGAAGCCCAGTTTACGTGTTAGTATAGCTACAAGGGATATTTAGAGGCTAGTGTTGGACTATAAGGCATAAAATGACAACAGACAGAACCATGGCTACAACTGATCAAAGAATTGCTGTTCACTGGTCCAACTTATCTCACTTATRTTTCAGCTGTGGCTGCTGCAGTCCAGGTTAGACACCAAGGGCACAGATGGGGCTGCACAGGGTCAAGGGCCTCGCTCCTTGCTGGAGGGGACAGTTGAGATGCAATACGGTGGCAACAGGGCATCAAGACCTGGCTTGGGGGAAGAGCTGTCTCCGTGCAGAGTTTGTAGGTGACTCCGTTGGGAGCCACCCAGCAGGATATGGGATGCTCCACACACGGTGCTTCGCTTGGGCACCTCGCTGCTCCTAAATAGGAAAGTGGGTGGCAGAAATTGCTGAGCACAAAAACCAACTGAGAGGGATTAGCCCTTTTACAAAGTCACACAGCAGCCACGGTTTTACCGCCCAGACTAATAGCTCAGAGCTATCGGTGACATCCAAACACTTCCTCTAGCAATTTAAGGCAAACCAAGCATACCTGAACCAACACGGGATTATCCTCCACCTTCACACTCTCCAGCTCTGACGATCCTCCGCAGGCTCCCTGCCAGCGCAGCCCCACAAAGCAGGACATGGAATTGAATTCCTGCAGCTCCCRGCAGCAGCCGGATGAGGACCCGCAGTGTCACCCAGCAAAACCAGCCCCAGCTGCAAGAACTGCTGCAGAAACTCTGGGGTTTGGCAAGCGTGTAAGAGCAGCCCGAACGCAGAACTGAATAGCAGCTGGCTGCCAGATTCCCATGCTTTGAAAGATGCTTTTGGRGAATACTGCAGTGGATCAGGAAAGCCGCCTGAGCTGCCAGCATGGGTGACCCTGCAGGGACCACAGGTGAGCAGCGCTACTGGTTTTCCATAAGGATTTTCTGCAAAAATATACTGCACTCCTCTGGTCATGTCCTACAATGGCTTATCCCAAGGAAGCCGAGTTCTCCCAATCCATGGAAGTCCACACAGCACCCATGAACTCACAAGAGCTTTTCAGGGATCCCTAGAGTTACCCCATAGAACTTCACATTGCAAAAAATGCATTATTTTCCACATGAATATGGACCAGGCAAGTCACAGCTTTCCAATTAAACACTTGCATTGCCCTTTTAATTATGTTTTCCATTTTATTTCCTTATACACCCACAGAATTTTAGCCTGCATACATATGCATGTTTATCACTGTTCTAATCAAGACTAAAACTATTTCAGAAAATAAAGCTCTACTCAGAAGCACCTTGCAAATCTGACAGGCAGAACGCTGAGCATCAGGAAAACACAACATTACCGTGTTACAGATTTAATTTCTCATCCAGAAGAGCTTTATGTTGCAGTCTGTGGCCTCAAGACTTATTTTTGCTTTATAAATGCAAAGCACAACTGCAATAATTCTACCACAGACCATGAAGAAATCGATTTAGCAATCTGAACATAAATTAAGCAATGTTTTTGATTCAGTAAACTTGTTCCTATTTAGATCAGAACAAGTATTACTCCAGGTCACTGACCCATACCCAAGTATTCACTGTGAAGTTTGCAGGAATTTTAGATTAGAGCATCCTTCAAATTATTTGACCTGAAAATTAACCCTTTACATACTTTCAAAGTAATTTCYGTAATTGCTTAGAAGCTTGGCTACTTGTGATTTGATGTTTAAAATGTGTTAATGGAATTACATATTAATCAAACCGTGTATTTGGTAATTAAAAGCATTTCRCATGAATAAAGAGCAGCATGCCAGAGTAACCAACTGTTGCCTGTTCCAAGCCCATGAACTGGGAGAAACTGCAGATTCCAGAAGCCAAAAACAGCTACAGTTTCTGCATGTGATATGTATTGCAAATTAAAAGAAAAAAGGGTTTAGGAAAGAATTTCAAGAGATGTTTAGAATAAACAAGGCAAAATGGCTAAGCTGTTTACCGAAAGGAAAAATAAACATTTAAAAACACCCAGAGTCCTTAGTTTCACTAACCTGCCTGAAAGCCTCAGAATGCAGATTTGCCTGGTTCTGGACTGTTTAAACACTATTTYTTATGGAACATAAGCAGCTTTCTGAACAGCCACTTTTTCAAAAATCRGGATTACAGCTGTCACATCCCTTGAAGTTTTTAACTGCACACTTTGTATATGATAACACATGCAAAATATTATTTCAAATAAAAGACAAAAGTGATTGGGGCAACACAAGAGTTTTAGCACCACAGTGTGAGCATATTACATCACTTTGTACAGCAAAAAAGCAAAGTGAACCGGGCAGGAAGAACAGATTTTGTTGCCTTTACAGAAAAATAACACCTTGAAGAAAAAAGGACATGAGATCAAACTAAGGGCATCAGAATCAGCACCAACTCCAAGTCCTGCTAAGCAGTGAAGAACCTTTTTAAGAATCAGTCTCAAGCCATCCTATTAMAATACTGCACACTACTGGGTATTTGTAGATGGGAGGGGACCAGGAAAAATTTGATTCTCCTAGTAGAACAATATCCTGAGACTTAAAACCAGATGCAATTGCTGTATGATTCCATGAAGTGGTCATAACTGACCTGACACTTAGGAGTCTACTCTACTTAAATGTCTAAGGAAAAAAACCAAAAAGTCCTTTTCTCTCTCCTCCCACTAGTCCCTCATTTTCAAGCATCTGGGCAGCTCCTTACAGCAAGGGAACAATAACTGGGAGCTAGTTAAAGTTGTTCCAGTATTTTGCTGTTGGCAGAATCAGCTCTGGATTTTTCTCTGGTCTTGATCAGATGYCTCAGACTTCCTGGAACAGGGAGCACAGGGCTCACACATGGAGCCTGGCTGGAAGAGCTGCCACCCCAACCCCAGACGCCCTGTTCAGGTCGGACAGCTGCATCCTCTGCCCCACCAGCCCACACAGCAGCTTGAGCTGCTCCACCTTGCCCCAAATTCCAGGCCTTGGGTGCACAGGAGCTCACKGCAATCAGGCACTAACGAGCCCAGAGACCACCCGCTGACCACAGAGCTATGCTCCAGCTCTGCCACGTTGGTCATCCCTGCCCACGGCTCATGCCCTTCCAAATCGCTCTGCAATTGCTCAGTGGTCTGACACCGGAGCATCCAGAGGGCGCAGGGGAACATGCATGCGCAGAGCACCCTGTGCCAGGGCTTCCCTTTAGCTAAGCAGCAAAAAGGGGTTTCATGTGAAAACCTGGTGATCCAGGACAAAGACCACTCACAAGCTTCAGCTGTTCCCACCCCTGCAGCACGTGGCAAAGCCCGGGAGGCAAAGGCTGCATCCTGACAATTATCAGGTGTAAAATTTCATTGTTGGAACTACAGCACCACAGTAAAGAAGTGCAAGAACATGTTTCACAGTTCCTATACCATTACCACTTCAAGGACCTCCTCAGCAATTGTTTAATACAAATACATGTTAGCTCTCTCTTGTTTTCTCTTTTCACAATATGAAAAGCCTGAACACGGCATAAAAATAGAAGCAATAAAAGAGATGTAGCTGCAGCAGCTGCTGATTTACGGTACCTCTTGTTGCAATCTCCCCGCATCCGAACGCAGCCTTCTGCTCCGGTCCGATTCCATCCATCCCCTCATGACCGACGGGAAAACCCCAAGCAATACGAGAGAGAACCAAAAGCTTCTCGATTTCATCGTTTCACGTCTGTTGGAAACAAGAGAACAGTCATAAAACATTATCATCTCAAAGCAAAACACAGCTGAGATCCGCTAGCGTGGCAGAAGCTTCAGCCAAGAGCATGTATCTATACTTAGCAGTTGCTGGTGGAGCTCTGCAGGCTCACGGGGCATAAGCCATAAACAGTGATGTCCTGTTTTGCTCCCATCAGTGTCTGGGCACCAAATTCCTATTTTCCAATAGTTTTTATGAAGTATTTTCCCCTGGGATGTGTCTACACAGCACTGGCAGAGCTAGGGACCTGACACATCTGGACAGGCTACTGCAGCCTGGAGTAAATTGGGTCTATCCCAGATCTTAGAGCACTGTGTGGGTCGCTTGATCCCATCTCCAGGCAGGACAGCACAAGTCTCCTTCATGGCCTCACGCTCACAACCCAGCAAATCTCAAGGAGAGCCCAACAACAGCTCCGCAAGAGCATACAGGTCCCATGGGACCCAAAAGGTGGGAATTTCACCCAACCTTCTCTTGTTGGCAGCAGGACACCAGATTGCTCTGTCACTTCCCATAAAAAACAGAGCAACCACTGGGTTTGCACTGCAGTTAGAGGAAGCTTTGACCTTCCCCTGCAGCAGCACAAGGCGCTAACACAGACTCATATCAAAGCCTAACAATCATTTAAGGAAGCAAGTGTTGGTGCTTCTAGAGCATGCAAGAGGCCACTGCTCGGTTTGGGTAATGCCCATTAACAAGACAAGCTACCTGCTAATGGCAAAATTAAGCCCATCTGTATCAAGTCACTAGCAATATACCTTATCTCAACAGGACTCATTTTATGGTCTTTTCTGATCATATGTCTGCCATGGGGTGCTCCAGACCAGGAGCAACACCTCACTTTGGAGCTGTGACCATCGACACCAGTGCTGACCTGTTGGCTTTAACTATCTGGCCTGCCCCAAAGGCTCTGTCAGTGACATAAAAGCAGTTCAGTCTCCACGCTACTCAGTGGAGTTAAGTCACTGCTATTTCTCAGTGCTAACAAAAACACCGTGAATTGAGAGCAGTCAGAATGGAACCGGGATTTATTAGCCTTGCTAAATTCCAGTCGGAAAGCTCAGATGTAAAGTTCCTGGGGCTACAAATAAAAGTTTAAYAAGCCAAAGGCTCTATATCAATAAGCAACAAGTCCAATGTCAGATTACAAACCGCTCGTGCACAGCAACCCTTTCTCACCCTTTTTCCAGGGACATTCTGTATGCTTGGCCGGCAGCCCCACACCAGAAGCAGTTTTGCAATTCTAGAGACCTCGGACCTATTTGCTGCTCAAAATTAGAGTCCTGGAGCACAAACAGCAGACCAGCTGGCTTCAAGTATTATCAGTAAATAACTACTAGAAAACACGATGGTGCTTGGATTAGGCTGCACACAACACGGAGGAAACAGGGCAGCCTCCTCATGCTTGCAGCATTAGTTGTTCTTAAGTCAATTTGTAAAATATCTTTCTCCACCCGATTTAGAAAAGGTGTTTACTGTATGCTGCCTGGCTGTGCTAACAAGTCTCAGAGCATCGGGAGGATATGTTAATATACATTATATATGTTAATAGCCTACGGCAACCTACAAAGATGCAGCATAAGTGGGAAGCGAGGGTTAATGCTGAAAGGAAGGAGCATTGCCATCGCTCTGGGCACCCTCTGCAGTCACAGCTCATCTCAGGACCTCGTCTGCAGTTGTGGCATACAATAAATATATAGGAATAATAATGTGGTCACAGGATCGCGATGCAAAGTTCACCAAAGTCAGCAGGGAGATTCAAACCAATTGCAGGACGTTGCAGATGAAGCAGAGGGTGCACGCAGGGAGCCAGCACAAAACCACGCTGCACGTAACAGGGAAAATGAACAGGACCTGCGGCTAAAGAGGAGTAGAAAYCTAAAAACCCAACGAGGGGAGAACCTGCCACACGCCTGCTCTTTGCAACACACACGAGCAGAGGCAAATGTAGTGCAAAAATTATACAAAAATAAAAATGGCAACATAGACAGTTAATAACAAACCTGCCTCTTAAAGCAAACACGAGATTAATGCATCACCAAGTGTGCGGTGCATCTCCCCTGGCTCTGGAGCTGCTTCCAGAGCAACTCTGGCTCTAATACTGAGACAGACTATGCACAAATCCCCTACAAAACCCCCCGGAGCTCGAGCCGGTGGCCCCCCAACACGGGGCAGCATCGCAAGGCCAGGACAGGGAGCTCAGCACCGCTCACCCGGGAAGGGGGAACCAGCCCCACAGGGCCCCCGAGGGCGGGAAAGCCCAAATCACCCCAAAGCACCCACAAAACAAGCAAGGAGCAGGGACTGCCTCAGCAGAGCCGCAGCTCTGCCCTGCGCACCGCGGAAACACCACGATCGCACCCCGGGGAGCACGGCGAGATCCAGCGATTCGCTCAGTGCAGCTGGCAACTACAAAACATAAACTCTGACAACGGTCTGCAACGTTTCCAACGAGCCCACGCTGGGGAGATGCTCAACTTCACTGCGGACAGGCTGCCACAGCACGGGGAGCCCCGCAGAGCGACCCACGGGCACGGGCTGCCCCTTCTCGCTGCCCCAACAGCCCTCCCGGGCCTCCGGAGCAGCCCCGGGCGCCCCGGCGCCCTGCAGAACGCTACTGAAGACACCGAAATTAAKGGGGAAAAGCGCATCCCGCGGGAACTTTGCCGCGCGGCAACAGGAAGCCGCGCGATGCCCCCGCACCTCGGACAGCGCCGCGGAGCTCGGGCACATCCAGCACCGGGAAGGCGCCCCCTTTCCGGGGCGGCGGCGCGGGACCTCATTAAAGGGCAGTAATTAGCGCCCGCCGCGGTCCCGCCGCCGGGCACCCCCGACGGCTCCGCGGCGCCCCCAGGGCGCCACCCAGGGGCCGCGGCGGGAGAGGCGGCGCTGCCGAGCCGGGACTCGCGGTCCGACGGTCACACGGAGCGCGGCGGCGGACGAGGCCGCCCCCGGGCTCAACCGCGGGGCGCGAGCGGCGCCGCCGCCGCCGCCAGCCGGGCCGAGCGGGGCCGCGCGGACTCACCTGCGGCGCGGGGCGGCGCGCTGCGGCCCGGCGGAGCGGCGCGGCGCTGCGCTGCGGCCCGGCGGAGGCGGCTCAGTGCGCGCCACGCGCCGCGCCGGCCCTATTTCTGCGCTCCTGGGCCGGGGCCGCGTGACGTCAGCGCCGCATTTGCATATTCCGCCCAATCGGCGGCACCTGGCGGCGCGGAGGCCACGCCCACTCGTGGGGGGGTAGGGAGTAGGGGAGCAGGGGAGCAGCGCGGCCGCCCCGTCGGGGACGCGGGGGGTGACATTGGGGACCTCTCCCCCCAGCCCACCCCGTCTGTGCAGGCCGGGCAGAGGGCAGTTCATGGTGTCCTCGAGCAGCTCCCCAGAGGCCTTTCCCGCCAGCCCGTGAGGTCTGAGGTTTAAAAGGAAATAAAGAAAGAAAGAAAATAAGAAAAAAAAGAGATCTAACCGCATCCCCGAATGTGTYTGCCGGGAGGTCTCCTTCCTGCGGGGGGGAACTGGCGTCTGCAGYGCGAGCCCGTGTCCCTAAGGGCAGCAAAGGACCCCTGTTCCCCGGCTCTGAGCGGCTTCTCCCAGGGGAGTCTGGCCTGAATTGCCCAAAACGTCCTGAGAAAAAGTCCCTGCCTACCAGGGCTTTGATGAGCAGATGCTCTGGGGTGTTTTCTTGTCCCTCAAACAGAGCGACGAGTGTAAACAAGACTCTGCTTCCCAGCAGAGAAGTGATGGGATACCGTATCCCGGAAGAAAGTCCGTACTTTGGCCTGGAACAAATCGCCCCCCGCGGCGAGCCCCGCTCCCTAATTGCAGTAATTAAACCCCGCGGGCCCCGGGACTCGGCCGCGTTGACGAGACGGCGCTCAGCACTAATGCAGGAGCCGGATTCACGCTCATCCCTCCCGGATGCTCGGACCAGGAGCCTAAATTGGCCCTGCTGAAGGCAGCAGCTCAGAGCCACATTACGCCCTAACTCAGGCTGTTAAACAAATACAGATGTGACAAGAGTCGTGATGCAATTATTAGGAGCCCGCCTGTTAATTGCTCATTAAGATGATCGCGTGCAGCTCTGCCTACGTTTAGCCAAGACTTTTCACTCGGACAGCGCGTGAAGCTCCCGCTGCCGACCGCGTACGTTCCRCGTCGGCTTCGGAGCTGCCAGCTCTTCATCACCCCCCCGGTCACTAATTAACAAGGAGGAACAAACTGAACAGCCGCCTCGAGCCTTGGGAACGGCGTCCACCCCGCATCCGCGGGCCGCTTCCATTAGCATTTATTCCCATTCCCATTTAATACACTCGTGTCCATAGCCCTGGACATGCCCGGCAGCGTGGGGACGGTCCCTCCCRTGGCCCTGGAGGCCCCGGCGTTGAGGACAACGTTTGGAATACAGAAAGTCTCCCAAAGCCCAGGGCTCGGACACATGGAGCCGCCAGCACACACGGATTCATCCCAGGCACTGACCTGGTGCCTTTGGGAATGGCACCTGGTTTTCAGTTTTCCCGTCTAAGAGCTTTGGCTGGGCTCCGCTCCCSGATGCTCAGGAGAAGCCATCAAAGAAGGTCTGTGCAATAAACCAAAGCAGCCAAATCCGTGAGCTGGAGCTTCAGACCAGGCCCCCGATCCTTTGGGAGGCTCTCAGGTTCTGCAGAAAACATGCAAAATAAAGAAAATTTCACTGTCTAGAGCAGCACCTGGATCATTACAATTTTTAGGGGTGAAAGGTGTGATTCTGGCAACACCTTCAAATCAAAGGCCGGTTACTCCGTCCCTGCGACCACGGTCCCCTCCTGGAARCCGGGTCTCACGTTCAGCCCATCAGCAGCCAGGCAGAGCCCATCCATACCGACCTAACCGGCTACCGGCGTATGGAAACGTGGAAAATTTTCCTTGTTTTTGTGCGTTGCTGCTGAGATGTCCCCTCTAGACCCTCCATCGTGCTGAACTGCTGCAGGACCGGCAGCGCTCGGGGAGGGAACAATCGAGCCCGGGGCAGGGATTTCTCATGCCGAAGGCACCTGCGAGCGCCAGGAGAAGGGAACGTGTTCAATGGCTTCAAGTCACCTGCCTGGGGACCTCGTGCAGACACTGAATTGGGGCCATTTTGCTTTATTTATGGCTGTTCACTTGAAACAGATGTTGATAAAGTGTTTTAAGGAAGAAAAAAAAATAATCTTATATCTTTCTCAGTTGCTTATGGAATTACTTTTCCTTATACATTTGTTACTTGTTGGGTGGAATTTGTGCCATAACTTGTCAAACACAAACGGTTTGGGTGACTATCATGCGGTTACGAGAAGCCTCTCGCTCTTTGCAGGGCCCGTGAAGAGCAGCATGCCCTCCCAAAGCAAGAGGAAACACACGTTTTGTTGTCTCCTACTGTCCCAGACACCTCTTGGATATTACAGTCATCAGCGTTTAGTATTAAATCATTTCCCTGCCAATTCCTTGTAATCAAATCTTCCACAAAGTCGATAGCAATAACGTTTTTATAAGGCGTTGTCTCTCTCCAGCTGTTAGGTGCTTTTTGATCTTTGAATTTTCCAGCCTGAAAATAATAGGTAGTGACCTGGACGAGAGCGTAAAATCGGTGCGAGCAGCACAAGGAACCACGTAATTACTCGAACCAACAGAACCCCGGAGCTGCCGACCGGTCGCTCAGGCGTTTGAGTGGCTCTGAGGCTCTGCAGAAAGCATTCAAAGTAAAGCCRTGCTGGAGGCACCAGCAGTATCTGCCCCGGGGTTAACGGGACCGGCTACCGGCTGCGGGCAGCGTCACGGCGCAATGCAAACGTGCGAGCTAGTTTGCAGTGCAGCGCAGACAGCCCTAGTGCAACCGCAAAGCCCAGGGCGACCCCAGGGACCTGCCCCGGCCATCAGCCGGCGCCTTGGCAGGATTAAACTGTCCTATCATGACTCGCTACAACCCAGGGACGGGGARAACGGCACAATGAGTGAAACGAAAATAAACTTCTCTGTAATTAAACTGCGCTAATGACACTCGGCACACCATGATGAAGGAGCAGGGCCTTATCTAAATGAGCTTGTTGAGCCTCCAGAAGGGAAGGCTCAGGAGGGGACGGCTCCGCTCGGAGGAGGCACCTGCAGAGCACGGGGCTGCTGCCACCAGCTGCGACGGCGGAAGCTCTGCTTGGATCGAGTGCAAAAATAATCACCCGGGGGCMCTTGGGCACTGGAGCAGGGGCTCACGCTCCCCTTCTCCATCCTTTCCTCCTCTTTTCTCTTCTGTTTTCTTTTCTCTTTTCTTTTTTCTTGGTACATTTTAAGCAGGAATAATCAGAGAACGGGGACATCCCTAGTCCCTGTTCTCATCTCACCTTCTCCTTGTATTGCCTAATTCCCAGATGTCTGGGAACCTCTACAAAACTCCTCATTGCCGCTGCGCTCGGATCTCAGGGGATGMGACCCGCCGGCAATACTCAAGACAACATACTCTGGTCTATGAATTATATGAAGAGCTGTCTCCTTSTTATTTTTCCCCCTTCCCTATCTTTCTGCCTCTCACATGGCCTTAATGAAGATTTTGCAATCTTTTCGTCTCCCCAAGGGCACCCAGGT
Organism: Eudromia elegans; assembly: GCA_003342815.1. Classification (NCBI taxonomy): domain Eukaryota; kingdom Metazoa; phylum Chordata; class Aves; order Tinamiformes; family Tinamidae; genus Eudromia; species Eudromia elegans. Next base: position 6,311,247 of record PTEX01000016.1, on the reverse strand, counting down.
MCAATCTCGTAGGTGCATTAAAATATTCCCTCCCTGCCTCAAGCCACAGATTGAAAACTGCAAACCAGGACAGGGCTTCTTTTTGGCTTCCTGATCCACATACAAACATATTTCCTTGAGTAATTATAGATTTAAACCAAGAAAAAAGTGCCCAGAACATAAAGAGGAAACACACCCCAAGCCTGGAGGCACCTGCTCTTCTTGGGACCCCGAAGTCACAGCAGGACCCTGATCCTCCAAGCTGTGAAACTTGAAATACGGGAAAAAACATCCAGTCTCCCAGTCAAAAATGCCTAAAATCTCCCTAAAGTGTCCCCTTTCCCTGTGCTGCCCTTCCCCAAACTTTCCTTTCAGCTGATACTCGAGATTATTTCCTGCATCCAGGCTCCATGGGAGCCTTGGCGCTGTGGCAACAGCTCTGCTCGGAGGCTGCTCTCCCGGGAAGGGCTTATGTCAGCTTAGCTCCCTCGCTCCGCTGTCATTCACTGCAAGAAGTGACGGGATTACCGAGAGCACCCTTGGTCCCGGAATATTTKGAAAATCCGGCTACTTCTGCTGAGCTCTAAAGCCTCCCTCGGAGCTCCCGTTTGGAAAAGCCCGGCGGGGAGCGCGGGCAGCGCTGCCGGGGGCGGCGGCGTTGCCCATCCGGGCAGATCCTGCCGTGAGCAGGGGCCGGAGCATCCTCCTCGCATCCGCAGAAACCTCCCRGCCCTTGTGCCTTAGCTCTTCCAACTAACAACAGTCACTCAGACTTCAAGCACGTATTGACAGGTCGTTTCACTCCGAGCAACCCCCGACTTCCTCTCCCGCTGCTATATTTTCCTCTCTTAATAGACTGGAGCTCTGAATCCTCACTCAGCTAAAGCTCCCCGGTTTTATTTGAGTAAAAATGAATAAATAGATCAAGATTTGGTCAGCAGCTTGACTGGTCTAGCCCRAGTACGGTTTTTATGTGATTCAATTTGAAGCAAACTATAATAGGACCGGTTTGGAGAACGGGAAAGTGGGCAAGAATTAGACATATATTCACAAGGAAATAGATTAACCCTTTCATCATGTTACTTGGAAGTTACTGACGTTCAGAACGAGCTTTGCAAATGCTGGACGATCCAGTCACCGATCCTAGATGACAACCAGAAGCAATCAAAAGGGAAAGATTATGGAAACTAACCTGCCGGCTGGATATTATTTATCCAAGCTGCTGGTGAACGCTTATGAATAAGAAATACAATAGCACAAGCTGGAATTGGCTTAAGAATTACCCACAATTAATAAATTGACCCATCCTGCATACTGTGTTATTTTCCCTGACACTTTCACAAGCTACAAATCTGATAATACAATTAAATGACAAGTTCAATCACTCCTTTATTTCATGTATATGTATATTATATTTTATAGCTGCATTACAGCAAAGACTGTTTACTCACGATTGTATCTCCCCTAACATAATTCAGCGCTTTGCTTGCCTAAGAAATTACTTGTCTGCGTTTTGATTAAAAAAGCAAAACCTCATTGTTCCCGGTGGCAAATGAATTCAGTCTTTAAATGAAACTCATTGTCGCATCCTCCTCTATGCCGCAAAGGCATTCAGCTCCCGGAATGGTTTTAACCTTAACACAGCACTTTGGGGCTTGTATCTGATCCAGGGACGATTCATTTTTCTTCCAAAGCTTCGCCCGGCTTTGGGCTCCCTACTTAGTTCTCAATGAAGTGGCTATAAGGCAGTAGTTACAGCTCCCTGGAAAATGACACACGGTAACTCTGTCAAGTTTTTTATTAGCTTGGATAGCTCTTTTATTTTAGCGAAGTCTTTTACGACCTCGGATAGCTTTGAACCAGTTCGGATGAGCAAAGACTTAGAGATCCAATTTTGCATGGGGAGCCGTTAATTCTACTAACCACAGGGCCTTGATTACTGACAGGCTTTGGTTTCCTCTGCCCTCGTTGCACAATGTGTTAACGGACTCGCAGCGCACAGACCTGCGCGGTCGCTTAGAGGAGCCTGGACAGCCCAAACTGGTCACAATGCACGAGGAGATGCTCACGCTGCTGCGAGTCCCAAATCCAACCCCGATTTGTTCTGTAAGGATCATTAAGGTTCAATGTGACAGGAACACGCTGCGCTGGGATGAGGCTCCGACGCCAAACCGGCTGCTCCCCGGAGCGGATCCCAGGCCGCCCGCGCCAAGGCGAGGGGCAGCACGCAGCGGTGACGAGCTCGAGTCACCTCCCAGCATCACCAGCAAGCCTCTATAGCACCAACACCAAGCAAACAGTGACTGGGCAAAGCCAGCAGCACCATCAGCCTCGTAAAGAGGGAAAACACCCCAGATTGCTGCTGGCAAAATTGAGTTTGACCTTCTGCATTTTCTGCTCGACACAAACTCTTCGCTTTGTCCCTTTCGCCCTGCTGTGTCCCGTTGCCACGTTTCCTCACACSCCAACCCTCCTCTTCTTGCCAACGTTTCCATACATTTCTGTTCAGGACTCTTATGGGAGGCAAAAATGACAGGAATAAATAAAAATAACAGCCCAAAAGGAATTGCTAGTTGGGAAAAGTCCTCCAATAACCTGTAATGTCACCGACGCGAACTGGAACTAAACATGTCTGGGAAGACAAATTCCTTAACTGCTTAATGCTGAAGGACAGGGTAGCTAACATTAACTTTGCTAATTGTTTACTTGCTTAGCTAATCTAACATAATCTGCATTGATTAGTTTTTGATTTCATGCTGGATGGGTATACGGCTTCTGTGTGCCTTTTGGATAATTTGTGGACCATACCAAAAAGTCATTTTTGCAGCGCGTTTAATGCTCCAAAGCTAAGGGGGAACAGCAGACAGACAGCAGCAGCCCAACTGTACTGGTATTAAAAGGGTCATTAAATTCAGCATTAGGGAAAGGTCTTGTTTTGGGTTACATTCAATTCTCTCGATGAAAAATGAAGTGTAAGCAAAAGGTATTGAGGAGGAATATTCAAATGCAGAGGACTGTGCAGATTCGCATTTATGTAACTCTATAATGCTTATGGATACTCACTCCCTATTAGTCAATCTCCTTCCAAAAGATGTCTTTAAAGATCACAAAACTAGCAGTTTAAAGGCGCATATGCTAGACTGACCATAAGAGGAGATTGCTTTTTGCTTGATAGAACCCAAGCAGTTGTACGAGAAGAATAGAGGAAATTTTGAACCCAATGAAATGTTATAAATATATATATATATATACTTTTTTTTATCAGTTTTGGGTTTTACTGCCATGAGGCCAGGAATTTTCCCCAGAGTTTATTTAAAGTGTTTATAACTGTGAGCAGAAGAGGGACACAGATCAGAATTTGGCCTGAAGAACTTCATTTTCAACTTTGATGGAGGTCATTTCCTGAAATACAGGATTTATTGCATTTAATGCTGTGGAGTTATGGCATAGAAACAATACTTTCTGCAGCAGAGGAATGCAGAAATACTGTTCCCCAAAATGAAAAGGCCTGGAKAGCTCCATGGGCATTTAAGAGGTACCAAAGTTCGCAGCCTTCGCCTTGAAGTCTCCAGTTGGAATTTAGATTGATTGTGGCTAGAAGTAAYTTCTGCGTGACAGCTCCTGTGGAGAGAGTTACTTCATTTCATAACAAATGTGTGCCCAACAGCCCCCCAATTATTATCACAATTCAACTAGTCCACTGGCAGCCCCAGAGGCACCATGGACTGCGGGAAGTCAGTCCCGCCTGCSTAGATCAGAGAGAAGCTGAGGTGGGAAGGGGAAAAACAGGAGCAAATGTATGGGCGCTATAACCCTCCCATGCAAGGGCTCACAAATCTCACGGCTAGAACCTCTCCACAGCAGCAAATTCTGCCCGCACTCTGATATAACGCTGCTGGCCAACTAATGTATTTGTTTTGTTCCCCAGACTGGAGTTTTCCAGGTTTTGGRAAMAGAAAACGTTATACATATATACTGKTTTTTATTGTAAAAACACCATTTAAGTGATTTGGCTGGCACTGGGGAAAATCACTCGCAGAGCCACGAGAAGCCTAAACAGCCATAAATGGAAGAWGAAGTCAAAAGCAACAGTCAAGGATGCAGACGAGCAGGCGGGTCCCAGGAGCCTGGGCACGTCAGGCCACAGCCGCTCGGGACAGGGATGTTCTTCAGATAACAAAATGCCCTTGAAATGGAAGAGAGGGGCAGATGGGACTCACTACTGACATCCCCGATATTGCCTGCTACCTAATTCAATGCATGGTTTTGATTCCAAATAAAAGCGACGAAGCAATCAAGAGCATCGTTACAATTTTAGAATTATTTTTCTCATATCTGAGCAAAGCTCATTGGTTTTCCCCCAAAAATTAAGTGATGCGTTTGGAGAAAAGGAACTTAAGAGGATCCAGAAACGCATGTTCATGAAAGAGGGATAATAAATGCACGAGGAAAAAGGTTTGCAAATGTATCCATTCAGCAACCTGAGAKGCAAAGCGATTCCTCTGATGAACCACAGCTAAAAGTTTTCATATCATTAAGCAGTAATAATCAGTTATTAAACTTAAATAATGAATAATTAAGAAGCAATCATTTCCCTTTAGTAACAATCCCGGGAAGAGAAAGTGAGGGTGAATTAAGGCTACTGGCAAACCACACACTCAGCTTCATCCTTTTAGTTAAATCTCGTCTTGGCGTTACTACACACACACAATATGGGAGTATTTCCAATGGAGGCATACTTGAAAAACCTTATGTATATACTGTTTAAGGTATGGTAGAGCATATAGTGCAAGGAATGCAACAAGACAATCCTTCATGCAGAAAGTGCAATTCATGAAGGATCAAAGTTGAGTAAATTATCACCATGGCATGATTTTTTTCATCCATAATATATATATGCACATATAAGATAAGGATCGATGCATTGATTTTTACAGAAAAAAAAGGGAGAGATAGTTCTATGTTAAGGAGAAAATGCATATAATTGAGGTCTAAATTATTTATTATGACCTGAGGCTGCTTTAAATTATGAACTTTTTCACATTTCATTTTTATGGCACAGGATCTCAGCTTTCTGCTCTCTGAGAAACTTCCATCTTTTCCTCGTCAGCTCAGTTTTTCCAATTGGCACACGGGACAAATTCTGTCCTTAGATGAGYAAAAATGGCATTGACTTCAGTTTGTGAGTAATGTGTGTGTACACCCAAGGACAATGTTTTGCTTTGTACAGAGCAAACACACTTACTGATTTATGCCCTATATTTTCAAGTGCAATAACCGCATTGCATCATTTAAATATGAAACATGTAAATTATACAAAAAGCTGCAATATGCAATTCAGGCAAGTGAGGAGAGCTCTGGAATGATCCCAATAATTTATTTGCAGTGGACTCAACGTGACAAGCAGCTAGATATGCAACTCACTCGGGARCTACTTTAAGGACTATATTCCAGCGTTTCTCAAATTCTGGAGTAGGATCAGAATTAATACTCCAGCTTTTCTCCCACGTTCCCTGTAGTATTTGAATAATGAGAATGTACRGTGAATATCAGGCTGTGTCCGTTCTCTCCCAGGACTCCGGGTGACTCGGAGATGACCCAAGCCAAGGGCTGCCCATGGGCTTTGCACCAGTTCCAATCCACACCATCCATCTGTGTTGGGCAGTTTAGTGCAAGGCAGGCTGTTGCATGGAGAGCCCRTCTTTACTGGCTTAAACTTCCTGAGCCTCAGGTAGCAAAATTTATGTTTCAAGACAATTTCCACTGAATTCTATGGAAACTGTATACAAATAAACCCCTCAGAAGCCCTAGCTGCCTATTGCATTGAAGGAGTGGGTATGCATATACTTCTTTCTCCTTCTCTTCATTTTCTCCTCTCCCCCAGCCCATATGCAGAATTTTTGACTATAATTTCAAAGCAAAAGGTGTGTTTTCTTTAGTTGCTTTGGGAAAAAAAGAGGCATCAAATATGACAGGCAACGGAACAGGGCATGAAGGAGCTCAGCTTTCTTATTCTTCAAGGACTAAACGGAGCAAGGAGGCAATTTCAGCTCTAGTCTCACAAGCGATGCAACCCTCACTTTTTTTTCCCTCCTAGGCTTAGTATTATTTCTATATTGAGCACTGACCTCATACAAAAAAAGGGTATGCGAAGTTGATAGAGAATAAGCACTGGCAGTGAATCAATATGGGTGAAGTAACCTCGACTCAAGAAGTAAAAGTGCATTGGAGAGAAGCAGCGCTGCGTTATTTCTGTATTGTCTGCAGCACCTGAGCCTTGAGTATCATCTGAAATATAAAAATGTCCTTTTATCTACATTGTTAAACTGAAAGGATTCCCCGTCTGCTTGCTCTTTGTCATCAGAAGCTGTTGTCAGTGATTGTATGGTGTTCGGCATTGTCTTCTTTGAAGCTCAGAAATCACTGTTTGGATTGAATGCTTGAAATGAGCACTAGGCAAGTCAAACTGGCTTGTATTTCCTTTCCGAACCTGGGAGATCACTCAAGAACATCTTGTCACTCTATTACAATCATGAGATGCTTTAGTACTTCTGTTCCACAATGAYAAAAATTACTCTTTTTTTTTTTTTTTTAATCTGTCTTGAAATGCACTTGGTGCTGTGAAATTTGGTATAGAGAGCATAAGCTTATGTTTAAGTTGGCCACTGACATTTTCATCAAGATATAGTTCGGAAATGTTCAGTTTAACCTCCATYCCACCAAGAGAAAACTCCAATCGACATTAAAATTTTTGATAATTTTCAYTTTGTTAAAACTTGAAGAATTACCAAAAAATTGCCCATGTTATACCAGGAACTACCTAAATTCAGGCTGGTAGATGTCCTATGCCCTGATGAGCTCACAGTCTAAAAAGACACGATGGGTATGGGGTAGGCATTAGAGGTAGAACTGTATTTCGTTCTCCATACATGTCAAACTATGGATTTTTTAAGGAATGATGAAACACTGTCTGGCACAGGCCCCTTCAGAGTGATTCTTTCCCAAGCATTTCTCTACAGCAGATGAAATAATCCTGCCCTCGCCCCCTTCGAGGGCTGCAGACCAGCTGCAATCCTGCAAATTGGGTTCTTTGTAAGAAACAGCAAGAATGGGCCCAGCAAAACCCAACATCTGTCAAAGCAATTTGCTCATGCAACACACTTAACAATCTGAAAGCACCTTCAATGCTATAAAATATTTAGAAAATGCATGTTACCTATAGTTAGATCAGTTTTAGCCAGGGGTGGGGGGAGATTTAAAATGAATCATCACGTACAGTAGSCCAAATGAGCTCACGCTTTGCATTATTTATTAGGAAGATCAGCTATCATTCTTTCCAGTGCCGCAGTTTTAGACATTTGTTGTTTTGGCAAGTCCTCAATGGAACAGTTTTCCTGGAGTGACAAATTGGGAAGCAGTAGAGAGGGTAGCCAAAAACAGTGGTTTGTTGTTTGGTRACACTACGTTGATAATCTAGAAATTCTGCAGGAAAGTAGTAAAAAAATAACAAGGCTCTGCAAGAATTGGAACTGAGGGTCTRATAATTCTTTTCATGCAGAGCTGGTAACTAGGAAAATTTGGGGAATTAATACATTCTAACGAGATATTTGTGTGGCTCGCTTTTCCCCTGGAAAATGTGGCTGATGGAGAACAGTGTGGGTACCATTGTCACGGACGCTAAGCAGCTCCCATACCACGTTCCACGTTTCAGTTGTGCTTTGAAAACTTTTCTTTGTAGTTAATGATTCCATCGTGGGGTCTTCACCGTTCTAAGCGCTGCTGGATGAATAAAAGAGTCTATTATAGCAATTAACGGGTGCTGGGTAGCCATGGAAATGATCGCTTTTTCTCAGCCTACCATAACACTCTAGTTGTTCACCTGTAGATCACTTTGGTAGAAAGAGCMATATGCTTATGGAAATGAATGAGTAATGTAGGAATGAGAAATATGCCCTAAAAATGGAAATAAATATTCAGTTTTCAGCTAAAAGAGGCCAAACACGTGACCATAGCCCAGTAAGAGGACTGAAGCCGCCTGGTCTTTAAGAGGTCTTTCAGAGCACCGACCTACTGTGCTGCTTGTGAACAGCCTCAAGCTTCYGCTCCTGTTCATCTCTGGTGTAACAGGATTAAGCTTTAATTAAACTTTAGCTTTGCCYTGAATTGGACTCAACAGAAGCCTAATACCTCCTGCAAACGTTGACCGGTACCTGCATACAGATGTTAGAAACAAATAATTGCAAYGTTGCCCCTTCAGCTTCTGCTGGCTCGTCCTTCCTCGAATGGCAGCGTTTTATAGGTTCTTTTCCCTTCCTTATTCTCCACAAAACCACTTGCAGTCTGGCATAATTTTCCAGGAAAATTGCACACTTGTCAGATCACCTGATTAAGAGCCCCGTATTCATTACTATAAAAACCAACATGCCTGCTGAATCATTAAAGAGCAGATTGGTCAGTAATAATAATCAGTTTTCTGGTAATAAATATAGCTCGGCTTACTTAATTCTGTGTCCTGCTCAAATACCAACGATGAAGAATTTTAACTTTTAAAAAGTACATTACGGAACACAATATTAGTGCATTGGTCTTAGTAAAGAGCATTACCACTATCTTTAAAGGGCAGTCAGTTCATGTATTAATTATTTCACTCAAAGAGTGCATTGATTTCTTGAAAATCTCTTCATGTATAAAAGCAATTTGAATATTGTATATCGTTAAACCCTCTCAATCAACTGGGATACAAAGAAAGACCAAAGACGTACTTGAGTTGAAGAGCGAGCCCAGGAACGCGAGCGCGGTTGGGTGCGTTCATCACCGTGTGTTCACGTGGCGAGCACTGCAGGGACTCAGGGCAATTCTGAGCACCGCTTTGCTGGGCAAGAGGAAAGAGCTAAAAGCAGAGAAACTGTGGGCAGGAAGACCAGGCTGCTGAGGGATAGCGTGTGGCAGCCTGGTAAGCTTAGAGGGCTTAGCAGAGAAGATGGGGTGCAGGACTGATGGAGAGCTAGGATGGCAGTATAGGGACACTGAGCTTCAGAAACCACCTATGGTTACCGGCTCCTATAGTGCAGAACTGGGATCTCTGACCTCCTCCTCCACTTACTCCAGTGCTTGTAAGACTCTTTCATCTGCCCATTTTGGAGACCCCAACACCAAAGGGCCGCAGGTGTGAAGCTGTGCACGGAGCTCAGGACCTTGCTGAGGTAAGTGGTTTGACTAGCAGTGCTCAGAGCAACCTTCCAAACCCCAGTGCCAGGGATGTCCGTGATGAGCCGTGCCCGTGTTCTGCCTCGCAATCACGGCAGCACAGGGAGGGAGGAACCTCCATGGAAGGTCAGACTGAAGCCGAGTCTTGCCCAGTCTGCTGGGTCTGGCAGTGGCCAACAGCGAAAGCCAAAGGAAGCCCAAGGGAAGCAGGATGGACACTGTGCTACATCCCTGCAAAGCTCCAACCYCCGAGGATCCTCATAGTGCAAGAAGGAAGCGCCAACAGAGCTTCCACCCACCCACCCCTCTCTTYCGAGGGGCCTCCTGCCATGGCTGAGCTCCCTTGCACTTCACCCTGTGCCAGACCACCTGCCTCTGCCTTGGGCTTGTGGCCTGAAAGCCATCAAGAATTTTCCTGTCTTTAGTACTGAATTTTGTGCACCATGAGAGCAGTGCACAAAGCTTAGCCCTTGCCAGTGCCAGAAATGAGTTCCTGGCACCACGGCTGTGGAGCAGGATGCGGGAACTAAGGGCTGACCCCCATTCCCCAACCTCTGGCTAACCTGTGTTGCTTCTGACACGCTATTAACCCAGTTCTGCAAATGGAGAGATTAAATACATGACAATGAGCACAACGAGAGGCTTAGCAGGCTCCTGACAGCAGACATTTATAAATRGGGGCAAAGATCTTTTACTGATATGAAGTGAGTAAACCAATATTTGTAGTTAGGCTTTGGCATGCATTCAATCCTCTGAACTTCACTGGCTTAAGAAAAACTATGGGAGCACTGTGTTTAAGTTCAACTCTTCATAATAAGCCATTTTTAAAATCTTTAATTTTTGTATGCCTTAAAAACGGAGAAATCTAAAACTGAAACTGAATTCTTTACCCAAAACTTAATCAGGGGGCAGAAACAGTGACAAAAATTTGCTGTGTTTTTCCTAGAAGACTCTTTCATTCCCTAGGCATATCTTTCAGCACTTCTAAAAGGAAAATTCTGAGCCACAGAAAAATGTCTCTAATAGAAGAGCAATAACAACACACCCTGCCTTTCCCATAAGCTTCCATTTATACAACTATATTTRCAAAGAAATCCTTCCATAATCTTTTCTTAGGGCACCCAAGAAGGAACAAGAGAATTTCCCATTCTGGAAACAAATAGCTTCACCCGGCTAGAGGTCCAGCTGGAGGTAGCTGGAGTTCAGAAGTGCTGCTAGCAATTATTCTGCAGAACAGTCGGGTTCAAGGAGAATCCGTGTGAAGAGGGACGAGGTTATGAAACCWGTCAGTTTGGAAGGATGATCTGAGGGGTGCACAAAGGCGCTCTCAGAAGTTGAACTGACATCTGCAGAACAAAGCAATAGCAATACGACTATTGCGATGCTACCGGYGTGTTATAATTACTCGTTAATGATGTAATGCAGATTATTTCTACAAMAGAGAAGTTCTCCTCTTATTTTGAAAGATTTAAAGTGTTTTTCTCCCTGTGAACTGACATGAGTCCTTAACACACAGGCTCAAGAAATTAAAGGCAGGACAAAAACACCAGAGTCTACAGGCACACGAATTCAGCAACACAGCTCTCAGAGATGCAGTATGAACTGGTACCATGGAATTGCATATGGGCTTGCATAGGGRCTTGTAAACTATGTAAAAATCAAAGAGAAAACCCACCCCTCCTTACCAAAACACCTTGTTGCAAGCAAACCCCCCCGATGACTGATTTAACTGGTGATGCTGAAGTAGTGATTTGTTTGTCCCAGCCTAATTCACTAAATTCGATCGACTGCCCAAGTTAAGAAGATGAATTTGAGGCACTCCTGGTCAGCGATGGGGGCTGCCTAGCGACAGGAAGTCATTTGAAGTCATTTTCCTGCTCGGAAGAAGCTCCTGGTTTCCAYGTGATTTAGAATGCCACCAGAAATAAAGGAACTATCAAGGCTTGGCCTTGATATACGAGCCTATTTAAATCCCTGGGGTGAGACGCAGAGCTAAGGACTGCTCTTCCAAAACAGCCTGAACGGGCTCATTAAGCAGTGCAATAATAGCCTGGAATTGGTTGCTGCAGTGCGAGGATGAAGCCGTACTGGGAGTGCTGCAAAGAGCTGCTCCACTGCAGACGGCCGGACAGAAAGGCTAAGTAAGGCTCTGGATATGGCAAACAGCCCAACATGCTGCAGGTGGAACTGATTATATTGCAAGAAGGCCTGAGCACCGTGGTCGGGTCATAACGAAAGGTAGGAAACCATACGCATGGGAAGGAATTTAGCTTCCCAAACATGTCCTTTGGGRAGAAGTATTCCTTTCATGGATGACAGTGCAACCAGGGAAGGGCCAGGTAAGAATTGTGGAGAATCTATCTACATTGACATGATTTTAAGGTTTCTCAGGTGTTTGACCAGGTCAGACTGCCCAGAAAGAAGAGCTGAGTTCATAAGTTTTGCATAGACCAGCTGTGAATTTAAGTAAACATATCTAATACTCTGAGAGAAAAAATACCAAAAGAGGAGGTAGGAGACGCCCAACTACCTACCTGAACATAATTCCTGCTAATCAAATTGCTGCTTACTCTGCATCTAGTCACAGAGGTACCTCTTGCTCTCTTGCTCTTTCACTGGGTAGGCTGAACTCTTTTAACCAGTAATGGATGAATGACCAGTAATAAATCTCCTGCTTTTCCTTCTTGGATCACCAGGACTCACATAAAGAGCATGGGCAGCTGCCTGSGAGCTTGCAAAACGCTCCATGCAGCCCCCCAGGCTGCAAATTGGGGAGGGTCCTCTGCCATCCCCTCCAGTTTGCCTCCTAATAGGTGAGGCCCACTGAGTGTTTTAGAGACCAGATGGTACGTCTTCAGGAAGGTCTTTCTTTTCCCTAACAATTACTATGTAATAAACTATTTTATTGGTTTTGCTTACATACTGTATTTCTGAAAACAAAACAATAAATGGCAGTAAAACCAATAAAATGTACTAGGCTAGTGTTTTATTACAAACAAGCCAATACCATCCACTGCAGCATATTTTTCAGCTCAATGCACCAGGCCTCTTATTGTCCAGGTGAATGTTCCCGGCTGTAAATTGCAGCACTATAGCTCTTTCCCAGCACACTCTAAAACTTCTTTAGGTTGATGTGCCTTAAAACACTCCTAGTCCTTGGGCAAATTTATGGGCAGGATAAAGCTTGGTGGTTTTATGCCCAGGCATTTTGGACGTTGGTAGCCACCCTGGAAGCACATTGAGGCTCGCCATGTAAAGCACAACGCGAGGCCACCAGAGCCCTTTGCACTTCCAGCCATCCTTGCAGGGACACCGGAGTTGGGGCAGGTGGCAATTGATGCCCTGCATGGCCTATTTGCCAGTCTTGACCGATGGCTCCCAAAGGATGAACTGCTGCATGTCCTTCCAGCAATTATCACGCTTACTGCAGCTATGAATAAGACCAATATTGAACAAAGAGCCTTCCGTGAGGCTTTTCAGCAGAGCTGCACTAACTTTTCCCATTCTTTTTTCATTCATCACTCTCTATCCCTGAAACAAACCTCTAGGCAATAACCACTAGCAGCAGCTGTGCGGTAGAGCTGGGTGGAACTGCCCAAACGCGGCACYAAACGAGATCCTACGTCCCCCACCTCCTGCACGAGCCCACTTGTTGCAACAGCCCCTTCTCGTGGAGGGAGTTCATTTCACGGGCTCAGCTCTGCCTGCGCGGATCGCCAGGGCAAACCAGAGTTACCAGCAGACAACAGAAACCCAGCTTGCCTAAGATGCCTTTCTTTCACCCGAGCCCTGATGTTTGCATCTGTGAGATAGGTGGAATAATAATATGGACGCGTGTAAAAAAATTAAAATCCATTAATTACTGCAATTCACTTTTCAGGACGCTGAATAAAGCAGGCAGGTTTTTTTGATGATTTTACACAACATTACTGCAGATGTTATTTTTTTCCTAAAGCAATCTCCAGTTCTGTGCACTGCAAATGAAGTGGCAGTAGATTACTGGAATACATTTCCATAGCAAGTGTTGAAATAATTTCATGCCAAGGAGAAAGCAGTTTTCCTAAAACACCTTCAATCTTGTCAGCAGCACTTGCAGCCAGCAAGAYTTGCCCACTGGTCCCTAACACGTAGAGCAGGGCAAGGAAAAAAAACCAAAAAATCCTTTCCAATCTCCATGTCAGATATAACATGTTACAGTGAAGATCASTTCCTTCTCCTTGGCTATCTGCTACAAAAGATGATCCTTAAATAAGGAATTCCATGTGTTTTCCTAAAACTTGTCACKCCAAATAGCCCGTGACTCAAACTAGCCCTCACAAGAGAAGGCAATATTACCTCAAGATTTGAGCTGATATCTGAGACCAGGTGCTAATACGGTCGAAGTCAATATGATAATCTACACGGGAGGCATATTTCTTCCTTTCACACCTTGCCACGAGTCATTTCCCTATACATCACTGCTGCTTTGCTCAGCGCGTGGCCAGCCTGATCCGAGAAGCCCTTGGYGTTCATTTTCTGCTCCCACGGAGTGTTATAAGTACGTGGCTGCCTTCACGGAAACAGGTCACAGGGTATCACAGGAAGAAAGTTCCATTAAGCCAAAATGCTTTGTGATATTAAATTTAGGCAATGAGTTTCATGATCTTTTCTAGATCTCGCCTCTTACTTCGTCTTCATATTGAAAAAGCCTTAAGATCAAACAGAGCTCGATCCTATTACACTGAAATCAATCACGGTCTTGCAAACGATCTCAATTAGGAAAACATAAATACGGTAATGAGGTCGTTCCGTAGCACCGTTTCTAACTGGAAACTACATGAACTCATCTATTTACCTGCTGTGATGTGTGTGCTGCCCCATTCYAGAGCTCACGGTGCTGTCCGGTCACCATCGCTGCCTCGACGCGGGAGACCAAGCGGGTTCCCCCTTGCCAAAGTGGCTGTTTTGGCGGGAGAAGGCGGCATGGGCAGGTAGGGCAGCCCCAAGCTAAGCAGGATTCGATCAAGGAATCAGCAGGGAGCTGCCACAGGGCTCAGGACACACATGGCATTTGCTGTCCCTGGCAAAGTCCCACGCGACGCCCGCGCTCCCAACGGAGACGCAGCCTTGGCAAAACTCCAAGCGAGGCGCACGCCGCTGGGCAAAGGTGCAGAGAAACCCTCAAGGGCACAAGTGTCACTGAGCTCTGCTTGAATCACATGAGTGATAACTCCATTGGGAGAGCAGCAGACATCAGTCATCGCGGTGCTTGCTTAATGTCCCCCGTTTTGGAATATTTCTGCTGTCAGTCATTTTGCTCATCTGCTGGGCAGCCAGAAGGATGAACGGAATTACTCTTAGCAGGCTAAAGCTACGGACCATTGGAAACAGTCTCTAACACGAACATTTAACAAGCACCTGAGACTGATGATTCATCATTTCCCTTCCTTTCTGTAGATATCTGGTGAAAAGTGCCAGATGAACAGTCCTGGAAACTAAAATCTCCATCCCCATCAACGGCTCGGGATGCAGGATGCAGAGCGGTCCCCTGCACAGCCCATTTCAGCTCATCTCTCCCATCACCGCAGTGAGATAGATGCTCAGCTCTGGTCTGGGGCCTTTGTCACTGCTGATTACAGATACTGGAAGAGCTTTTTTGGGGAGTTACAAGTCAACTAAATTTCCTTTTAGCACTTTTATGAAACAGGCTGCCAACGTGCTATCAAGCAAGGGCAGATGACKTATTTCTCAAAAAAGGGGAACTGAGGCCCGGCACCACAAAGTAGCTTGYACATGGTTAAATAGGAGCTGCTGAGTCAGAAACGGGGCCCAGCCTCCTAAGCGCCAACCTCTGTTGACATGAGTGAAGTTTAGATTAGTGCCAATACCTGATGAGACRACTCTTTCTGGCCACCTGCACTGCAGTTTTATTTCACTTCAGTCTCCCAGGATGTTGTCCCTGCAGTCACCTTAGCTCATTGCTCTTTGCATGCAAGTTCCTCCTTGAGTCCTTCCAGTGTTGCCTGCTTCACATCTGCACTAAACATCCTATAATTGTCTTTAAATATAAAGCTCCTCATAGCTTCGCCTTCAGCACAACACAGCCTATTTCTGTTTTAGTCTTGTTTTTATATACACACCTATATAAAACTCTCTCCTTTCCTCCCACCCTAGAACGAAACAACGCAAAACCAGACGAGACCCACACTAGCCAAATCCTATGACAAAACACAGGAATTCCCCAACACATTTGTATAAAACTGCTGTGCAGTTTAGACTGGCTTGCCTGAGCTCAGAAATAACCGCAGTGACGGGTTTTGATGAGAGGTGAGATACGAAGCTGAGATTTAATGGTGTTACATAGCCAAGGACACAACAGCACCATGGTCTACATGGCTCTACTTGGGCTCATTGGGTGCTGGTGGCTCCAGGGTTGGAACATCCCATCCCACTGCTACAGCATCCAGCATTTGGAAGCTCAAAAGCTCCAGTCTGCCAGGTCATAACACACTGATAAATATCTGTTACAAAAGGAGAGAAAAAAAGGGTGAATTAATATTGATTTTGCGTCAATTGCTTTATATTCCCGCTTACACAGGCTGCCGGTCATTGATGGAAAGGATCCTCAAAAAAGAAAATTAAAACAAAGTGCTATCCAGGAGCAGAGAAAATGGAAGTTTTCCTAATAAGCAATAATGATTTAGAAGACTGCAGCACATCTAGTTGCTCTGTAGTGTGGTAGAAATATAACTGTGCTTCCCTTCCATTCCACTGCTCATAAATCTGGCCGGGGCTACACTTAACTCGGAGATCAAACGATCAGCGGATACCGGTAAACACTGAGGCAGCTTCAAAGTCGTGATAAAACACCAACCTGGAGCAAGAGGGGCTTTTTTCCCCTAGCAAGACCTGACGTTTGAAGTGTAATGACAGAGCTCCGCATCAGGTGGCTCACCTGACCTTTTCAGCCTTATTTGTCYTGTTTTCTTGTGTCCCGCTATTAGTTGGTGATTGCTCGCAGATGGGAGCCCCTTCCCTCCTGCACGCCCCCGTACCCACATCAAAGCAGGGCGCAGATGAGGACGGCCCCGAGCTCATGGTGCCAGAAGCGCATCCCATGGAGCTGCTTCATCCCGCACTTATGGGATCCTTGCTGTGCCTCCAAAATTCCAAATCCTGGCGYAACACAGACACCTCTCAGCTCCTGATGAGAAGGGGAAGGAGCAGACAAGCTGGCTGGCATGTTTGCAGCCTTCTCCTTTGCCCTCATTAATGTTTTATTAATACTTCATAGTACATGAAAGCAAATTTTCCCTTTTGTCTGGCACTAAATGCTGATCAATATTAATGTTYGATTCATATCTCTGAGAAAGGGACAGTGGGAGAGAACAGGAGCGAGATCGGAGATATGATTTACACGGACTCTGATAAGGCTGCTAAAACACAGGGCTAGTGAAATAATCCATCAGGGAAGGGACCTGCCAACAGATGAGGCTGGAGCCGTGACAGCAGCTGGTTAAAGTTCAGTGAGGCTGCGGGAGGCCGGAACCGTGAGCTCCGGTGATTCTTCTTGGATGTTCTGATCTGGGAAATACCATCCAGGAAGGCCGGGAAAGCGGATGGGGAGATGGACAAGAGGGGAGGCTGCCCGATGGGCAACGCTCTGGAAAGCCAAGTAGAGCAGGGAGCTSATGCTGGGGGCTGACAGCAACACGAGGCCACGCCAAAAGCCTCTGCTCTGGCAAACAAATAACCGAGCGGTCACAGGGGCTCCACATGTTTAATTGCTTCCTAATCCAACTTGCATTTCAATCCCACGCGCGAAGCACAGAGCAGAGTGCTGTGCCAAGCGGAGCGATGAGAACAGGCCCCGACAGGGAGAGCAGACCCCGGAGGATCCATGTTCTGGAGTTATTCCCAGCCTGCTCCTTCGTGCTCCTAGAACCGTCCACAGCGGAGAAGCTGTTCGGGTAACTGGTATTTCCGGTAAGCACCAAGAGCCTTCGATGACCAGTGCCAAAACGAGGGGGTGACGCCATCCCGCACACCTGAGCTACTGACAGGTCAGAGATGAAGGCGCTGTGCAGAATGCCAACATTCCTAAGCAGAAWTGGAAAATTACAATGAAATCTCTAGGACTGCAGGCAAACGCAAAGCTAATGTGTCTACCCAACTAAAMCCYGGGTCTCCCCATTAGCGCTGTCTCRCAGCTCCAGTAATTACYGTTCTAATTAGGGCACCGTGGAGTGGTGCGTGCTGCAGCGCGGGTAAAGAAACCGCCCCGGTGAAGAATCCGGGGCCTTGTTCACCCTGGAAACTTTCATTTAGACTCTCTGCTTAGTCAGCAAATATTTCCTGCACCAGCAAAGACTTCTCCACTCTCTGCCAGGTCATCTTTGGGGTATTTAGCCAGGGATGTGCTCATTTCTGCTACGGCACCAGCCCTGCAGCTGGATTACTCTACTTGCAGGTACTAAAGTTCAAGTGCACATCACTCACATGGACATKAACACATGCGTTAGCAGAACCTAAATCCCAAAATCAGTAGAAATTGGCTACAATATTTTAGCTGCTTTCTTCAAGAGGTTCTTTGATGTACTGAACCACTTCACTTGCAAGATAAGATTTGTGAGTCATTTCACAATAATTTAAAGCCTGGGCAAATAGCAGCTTTCCTTTTTGAGGAAGGAAACCTCCTAGTAGTAGAGTTCTGTCCTTTTCTTTTTGTATTTTCTTCAACTCTTTCCAGAAAAGAGAAAAACAAAGATTCTTGAGAGGWAAATGCAAAGTGACCAGACCTCCTTCTGTGACATGCCACAAAACAGTGTTATTAAAAAAGTGGGACTTCAACATTTAGCAACAGTGATCACTCACATATTTCTCACATATCACAGCATATTTCRGTGCACTACTTAGACCTTAGCACTTTGGCAGTTGTTGATCACTCCAAAGAAGGCATATCCTTAARGAATTACTTTGGCAAATTTGCTCTTCAAAGACGTGGATATTCAGGATTAMAGCCTAAGGTTATGGAAATTACCGCTCCATGGAATGGCATTGCCCCACTTTAAACAAGCCGAGATCAAGCCCAAAATCTCCTGCCTCGCAAGACAGAGGCTCTTACACCCATCATAATGGATCTTCCMTGACAAGGAATAGCTTTTTAATAACCACTGAGGAATGTCATTTGGGTAAGATTCTATATGTTCTTTAAAACTACACTCTTTTAAGATAAAGTGGCTGGAACAATTTTCTAAATCGTTAGCTTAGGCAACTCCCAAGTGCTACTAATACTACTCCCCTCCTCCTCTAGGAAGAGCATTGCCCATCAAGGTAAGGAGCAAATAAGCCCTACGTTCAATCTCTGGTACTTTGAATGGAGTCTGGTATCACCTACCAATAGCTGAGTCCCTTTGACACAGTGTAGGGGCAGARACATCTAAAGAGAGGCCAGCCCTCGGAGCAGAGCGGTCTTTAACACAGGTCATAGGAAAGGTCAATCAAATGAACTGTTCCGGACCCCATTTCTCTCCGGGATTGACTAATGGGTCTTACTCATACTGGCAAACTCATCTCTATCTACAAACTGGCATCCTCTCTGACTCTTCCACCTCCCACATGAGTCACTAATGCAGCGAGGACCAACACAAGGACAAATCCCAGGTCCATGGATTCGGTTTAACGAACAGTGGAAAGGAACAATGGAAATTCCTGGTTGAATGCACCAAGGCACCAGCTCTCTGTTGACCTAGGCTGGACCTTGGCTGACCAAGGTTTCAGTCGTCTACACTGGCACTTTTATGCCCCACAGCTCATTGCAGGGCCCCAGAGCGCAGGAGCTCCAAGTGTCTCACAAAAGAAGAGAAAATCCACCCAAATGGGTGCTTGTCCAGCGGAGTCAGGACTGGCTGCTAATACCAAGGCGCCAAAGACTCCCACTTTACATCTGCAATTCCTCATTTAGCTAAGTAATTTCAGCTCGTCACMTAATCCCTTCTGCTCATTATGTCTGCTCTGTGCGAGGAAAAAAATTGTGCAAAATTGCTTTTGCTGTCCTGTAATCACCGMGAGAGCAGCTGACCTGGCGCGCGGCGGCTGCGCGGTGCATGGCCAGAGCTTCACGCGCAAACCAGGAGGCAGCAAAGCAGCACCCAGGTTGTTCACTGGCCGTTCGTGTTAGAGAGGAGGCCCTGGCGAGCCCTGAGAGAGGAGGAAAGAGAATAAATAGATCACGAGGCCCTGCAGAAAGTGTCCTGCCAGCCAGCGTGGATTTATGAATTCGCACGGAGACGCGTCTCCGCATGGGGCTGAATTGTCTAGTCATTTTAAAGATAAATATTGCAGATGGGTGAATAATTCACTCACACAAATGTTCACTGAAAACAAATTAACTGGCCTGCACGYACGGGTGATGGGAAATGGTAATAGTTCTGAAGACTGTTTGGAAAGGTGTTGTCTAGCACGCATCCAGACCGTCGCAGTAAGTCCCCAAGGTACCGAGCTCTCCAGAAATGCCTCCGTAACCTGCCCGGCGCTGCCTCACCCAGGGAAGGGGATGCACGGYGCAGCATCCCGTGGCATCCCGGGCTCTACCACAGGGAAACAGGTYGTGATACAAACCGCACGAGGGGTCGTTAATTGCCCCTCGCAACGCTGCTCGCGTGACCTGTTCCTGCTAAAGCCCCACAGCCCCCACGAGCAGGGCTTTCCGGGAAGCGTCACCTTCCCTTCTTCCACCCTCCTTTGCGCTTTGAATTCGTCTCTGCCCTGATGCCAGGGAGGAAGAGAGCCGTTCATCAAACTCAGCACTCGCTRAAGGAGAGCTTCCAAGGCAGCCCTTGGTAAATAAATGGTATTGCAATTACCCTCCGATCGCTGTAACATTTCCAGCTTGAAACGTTACCTTCCAAGGGCCTCTGYTCTCCATCACCACAACCCTTCAGTGGTCAGCAACTTGCTAATAACAYTAAAGGTATTTTGGGGACACCTCAGAGCTACCTATAACACACACCAAATGCTGAATGGAGACAGCTGATTTTCACAGCAGCCAATACATGAGAGGTAACCACAGCGATTTAAATATGATATTCAGGCCTCCTAGTGAAGCAAGTGCAGACAAGGAGGAGGTACTGGACGTCACTGCCCGGCTCGGCCGGTTTTCCTGAAGGGATCATCAAGGCTGAATGCAAGCATTCTGTCTGAACATTTGGGGGAATTAAGTCAGCATTCAYGAGTTTCTGGGAATTTAGCAAAACAGCTCGAATATTTGATTTTTGCAGCTCCAAAACTCAGGTGAAATCAGAGCAATTCTGTGTGAAGGACTCTTTAAAAAAATGGCCTATTAAGTAATTATTATTTCTCCTTCCCCCCTATCAATACATTGCCCCAGGCCACAGAAGCAGCTCGTTAACCCTTCGTTACCGGGTCTGCAGCAAAGGGAAGATGAAGGATTTTGCTCCCCTCGGGTTCGGGCCTGGCAATAAGGGTTGTGCCTGCTCTGATTGCAGCRTGCCTCTCTCCCTGCCTCTAATCTCCATTTGGAGATAGGTTCAGGAAAGGTTGATATTAGAGAAATGCTTTCTTCAGCTTAATTCATTAATGTTTATGAAGTGCTGTCAGGATACCAAGTGTTATATAGTTAGAGAGGGTGACTTTAATATCATTCTAGCTTCAAATATCACATAAATA
The DNA here is from genome assembly GCA_003342815.1 of Eudromia elegans. NCBI lineage: Eukaryota > Metazoa > Chordata > Aves > Tinamiformes > Tinamidae > Eudromia > Eudromia elegans. The sequence continues at coordinate 6,290,394 of PTEX01000016.1, read as the reverse complement.
ATAATGGGAGTAAGTGCTATCCAGTAGCTATCGCCATAGCTCCATTGCACCTACTTAAAGCTAATTTTTTGCCCTCTGATTATATTATAGTGCTTTGTTTGCCTTTGATTATACTACAGAGCTCTTGTGTGTGCATAAATAAAATGTGGCCCACCCTGCCTCTATATATGGCCTCCAGTATATATTTCCCAGAATTAACAGCAGTTTTAGGGTTTTTCAAGTCATCATGGATCGTTTTGCATTGAGGAGCTCCTTTCCTGATGCAGGGAGAGGGTGGATCTTCTGCTGAAGCTGCTGGTGTAGCTGGAGACACAGAGGTCTTCCAGCCGCCCAAGATCCCACAGCCACTGCCTRTGCTGGTGCCCTGACGTGGCAAGCCTCATTTTGGGGAGATTTTGCTGCTCCCGGATTTACAATAACCTCGTGTGTTTGGAGGGATGGGCATGCCCTACATTGCTAGCTGGTGCTGACGGTGCCAGGCTGTGGGACACAGGTTGGCTTTGGGACAGAGCCCTGRGGTCTGCTTTGGGTATCAGGCACTTTTTGTGCCGTGGCCTTATCTGTTTGATTAAAAATGCTGCTGTTTCATAACACGTCTTCATCTGGGGGGGGGTCCTTTGGTCCCTCCAAACCTCTCAAGGTTCACCTGACCACATCTCCAGTGGCTCCCATTCATCAGTGCACACTCCTCCTGCCTCCTGCTTCAAACTAAACCAATCTTCCAGGACCGTCAGCTGGGAGAAATGCAGATTTCTGCCTAATCAAGACTTCACATCAATTAGGCTAATGGCAGGGTTAGCRCATTCCCTAATTACAACTGCAAACAGCGGCAGGCCTCCTAGCGATGACGCTCCTCCCAGCTCGTCATGCTGGGTGGGCTCTGGGCAGTTTGATGACTCATGTAAGGATGAGGGGACCTCAAGGGGACGTTGGCAGCGCATCCATGTGCTGGGAGAGGGGCAGCACGTCGGGGACTCCTGGCTGATACAGCTACCGGAGGGGACAGGGCCAGCTAGAAAGGAGGAGCACTCTCTAGCTCGGAGCTCAGCATGCAAATCCTACTGCACCCTAAATCCGCAGACTAGAAATAAAAGCTACAGCACTGAAGGAAGCCRAAAGGTGGCATGGTGAAGCTGCGTCGTCCAGCTCCAGCTGAGCAAGTCCAGGACGTGAAGAACACCACGTTGTCGCAAGCCCGCAGACGATGCGGATGCGCCCCAAGCACTGCCCAGCACGCACACAGCGGGGTCTGCCTGGGGAGAAATATAGCTATTCACCAACACTGGGAGAAATATAGCTATTCACCAACACTGGGAGAAATACAGCTATTCACTCCTCACCTTTATTTGGGAACTTGCTCCTCCCGATGCACAGGCGGCACCGTCGTGACCTAACTGCGCTTCCCCCAAAGGCAATTCATTTTCATTACCCGGATCAGCGACACCAATGCTGAGTCTTTAGAAAATCCCACTCCAGGTTTTTAAGAAAATAAAAACAAGCTTTAAACTTGAGTATTGATACGCGCAGTGTAAACTCTTCTGCCAAAGCTGATTCCTGAACGTCTAATAAACCTTGCGGCGGGGGGCTGATCGCTCGCAGGCAGCCTCTGCCTTCCCACAGCAACGGGGGCCAAGGCAAGGCCGAGCATCTCACACGTGCAGGAGTTGATGCTGTGGGTGAATCCCAACGTTGCTGCTGGATGCCCAGAACCTCCTCTGAACCCTCCGTTATCTAGTGAAACGCTGCGGTCTGGACCTGTTGAGCGCACTACAACACTTCCAAGAAGTGGAATCTTTTCCCCAAAGAACACCTTTTCTTGGGGTTAGAACAGAAAAAAAGCAAGATACGAGCTGAAAGAAAACAAACAAACAAAAAAAAGAAAACCACAAAAGAAACCATGCTCTCTGCTTTAAAGATTACGACTTACCCCAGGCCAGGTGCCCCAGTCGAGGATGGAGCCCCGTGCAGTTCCTGCTGTCCTGCCCCGCTGCCCTCAGTCATTACCTCTTCTTCCATCTCTTTTTGCTACTTCTAGGTTACAGGAGCGGTCATCCTCAGCCTCTCTGCCAGCCAACAGCCTTCCCGTGCCCGGCGTTTGCTCCCAGGCACGTCCAAGCTGGAAGCGGTGCCCTCATTCCTGCTTGCTCCGCACTCCAACACGGGCTGCTCTGCTCCTGCAACGGCTGGGCTGTCACCGGGAAGGATCCTTGCAGGAACACATGAGCAGGAAATGAGCACGAGGATCTGGTAAGCCCTAAGAAACAAAGACCCTCTTTTCATGCAAATTCCCTTTAATAACTAAGCTTGAGATCTGAGCAGAAAACACCGTACACAGAGGGCTGCTCAAAACAGAACCACTCCTAAAGACAAAACTTCTGAATCCTTTCCAGCAACTATAAATATTTCCTTAACTATTCTTTTTCCCCCCCCTCTCTTGCAGCTTTCTCCAGGGCTTCACCTAGCTCAACTAGGGAGGAACAACCAGACACCACCAGCAGGAAGAAGGTTCCTTGCAGCTCGCAGGTGTTTCCAAGCAGCTTTGACAAAGAGTTTTAATTAGGCAGTTTTCCAATCCCACTCCCCATTTAACACAGATGCCTGATGCTGCTCTAAGGGGTGGCCACGTGCTCAGGTCCTACGCAAGGGGGAGCACAGACCCATAACTGTCCCCAATGATATTCGTGTCTCCGATGGGCAAAGCTTCTGCATGGCACAAGGCAGCTCCAAACAACTGCGCACACGTCTCCTGTTGTCACACACGCAGCAAAATAGCAAATTGAGATGTTAGTTGGGAGCGGGGCTGGAAACCACTATATACCTTTTGGTCTGGGGAAGCTAAACCAAAATTACTGTAATTGGCAGTTTATTAACAGGAAAATTATGCTAAACAGCTTCGTGTTGCTGTCAGGAATTATATTCGGTAAGCTATGAAGATGGGGCCCTTGGTGTAACATTTGCATTTTCTCATTTAGAAAGAACAATGATAATAGATGAGTAAAGCATGTACAAATTACAAACTAAAGAACATTTGCATGGCTGTAAAAAGGCTATCTTGATACCAGAGTGATTAAGCCTGTTATTCATTAAGATACCGTATAGACGAAGGGGGTGGGGGAAGCAGGGAACACATTAACTTTGTTTGGAGGCACGTATAAAATGAACTCCAGTCCAAAGCACTTGAATTTCAAGCAGAACTAGATTATAATAGGTTCTGATTATAGCGTATTTATTATGCAGAACTAGCACCAGGGCTTTTTTTCTGTCTTGGAGAAGGCCCAGCGATGTGGTAATGACAACCTCTGCTCTTCCCGAGTCCTTTTCCCGCTCCCCTCTCCCGCATCCGTTTGCTGTTGGTGTACGGTGGTGCTGTGTCTCCTGGAAAGCCATGAGCAGCACCGGGAAAACAAAGCGGCTCCGCAGGGAATAGGCACCATCAGCTGGAAACCCTTCCTGGGCGCTTTTCTCCATTAGCAGTTTCCACTACCTGTCCTCTCTTCTTAGCCGTTGACATTTTCCAAAGCAGGATGACTTTAAATATCGCCAATATCTACAGGCTGGAGGGACGACAACAGCAAAGCAGGAGGAAATTGGGTCATTTGAATGCCCTGATGAAAACCAAGAGGGACAGCGCATTAAAAACACGGATTGCCTCTACGAAACCAGGACACAATGTCCTACTCACTGTTACTGTTAGTGCGGAGCTGTCTTGCCTACCAGGACTCTCTGAAGCACAGAGTTCAAATAACTTATTCAGTAATTGCAAAATTCAACCGGTTTGAGGAGAGACTTGTTGGTTTCCATGAAAAGTCATTAGAATTTTACAAGTTGCCTGTAAAATGGCCTTTCAGAGGTGATCATTCTGTACCACTGCCTGGGAGCAAGGCTCGCGCAGACCTGCTCTTTCCCAAGTCATTGCTATTCATTTATGAAGGTGACCCATGAGAAATTAATTTAACGACACATAAGTTTTAAGGGTGGAACAGGCAAAACCACACAGCACAAGGTCACAGGACTGACTTCAGGACTATAGCTGGGATCTGCCTGCTAGAAGGCCCTTAATTCCACCCTTAGCTCTCTGCTCCTTGGGTTAATTTAGGCCAGCTTGGATATCCCCATCCATCCATCCATCCATCCATCCATCCATCCATCCATCCATCCATCCATCCATCCATCATCACCGTGTTTACGGGCATGGCATGCTTGGGCACGGACGCGGGCTCGGAGCAGGCGCGTGCCGGTCCCGAAGCGGAGCCGCGCTCCCAGCCGAGCACGCCATGCGTTCTGCAAACAACCTTCCGAGCAATGGGAAGCATGAAACGCGGGTTGGACGTGAGCCGGGACACCTCATGCCGACTGGAAGGAATGCAGATAGCACAGCAAGGGAAGGGGGATAAAAGAGGAGCACATCCTCATCCGTATTTGCCGGTTTCAAAAAGCTTTTAGGCGCAGTTTGTTTCATTGTTAAGACCAAAGTCTCACCTATGCCTGCGTAACACAGCAGCTTCATTTTTGAAGCTAAGCCCGTATCATTTCCTACAGGCATAAAAAAAAAAAAAAAAAATCAAGCATCAAAACAAGTTCAGCCCCCGCCAGACTTCAGAGGTGGCTTTGGCAAAACGGGCCGTCAGCAGGGTTATAAAACAGAAACAACAAAAACAGACGAGAAGCCTCGTCCCGTCCTGCGGGTCTCCTCGTTAGAGCTGGCAGAGCCCCCGTGCTGCAGGTATCACGTGCAGAGCGCTGCAGGACGCTGCCTGCAGCCTCCAGGCCAGCTCGCCCCGGGGCCTCTTGCGGGGCTGCGCCGTTGAGCCGCCAAGGCCGCGGAAACGTGGAATTTTAACACACTTTGAAACTACGAAGAATGCAGCCCCGTCCTTAATTTCACCCAGTGTCAGTGCAGGAGATTTAAAAAGCAATAAACACACTTGTTACTGCAATGGAATCGAAGAGGAATCATAAACGCACTGGAGTCGCAGAGCTAAAATATGGTGTGGGGAATGGACAATAGCAACATTTATTCAATAAAACTCATTTATATGTAAAAGATTGAATAAAAACATACAATATTATGCAGATGCAACAAATTATGGAAGAGAAAGAAGTGGCCTCTGGGCAAGATGTTTTATATTACGGATGCAAATATCACAGCTGTGCATGCAAAGGTGCAGCGACACCAGGCAGGGCACGAGGAGCGTGGCGCTGCCCATACAAGGATGACATTTTAATAGTTTTCTGTAATAGGCCTATCCCAGACCTATTGCTATTTACTGTTTGTCTCTTTCCGTGGAGATATAAAGCCAGGGCTCTATCTGCTTATGAAATCTAAATACCCAAAGCCATTTTCTTCACCGCTGATGGTATATTCATCCTGGAGGCCGGGGCAGCTCTCAGCCCGGGTAATTGCTTTCTGCTAAGATACAGTTAAACCCGTGGTTTTAATTTGGAGACGCTCCTCTATCGCCCGTTGCCTGTGCTGCACGCAGCTCCTGCCCGCCCCCAAACTCGCCCTCCTCTATGGGGATTCCTGTCTTAGCCCGTTACTGACAGCAGGGTCGAGCCTGGAGAGGCCCCCATGCACCCAGCCCAGCTCACCATTGCCTTAACTACCTACCCGGTGGCAATCAGGCAATTAACGCCGCATGGAGACCCGGGGAAGAAAAGTCCACAGGTAAAAATAGAGAGCCGGGGCTGGGCTCATGGAGAAGAAAGTGCAATTCTATTTCCAGGGCTGTCAGAGGGGTTTAAAGGATCACTCAAGAGGAGAGTTTTCTCCTTTTTTCTCCCCTTTGTTTTTCTTTATTTTGTGCAGGCTGAGGGTTTCCATAGATCTTCTCATTGATCTGAAGTGGCCACGGGCAGAAAAAGCCAATTTTGGCTGCATTATGCTGTCTCTCTTTCACTGTAGCTTAACACAAAGAGAAATGCCACATGTGCCCCCCATGAACCAATGCCCAAGACTTGTCCAAGGAAGGACGATTCAGACCAGGCTGCCCAAAACCAGGGCATCAAACACTCCTGCCGTGCAAGGGCAGAGGGGGACCCTTTGCTCAAGGGGGCCACAGGATGGGCCACAGAGCTGCCCATGCAGCAGCCCCAAGTGACACCATGGATTGGGAAGGGTCCACACAAGGGTCCACATTGGAACTGAGGCACAGGGAATGGAGATGAGCTCTGGATTTTGCCTTCCAAGACATCTGCTTCCCCCCAGTACCTGGATTTCTCTTCTGCTGCTGGACACTGAGCTTTCTGATGCCAGGAAATGAGCCACCCCCATGGTTTGACATGGGACCTCTGGTCCTGCAGGAGGGCCAGCAGCTCCGCACGTACAGGGGGTCTCGTGCATACGTACTCAGTTCTCAACCAGCGAGGTCTCCAGCAGCAGCTGCAGAGAGCAGCACTTGTCCGATTACATACAGAATACACCTCAATACCAGAACACACTTCCAACACAGAAAGTCTCGTTTATGCTTGCCTCAAAAGAGCTAAAATAACATCTTCCAACATCATGAAACTAGATCTGCTTTCAGGGATGAATTCGAGCATTTTGCACCAAGGAGAGCTCACCTCCCACCTTCCAGCTCCCACTGAATCCTGACGGCAGCAGGAACTGCCAGTCAGGAAACAGTTTCTCTCAAAAAAGATGATTATTTGTGGAAAGRGGCGAGGGAAGATGCTGAATCCTGCTGCACCACAGATGGCGTGAAGGGGAGGACACGGCACGCTGCCTCCGCGGGAGGCCCCGCTGCAGACGGGGGGCATCTCGCCCAGCTGCAGAGAGGAGCTCTGGACCCGGGCCCACTGCCCCCAGACTGGGCAGGAATGGGAACAAGAAGTCATTTTCACTCACAAGTTTCTCCCTGCTTGTACCCTACTCGCAGGGCACCGTGATGAGGCTTTCCCCAGCTCTTTCCTGTTGACGGCTCTGCACGTGACTGACACAAGTGTAAGGGCATGGGGCACGCTGGCATTTCTGCAGTCGAGTCTCTGGATGTAGCCCTTCCGTGCAGCTTGCTGCAGTGCAAGGTTCCCTGTTCGCCCTTCAAGGCAGCGCTCACCTTTCCCGAGATCTTGGTTAGGGCTCCGAAGGCAGAGCCAGCTGCTGGTGGGATCTTCAAACAGAGGCACAGAAAAATCCACACGGGCAAAAGTGAGCTAAACTTTAACTCAAAGAAAAGTTCTCAGTTCGGTTTGGAGCAAATATCGAGACCTGCTTGTTACAAAGCAACCGCCTAGGGCTTATTTGTGACTTAACACACACGTAATATATAGCTTGTCTTCTGGCCAAGGAGCTGAAATCTGGGAATACAGAAAATATCATAGATGTCTCATTAAGTCAGAAGATCTAAAGTTGCAAAGTAGATGATGAGATTTTTCAGTCRTGTGTTTAATCCCAGCAACCACATTCATGCTGTAAAGTGCAATACAATTGAGTCATCCACGTTCAAAAGGGAATGACTAAACAACATCAGACCAACCAGGCCAAGGGGTRCTTCAGTAAGAAAGTAAATTCAGATGGAATTGGACCTCTGGCACACTTTGCTCCCTGAGTGTTCACACATGCACCAACTGACATTCAGGCTCAACCCCCTCCACATGCCATCGCACAAATGATCTTGGTGATTTCTTCCTTAAAAGAAAAAATAATCTTCAGTGGATCTGCTCCAAGGCATCGCTGTAATAACTCAACCTAGTTCTGTGCTCGAGGCAGGCATCTCTAGAGGGGGTTWGCAGCCCGTGAGACTACGGCGTCCTGGTTAGCAGTGTCATACGCAGTGTCCGATAGGGTCTGTCCTCGGAGGCCACAACTCCGCCAACAGGGAAACCAGGTCTGCCTTTGCACAGACACAAACGCCACACTCAACGCATCAAGCACGTTTTTACCCCAAAGCCGACACGAGAGTTTGCAACTACCGAGCCCAGGTCACGGAGCCGTATTTAATGTCCCAGGTCTCCAGGTTCTTGCTGAGCCCTAAGGTGCAAGATACCAGAAAGAGGACTACCCAAAACCCACCTCCAAAACCCCCAGCAGACATCTGATAACCACCTAGTAAAAAACCCCTGGTTTTGTTGACATAAATTATACATCGTTTGGCTGCATGTATTTATGTAGCTCGAGACAAATAAGAGGTGCTATGGGTTGATTTTTTTAGCTCTGTTTGCTTTCCAATTTAAAATAATGAATAAAGTCTTGAGCACTAATTCAGGAAACAAGAGACTGCCTTATGAGATTATCTGCAGCTCAATAGTCAGGAGACAGGGGAAATAAAAGGATTCACATTACGAATTTTATAATGACTTACTGCTCACTTATCTGAAAAATAGTTGGAGTCATAATTAGCCAGCCTCTTCAAAGCTTTAAGGTGGAGAGATTTCTATCTGCTGCACACCTTAAAATTTGCATTTTAATGGGCAAAAGATGTATATCAGTAATAGCACCAACGGATGATCTCTTATCACTGGTAATAACACAATATACAGTTTAGGAGACTAACCTATCCACAGAACAGCAGGCTTGATCAATAAGGAGCGAGAAGTGGCCAAAGCGAGTCAAATCTCAATGTCACTGTACTGACATGTCTCTAAATAACAAYGCCCAGGCTGCAGCTTAAGGTCAAAACACATTAATGACACAGACACACGTGTCATTAGCTCATTGTGGTAGATATGGGGTTCATTTGCACTCACACAATTATGCAAGTGTAWCGACAACAAAACTTACCAAACTTCTAAGAATTGTATTATGGACTTTTGAGAAACACAAGGCTTGGTTGTAAACAAAACATAAAGCACTTAAAGAAAAAAACCCACAAATATCCCATGAGAACAGTAAAACAAAGATATTTTAAGCAAGATATTACCAAAGAAATACTTTTTTTCTAGCAAAACACAKGAAAATTGTCAGCTATAAGTATGTATTGTTGTTTTTTGTGGCTACAGGTCTTGTTGAGACCTGAATTTCCAGAGAAACTCCATGGACGGAGAGAGGATTCTGCAGAGACGGAGGGAGCCGCAATTGGCAGCCACAGCATTGCAAAGAGTTAAATTCCCAAAGCTGAGGCAAACATCAGTATTTTGGGAATATAATAATGTCTAAGGAGTTTTACAAGTGTCATCCAGATGCCAATTTACCAGAGACCTGTCAAAGCAACTTCTTCCAGGGCTGCACTGACACAAGGRAAAGGGCAAGAGAAGGTGGCCGCAGAGGAAGGATGTGAAATGCTACAGAAATAGGTGATGGAGACCCCTCTGACACACGCGGAGCTTCATCTCCAGATGATGCATTTCCCTGACAAAAAGAATTAGAGAAAATGACACATTTTCCTCTTTAAACATCAAAAGAAATACTTAGTTTGGGATGATTGGATTAAACACGGATTAAGTTTGCTGTTGAAACTGCCACTCGGTGACTGGAAGGAACCTCGGGGCTGAGTGCTTTCCTTCTGCCATGTTTCCTGCCAACACGCTGCTGCTTTTCAGAAGTAACTTTCAGTTTTCGCTCTACTCAATTATACATTTAAAGGCTGGGACTGAGAAGGGAAGCGGAAGCCACTTTGTGTCGTCTTTAACTTGGGAAAATTGTGGTGTCAGCAGCTGACACCACTTGAATAATGGCAGAACTGTAGATAAGGGCTGAACTTAAAGAAGGACAGAAGAGAAGAACACAGAGCTGTTCTGCACCAAACTTCAAGCACTTCTAGCGAGCAACGTCCCTGGGGAAAAGCCAACAAGTTTTGTATATTTTTAATGAGAGTCTATAGCAAATGTTTGTAAATCAAGGGCAAATAAYTCAAGAGCAGAGGAATCGGATAAGACTGCTAAAGCCTTTTGAACACTCTGGTCTCGCAGCAAGCGCAAATAGTGTTTGAAACTCCTGGTGCTCGGAGGGCTCTTTGCAGAGGCCGACTGGCAGAAAGGGGCCTTGGAGACCAGCTGAATCCGCCCCAAAGAAAACTACAGAAACGGTCCAATTCAGGGGTCTGATTAAGGCTGGCTGGAAAGCAGAGATTCATTTCATAAAATTACTTCAAGGTCTCAGAATTTGTTTTTAATTTGCATCATAATGAAAACGAGGGAGTTTGAAAGAAGCAGGAGAACAAGGGGAGGGAGAGAGACAAAGAAAGGGGAGCACAAACGCTGTGTAGCCCTGCGATTCCAGCTGCTGTTGGGGTACAGGGATATGGGGCGAAGGGACCCATAAAGCACCAAATCCCCCATCAGTGCAATAAAGAGCTGCACTTCAAGCAGTCACAGCAGTGGGACCAAGTGAGAAGCACTCCTATCAAATGGGTAATTTCTTTATCAGAAGATTGCTTTACTCACTCTCTTTGCTTTAATCACTTTAATCAAAAGATCTGCGATTTCTCCTCATCAACAATTAGTAGTTCCTCAGAACATTCCCCAGGAAGCTTGCCTGCCTCTTGCTGACAAACTCGGGGCCATATGTTAGTTGACGCCAGTCATTAAAACAGATTTTCTTGCAAATACAACTCCCTTGATTTAAAAGCAATTGACATTCTGCAGGAATCTTCCATCTTGTATGGTTAGGGCAGTCCTTCAAACCCGGAATTAACTCCTGTTGGCAGTAGTGCTGAGCTGTATCAGTCGAGGGGAGGACGGCATCATTACTCTCGGAAACGAAGTGCCGGGCGTGGGGCTGCGCCGGCCGGGTCTCTTCCATCACTTCCAAATGGCTCCTTTAACTCCTACGTTTGCAAATTGCTCTTTTCCCAGGCTCGGATCAGCACGGGGAAACCTGGCTCTGGGGCTGTCACCAAGCCACAGCCCACAACTTGCTACCAGAGGCAGAAACCTGCCTTCTCCTGGCAACTTGTGGCATCAACCCCCTCACTCCTGTTTGAGGAACAGTTCTGATCATGGACGTGGTAAAATTGGGGCATTCCTGGAGAAATGGTGTTTCCAGAACTTACCTTTTTTGGCTTTGGTTTTTCTTCAGTCTAGAGATTTCTAAGTTTTAATAGGGTGTCGTTGTGTCCTGAATTTGGAGTGTCTCTTTTTCGAGAGGTCTGTATTAACGTGAACACCAGCTGCCAGTGACGTTCCCTGGAGACCTGAACTCACCAGCCCTCCCATCGAGCCCCCTGTATTTTTCACTAGTCCACTACTACTTTTATTAACATCTAGATTAGAGCAGATGTAACCACATAAGCAAAAGTACATTGAATTTCCATTCACAAAACCRTCTTCTCTTTTAAATTCTGGGCTCCTGGTAGCTTTATATTGATTGAAGAAATGCAATTACTTGATATGGAAAATCTGTGTCAAACAGTGCCATCTACACCTGCTTTCCAACAGGCAAACACACATTTCCTGGCTACCACCAGCTCCTCAGGGCATATTTTATTTTCTTTGGCTTGGAATTGTGCTTGCTCAGGGGCCAAAACTTCTTTGGTATATAACTAAGTTTGCAAAGTGTAAAGCCACTGCATAAATCCTTTAAGGTTCTTACAGTTGCTTGGCTTGGGGGAAGAAGGGAGAGGGTAAAGCAGAAGTAATTTATCCACAAAGCAAATGAAACCAACCCCAAATATATCTGCAAGCCAAGTTCTGATAGAAACCGCCTTGGAACCCCAAAGCCAGGCTCCAAAATGAAATGAAGTTGCTCTTCAGAGGGTCTGTGCCGGAGCTCGCCCGCTCCGGGGGGCTTTCATGCTACCAGCAGGATTGCGGTAACTGGGAATCTGCTGCGATTCCTTCTCCCTTCCTCAACTGGTTGTATTTTAAGAGACTCTTTCCTTTTGAACTTGCAGAGCCTATAGCAGCAACCGGCTTCTTCTGAAGGGCTTCGTGTTGTGCTYGCACAGCCTGGGGGAACTGCACCAAACCCGGTGTGCGAAGCTGGAGCCGCCGCCGGGCTCCYGCGCGCTGTTCTGCAGGGCTGGTCACAGTGAGCAAATTCTAACAGACGTCGGGAAAACACTTTCATGGCCCTGCTGCCYGTTTGGCTGGTATTTAGCTGCAACACAGTTTTAAAAGTTAAGCAGTGGGATGTAGGAGACTATTTGTTAGAAAATGGTGTTATAAATGTATGTTCTTGCATAGAAAACAAAGTAAAAATAACATTTTTTTTTTAAAAAACAAGCATTTTAGCAGTACTGGTGGGTTTCCATAGCAAAAACTCTGGACTGCTCAGAGAGGGAAGCGCAACCGGCCACGCTACAGTGCGATGTTCAGRCATTTCCATAGAAACAGGGAAAAATAGGGGATAAGCAGACTGGGTTTGAACCATCAGAGAAGAAAGGAAGGTGCTCAGAAGTACTGGAGCATCTCACTCGTACTGAAGTTGCATCTCCCCGCCAGGGAGGCGTGGGAGCCACTAACTTCATTACTGGTGCCTGGGAAAAGCATCCATCGGACCCAGGACGCCCATCCGCTAGGTTTCCAGACCGCTTTCCCTCCCAGGGGAAACCTCAGGACAATGCAAACACTTTGGTGTGTGTGTTTCCCCCTTCCTCAAATTTTCCCAATATTTCAAAGATGCCGCAAACAAGGAACAAGCCGCCGGAGCTGGGCTCTCCCTGCCCGGCTCCGATGGAGTCTCAGGCTGGCGCTGCTCTCACTAGATGTTCTCCTGCTGCTTTTTGCACCACGGAACCATCCAGGTTAAATAATTTCTGCCTTGTTACACTTCAGCCGAAACACCCAGATTGAAGGAGCACCTTTTCTGACCTATTAATTACCTGTAAAAATTAAGGGACGGCACTCATTACTAAAACTAATTACCTACAAAAGATCTTATTAGCAGAAAACTACCAGGAGTTAAAAAGAGATGGGGAGGGGGTGGATTCTTCTCTAAATTTCCAACACATTTGCTGAAGCTGTGAGATACCTACCAGGCTCCTGGCAGCTGTGACCAGCACACGTGGCACTCGTGCTGCCCAAGGCTCTCGTCATTGGGACACAAAGTAAAACTGCCCCCAGTTACTAATAGTGGCAGTTACGGACACCACAGTCGTCTTTTGTGGGCAACCTGACCAAGACAAAGTGTTAATTTTATTCTAGGGGGGTTCTGCCTTGCAGGGTCATCACGATGAGCAGGGGCTTTGACTTCCAGAGGGACACGATGGGCATTGACCAGACTAGGGCATTTGTATAAGGCCCATAACTTTTCTCCAAGGTCAGCACCGTCTCTAAGAGCGTCTATATAAAAAGTCATTGTTAAAATAGAGGTCTCTGCTTGCCTCTACCACCAATTTGTTCAGCTGATTTAGTCAGGCCCTTGAACAAAAAGTCCTYGTGGGAAAGCATAAGCGGATCTGCACAAGTCAAAGATTTAATGAACCACAAAGTCCTTGGCCAGTGAACTATAAAACCCAGGCAAAAATCTGGCTGCAATTCCAGATGAACTGCAAGTGCAACCGGGCCGCCACGTCCGAGTCGTGGGCTGCTTCACCCTGCTCCTAAATGGAGCAAAACCATCTCGAGTGCCCCAGGTTCCACCTTTGCCKTCTCTGAGCTGTAATAACACGATATCAGAGCGTTAGAGCACAGACTTCAGAGCCCTCCAAGAAGYTCTCTTGGGAAAGAAGTGTCTTTGTGACGGAGCACAGCGGGACGAACGCTCCCTCCCCTAACAGCCACCTCAAGACCCATCACCAACACTCCAGCAAACGAGCAGGGAAACCTCCTTTGCAAGGTCATTTGGGAACGTTAAAGACTTTACACGAGCCCTGCTATGAGACGGACTCGCCCTCGGAGCCACTGGCATTACCCGACCCATTACCCGACCCATTACCCTACTTTGCTTTTTCCACCCAACAGGGGTCTGCGGGCACCCAGATTTCAGTTAGTGCCACATTTATTGGCAGCACTCAGAGAATTAAGGAAAGAATGGAGTGTTTCTGGTACACAAGCAGGCTGGAAGCTCAGGTCCACCCTCCACAAATCCTGTCCATGATGTATTTTATTGCTGAGGAAAAAATATTGTCACAGTCTGCCAATACTGACAGCATCAGAAGTGAAAATGTTCGGAGTSGGCTCCCTCCCACCTCCCTTCCTAAATCACAGGCCTGAGCCAAAAAAATCATGAGATTGACTTAAAATATTCAGTTCTGTGCTTGGGTTTTTTTTTTTTTTAAATCTTTGTGACTCAGAGACTTTGGTAAATATTTACTTGATTTGGAGCTTTTCCCAACAACCAAGATGGTTAAAAGCTTTACTKCTGGAATGAGAGCTTCAAATCTTAGGAGGTCTTTTAAATGTGGCTGTCTGGATTTATGCAAATGTATGAAAATTGAGATACTCAGGAAAATATATAAATAAACAGATGCACGATGCACCTGGAAAGTTTTTCTTTCAACGTAGATGAACATTACCATGATAATAGCAGGGATCCTTCCTAAGTCACTACATCAGCGCTCAGTAGTTCCTCCTTTTCTCCATCTTGTCACGTGGACTTTGTGCAAGTGCTCACTACCACCTGAACATGCACTCGTGCTAATCACCAGCAACAAGAGAAYCAAAAAAGGTAGAGGTGAGGAGGAAAACCAGGCAGTATTTCTAACGTTTTCCTGCCTGGGACATCCTTCCAAGCTTCCTTTTCTTGGCATAGGGTGAGATAAAAGCCAAGAAACCCAAACAGCACCAGCTGACCACTCTCACAGAAAGCCCAACCCACCGCAGTCCTTTGCAGAAACAGCCAGGCAGTTCATACCAGCACTGAGAGTCTCACAGTTATTATTGGATTTTGTTCTTATAATACCAYCCTTGACAAATGGGAATATCCATCCTATTTTACCAAATAGGGAACAGACTTACTGAGCACAAGACATTTGGCTGAGCTAAAAATTTAATCTACAAATCCTAATCCAAGGTCTGCTCTATTAAATCATCTTTTCAGAAGCTCCGGTCGCTTCATCTGTCTTGCAGGATTCAATCCAGGCTGAGGCCATGCCGTGGGTTGTAATGTTCCCTAGCTCCGACCCCAAAGCATGATCGAAATGAAAAATAATTTTATTTTGAGATTCAAAGGTGACAGGCTTCACTCTAGACTCTCTTACAGAACCCTGTGTAAAAACTATGGAGAGAAAGAATTTTAATAGTTAGACACACAGCTCCATGCTAATCTCCAAGACCTTGATTACAGCAGCCTCTCTTTTTATCAGGTCTGACCTTCACAACAAGGACATCCTGCAAAATTCACAAAGATCTCCCTGTCAAATCCTCCCATCGCTTCTCTTATCTCACCTGTGAGCCCCAAGGTCGCTTTCCTGAGCTGCTGCCAAAATGCCACAGAACTGACTCAAAGGGCCACTGCGGAGAATTAATTGTTCCTTTACCRTGACCATAAAGGGAATGGAAAATTAAATTAGGTACCATAATGTTCCCGGCATGAGASATTTAGGCAAGAAAGGAAAAGAGCTGCAAGGAGGCATTTCCCAAGCCATGGAAGTGTAAATGTCAGGTACTTTGGACTCACCAAAGCAGTAAAGCAAAGTCAGATTTAAACGCCTGCTTCCTTAATGCTTAATCCAAGCTGCTCTTTCTTTCGAAAGCCTGTCTTATTTTGGGTAAAAAGAAGGAAAAAAAAAAATCCCACCAAACAATGAAGGTGACTGAGTCGGAGTTAGTGCTCTTTCATTTCCCAATTGACTTGGAAAGCAGCAATAACGTCGCGCCCTGCACAGCCCRGGCCGCCGACCCGCTCGGGGCTGCTCCAGTGAGTCACGCCCGTGGGGAACGGCCACACTCTCTGCAGGTTTTTGGTTCCTCATATGTTTATATTTCCTACAGYAATGGGGGATATCCAGGCAGGTTATATAGGGTCAAGATGAATGGATGTTTTTCATTTTTCTAATATATTTCTGTGCTGTGCAAGGGAGGGAGAGAAAGGGAGAAAGATGGTGAGCGCAAGGAGAWGATGAAAATCTCATCTGGCTTTCAAATGCCCATTTATACGTGTCACATCCCTCACAGGCCCCATCAAACAGACATTCTTCACCATTCTTGATCCACTCAGATGAGGGCTCGGAAATACAGAGCSAGATGGGAAGAAAGAGGAGGGAGATAAATGTGTGTGCCTGCGATGGGGCTTTAAAGACAAGCACTGCTTTAAAAGTGCCGTGCCTGGAGCAACCGCTTAAACTGCATTGAGAAGAGGGAGAAGCCCCTGCTCCTTTGCAGCCAGTGCCACAGGGCCATGGGAAAAGGAAAATTAGAAATTCCAGCAAAAGAGGAAATTGCCCCTCGTGAAGGAAGTGTCCTGAGCTCCATCTACAGCCTGCTCGGGCTTCCAGGACAAAGTCTTCTACTTGACTATGTTCTACTATCATAAAGCAAAATMCTCCTCCGCTGATCTTATGAGGGTCTTTAAACATATGCAATATCCTACGTAATTGTGTAGGGCAACATGCATATTAAGCGTTACGTTCACTGATGCGTCTTACAGYATGTGATTAATAGCTTCCTTTTCCCTGCCCTAACGAGAGCACAATTCCACCACAACAAGCTGTGCAGCCCACGTTCCTGGTCCGGGGGGAGTTCCATGAGCTRGAATCCAAAGTAAACTAATGAACAAATGAACTGCAAAAAATCCTAAAAACACCCTCTGCACCACTTGGGTCGAACCAGGAGAAACCCAGCGACCTGGGAGCTGCATGGACACAACCCAGTGCTTCTCCATGACACACGGTGCCTTCCAAGTTAACTGCCCGGGGCATGCGTCAGCACCAAACTTCAGTGGCAGCACCGTGGCAGCTTTTAATTTGTATTAAACACCTAAATTATACRTTATAAAGCTCCTAATGCTTGCTTTAGACTCAGACTCCAGCTATGCGGAGGTGACAGTGGATGGGGCAGCTCTGGGGAGGCTCCAAGGTCTTTCCCTTCTCCTTGTGCCAACTTAGGGAGAAACTTGGAAGAAGTTGCCCCGGCACCGTCTTTAAACACCACTGGCAAAAGCAAATGCAGCAAATCTGAGAGCAAGGTGCACAAATATCCCTTGCTCAGGCATTTAGATACTAAATACTAATACTCAGGCTTTACTTCTTGCTCTCAGACCTTAAAACTTTGATTTGCGTGCATCACTTTGAACACTTATCATTTATCCGTAATCGTTAGCTACTCCACAGGTATGCCCAGGRTCTTATTAATAGCAATAGAGCATTTTTATACCTGACACCTCTGTGGTATTTATTTTCTRCTCAAAATATTTACAACTTAGCGTCTCCATCCTTCTCCCCTTCCCTCACGTGGCAAAACCCCTTTGTACTTTGTATCTTGCTCCCGCTCAACTCCAGGTCCCCCCACCGTACCAGCAACTGTTGGTTGGGATGGGCTCCAATTAAAGATATAAATACATAAAGAAGACTTAATACATCTAAAKATATAAATATATRTATAAAGAARACTTATTAGGAGCTTTTCCAAATATTTTGAGGAAAACTCATAAAGTGAAGGCCTCGGAGGAAATGAGGTTCAATGTGTCTCCTGCACTCGGTAAATCTCCCTGATCTCATAAAGTAAATACGCATAGGGCAATTTCAAAGCTCAGCAGAACAGGTTGATGTTGAGCAACTGCTCTCCTTGTACATGATGATAACTAATGCCAAGCAGCAAAACAGCCTGTGCAAGTCTCCCTTTGCTGTAAGGGCATGAAAGGGAGGAAAACCAGAGCGCATCTCCCGTGAGAAACGTCATCCGTGTTCCACTTTTAGAAGTCCACCGTTGTATTAACACAGGGGATTAAATCATTGAAAGCTAAGAGGTTAGTGACTGTGTCGTTATACCAGGGAAACATCAACTCTAGTGGACGTCAGTGCTCCAATTACTCAGATCCCTGAAAYGCACCTCAGGACTTTAATGTATTCCTCACAAAATACAGTGGATTTTTATCTGAAGATAGAGCTTGGAGACGAAAATAACTTGCTAGTAGACTCCTTTCATAAACATATTTGTTAGATGAGATCTTCCCATTTAACCTTGCCTATCTCCTCACCCATCAGGGGAAATTATTCAGGAATAGAGGAAATCTCAGAGGTCTGTTTTGGTTTCTGTTTTCTGTAATTGGACATCAATATTTGATGAAAACCATAAAAATGTAAATTTGAAAAATAAAATCTAAGCATTCCAAAAAATTATTCAGACCTCAGGCCTTAAGGAAGTACCAACAGAGGCTGTGTGACCCCCACAGAAAACCTTTTAACCTCACTCTGCCTAGGGAGCTTKAGAGGCACCACTGAAACAGGGAAAAGGAAAGCAAAAAAAGGTGCATGTTTTGCCAGCTCTAAATCCTCATCAATTTGTTTCCCTTAATTACTTTCTCAGAGCACTCGAGTGGGTCAAGGACAGCAGCAGGCTTCCGCATCTGGGATTCACGCTGTGTCTTCTGAGGAATAAGAGGAAATGGAAGTAGGTGTTGACATTGCATAAGAAACAAGGCAGTTCTCTGCAGACCCACTGGGTTATTACACTGGAGCAAATGAAAGGTAAACTTTGCTGYGCGGGAGTCTCCTGCCAGCAGAAAGGTACGGAAGAGGGAAAACCATCTATTTTAAACAACACTGCCTTGATACAACTTTTTAAACCAAGTAACAGACCAAATCCACTGCGGAGGGAACTTGATACGGCTCCGGCGGAACCGGGCACGCTTGCAGCAGCGGTGAACGTGGCCCACGCGCGTGTGCTCCGTTGCTGATGAGAACCCTGCCCCGTGGCGCGAGCCCCTCCGTGCCCCTCCCGGAGCACCCCGGCCCTGCCGACACCCCGTCCTAACCGCAGGGAGCTGCCACGTCACCCCTACGAGCTCTGGAAGCGAGCAGCAGGAGCGCAGGGCTGTGTGTYTCCTGGAAGGGGCAGGCAGCTTGGGCGGCTCTTGGAGCCCTTTGCGGTYGGGGATGCAGAGGACCTGCAGGGCTGCAACCTCCCATTTTCCATCCTTTGGCAAATTCCAATATTGTCACCTTTTGTTAAATCAAACCCAAACCAAGCAATATGCATCTGTCACCACGGCTGCTTGAAAAAGAAGGTGGTTTTATTGTAACGCTAAGGACGCACGTGAGCCTGAGGAGACATCCCACCAGTTCCACCCATGGAGTATTAAATTTAATTGCACGTAGAAACGAGACAGCTGAATTATCGGACGGGTGGCCTATTAAAATGGAAAGGACAACTGCACATTTCAGCCTTCCCCTTCCCTTCTCCCCATCCCTGTTTTCGTGTTCAGGTAAGGTCTCCTTTTCGCTTTTCCCCAAGGACCTTCCCCTTGCAGAAAGCCATAAAGCACCTGAGGAGAAGCTCTACTTGTCACTGTCCCCTACACGTGGCTCCTCTCTCAGGCAGCTCAGAGGACTTTCTGTCATTGACTTAGAGAAAGTCATTTAATCTTCTGCTCTAGAAAAACGCCAGCAGGGCAGGACTCAGAACAGGGAGGATATTTCTCACGTCCCGCAAAGCTGCCTTTGAGGAAAGGGGCTTCCACCTGCTTGTCACAGGACAGGAATAAGCTGCCACGATGGGGTGACAGGGTAAAGGGAACCCCTTAGGAGGGGAGGAAACAGCGGTACCTCCAGCCCAAGCCTGGCTGGATACCCAAGAAGGGCCCCTTGCCATCAGAAGGGGCACCCTCTCCTTTGCAAACTCTGCTTTATTTCCAGGCTACAGCTACAACCATTAATTTTTTTCCCCAATTGCTGGTACACTCAACATTTTATCCCCAGCTCCTTTTTTTTTTTTTTTTTTTAAATCCTGTCCCTTCCAATACTCGTTAAATTTATTAAGTGGCTTCCACAAGTGACTCTTCTCACTTCTAAAAACGACCAGATCATCAGCATAAAACATATATCTAGGTTCAGCCCCTCTTTTCTTATCTTTCCTGACAAACCACTCTCCTTCACAGTTTTATCTCTATAATTGATGAGCCACCCCTGACATAATTTGCAGCCCTGTCTAGCAACCTTCTAAACTGCACACCAGTCATTTCTGAACGGCGCCCGCTCAGCTCTGCGGCACCAGCCAGCCCCTATAAACCACCCGTCCCTTCTGGGTCACACCAGCCTGCAGCGGAACCAGCTAAGAACGGGGAGGCTCAACTAAGACTTCAGACAAAGCAGGTACCAAAGGATAAAAAACATATAGTAGTAATAATAATAAAAGCTGCTTGTACAGAAAAACATCTGGATTCAATCTGTGCACACAAGGGCACAGATCAGCCCTTTGCTTCTGTGCAAGCAGAGGAAACTGAGGAATAGCATGGGGGGAAGATGCTGCTGCTTCTGTCTTCTCCTCTTTTCCTCCTAATGCATGGAAATTCTTGCATCTGGGTGTTTTAATTAAGAGAGCAGGAACCACACTTTGAAAATACACATTTCCTGGTAGTGGTGCAGGACAGATGAATGAGCAATATCAGTTCTTGCACAAAGGGTAGAACCGGACAGCAGGGGGGCTGAAAGGGACTGCAAGACATCTGTGAGTTGGGGAAAACACTGAGAGATGGAGCCGCTCCCAGCAATTACAAGCAAGCTACAGAAGTGCACACATGTGCAGAGAGAAGAATAAAATAATAAGCTCGTGGTGACACACAGGGTCCTACACAGCAGAAAGGCTGGAGCTGGCACTAATTCAGGATGTTTTATCAACAGATTTAATGCGGAGTTTTAATCCGAGCTTGCAAAGTTCAAACAAGCAACGTTCCCTTTCACCCAGAGAAAGGGCAGTCCCTCGCCCGGTGGAGCTCTGCTGGGCACATAAAGCTTTCCCTTTCCTTCCCATTGCATCGGGATCATTTTATCAAGGATGTTTTTCTGCCAGTGTAGGCAGGCTCCCAGGAAGAGGAGATAAGTTCTTTTAATTATTGCGTATCCTGTAGCTCAGCAGCGACTTTCAGTGGGGCAGCACCACAACCTGCAGACATGAAGCATCAGCTCCTCCTGCTCGGCAGCACAGTCGAGGTGCCCCCTGCCATTTCTCATTTTTTTAAGCTCCGAAAGACAAATGCTTAGAACCGGTCAAAGAAACCTTCTCTCATAGGGGATGCTACCACTCCAATTCTGGAAAACGCAGAAGGAAAAGTAGGTCTTTCATGTTTATTTTCAAAGGCTCTGTTGGGTGCTTAAACTTTATTTTATAGGACTTGCAACACCCTCCATCCCTGCCACACTTACCCCCAACATCCTGAGATACGGATGAAAAATAGGCAAATCGGTGAGGATCTCGGCTCTCTGACCTTTAGTGGTCCCCTTGCAACAGCTCCTGCTTAGGAAATGTTCCTTGAGGTCAAGGGTGGATGAAGATGGCTAGAAACAGAAGCGTCCTCTGATTTATGTCTATCTTCTGGAAAATGCACAGTTCTTAGACAAAACAGCCCTTTTATTTTTAGAAGTGATGTATCAAATATGCATGAAGAGGCACACGTCTCTTCCATTTAGTGATTCCAAGCATAGGCTTTGGCTCAGATACTGTCACCCTCCTACTCAGGACTTGAAAACAAGCTTTGAAATGTGGGTAGAAGCTCCACCAAAGGAGTTAGAGCAACCCCAAGAAAAAAGCTGCTGCTGGTAGCGGTGTCATGCACCAAAAATGGTCAGAAGGCGCTAAACCAGGGAGAAAAATCAATTTTTATGACCTTCCTTCTCCTGCATAAGAGTCCTAGTTGAGGAGCATTTTCCCTGACCACAATGTGGAGCCTCCAGTGAGTGAGCGCATTATCCAAGTGCCACGCCAGGACAAGTTAAACCACATATTATTTTTCAATAGGCAAGCGCTGAGTATTAAGTAGCTATTAAGTGTGAGAAGAGAGCTGGATGGCCCCGTTTTCCATTTTCAACAGAGAAGGATCAACTCTGCTTGTCTATAGGGCGCAGAATCACTGAACGTACTCTCCTTTCTGCTGCCGCTCGTGCTGCACCATCAGCTCAAGGTTCATCTTCTCCAGGACACCGACCTGCCACAATTAACCATTAATTGCATTCGAGGAGGGAGGCAGCAAGGGAATAGCTGACTTGTGCTGAAACCTTTTGCTCTTACCAACCCACACCTGTATGTGATCCACTCTGGCCCTTCGTGCATTGCAGGCAAAGACCTTCTCATGACCATCGCTGGGTATTGGCTGGGCTTTATAGGAGAAGATCCTTTTCCTGTTCAATCTGATAGCATACACAGAGCAAGTGCATAAGCACTTGCCTGACAGTTTTGAAAGCATAGATTTTGTTTCCTTGCCATTTTTAATATATCT
This sequence comes from Eudromia elegans, assembly GCA_003342815.1. Lineage (NCBI taxonomy): Eukaryota > Metazoa > Chordata > Aves > Tinamiformes > Tinamidae > Eudromia > Eudromia elegans. The sequence goes on along the minus strand of PTEX01000016.1, from coordinate 6,268,208 downwards.
GCTTAACTACTTTATCATCTGATTTCTGAATTGGCCTTTCAAGCCTTGCAGCAAAATGTGCATAATTGTGATAGATTTCTTTTTTCTCTTCCCCGTCAACTAATGCATAACCAAGTCCAGCACTCTAAAAAAAAAAAAAAAAAAAAAACACACACACAGAAAAAAAAAGGAAAACCTGTCCGAAACAGGCTAACAAGTTCTTCCGGCTATTTATCTAATTTGTATTGACAAGAAAACTCATGAATTCAATTTAAAAGAATAAATAAGAGTCAAGAGCAAGACATTTACATTTATGTGTGCTTCCTGTTCAACATCAAAACAAGACCCCCACAGTGCTCATCACATGAAAAAGCCATTAAAGGGTTTGGTACTGAAGTGGCAAATTTCAGCTCAGTCATGCTAAATCACTGAAGTTACTCCAAACAAGGTAGAGCGGAAGAGACCAGAATGATATGGTAGGAGGTGCTTTCCTGATGTTCAGTGTTTGGGTCACTTGGCACCTGGGACACTAATACTAATCTGAAAGATTCAATATCAGCCCGCCCTCCTTAGCTCACTCTCTGGAGTCCTCAGTTTAGCAGCATGCTGTGTGCTTTGGAAATGCCCAGGCCGCTGCAGATGCTTCATTCCCATCAGCTTAAGAAATGGATGAGTGCCTGGGAATTACATCCACCTTGGTGTCATTTTTGCCGCTTGCAGCTCCAAATGAAGCGTGCAGGAACGGGAGCCGCTCGGCAGCAGTGAAGTTGAAGCTGCTTTTCAAGCTGGCTGCGATGCTGGGCCAACTGCCTATCTTTTCTGTGACCAAGTTCACCCATGTGTAGAACATGCATGGCACCACAGAGGTGCTCGAAAATTAATTGATACTCACAAAGCCCTGGGAGTCTTGATTGAAAATGGCTACAGAAATATATAATAGCTTCATTAAGTGAAATACTAGTAGAGATGATAAAAGTAGGGTCAAAAGTTTTCAGGCTTTGATAGGAGGTGGAGCAGGCAGAGCTCTGGAGACACCAAAGGGGGATGAATGCGGAGCAGAACAGGCAACAAAACCAGATTCCCAGTGTCAGGAACAAAGTTACAATAAAGGTCTAAATGATTAAAGCCAATTAGCAACTTAATCAAGAGACAAGTCTTGAGAAATGAAAGGAATGAGATTAGACTGTTACACAGGAACTCGAGAGCTACTCATCAAGCAAAGAGAAAACAAATGGTAGGGGAGCAACTGGAAGCGGATTGCCATGGAGGCAGAGCGGGGTTAGGGCGCGCGGCGGCAGCGATGGAGCCGAGGACGGGGATTGGCTCCGGGAGAATGAGGTTCCTGTTTCATTTACTTTCTCTCGAGACCTTTTGCCTCCTGAACAAATCAAGATCGCATCCAAGACTCTCCATTTTCAGGCTTCTGTATATCCTAGCAGCTGGGTAACCAGAAGTTCAAGATCCTTTCAATCTCCATTGCTCAGAAAGAATGCAAAGCAAGAGAAGCATGAAGGAAATAATTTCTGAGGACAACCTCACTGACACAATTTTTATCAAATTCTGTAATCTATGGAAATGGATTTAGAGAGCTTTCCATAGGACTGTGCTTAGAGCAGCCTCGGGGAATTCCCTTTGTGACTTTCATTGAATAGTGACAGTGGAGATGCTGTTTTGATTCCATCTGCTTGTTCAATACCAAAAGAGAAACAAGAAGGCACATTAAAGCTTCCCTCTGCCTGTTTCAGTGCTCAAAAGTCAAAACTGGCAGCACGGGAGATCATCAGTGACTTCAAAGTGACAGGAACAAGGAATTCAAAACATACTGCAAAGATCCTAAACTGAATTTCAGTGGTATGGAAGAAAAGGGATGGAAAGACACCATAGATTGCACTGGGGTAGTTTATATAAATACATATATTAAACATAGATGTAAATATTTATAAATTTAATATATATTTATGTATAAATACGCTTTAAAATGCAAAAAAATAAAGTCTTGTCCTGTTGGGTAGAATATTTGTTAAAAGCCTTGTTCTTTCTCCACAGACACACATCTCACGCCCAAGAGAAGACCAAGCCCAGGACCAGGTCACTACTGATGGATCACTGCCATGCGGACAAGAGACACTTCAGCAGCCCCAGGGTTACATCTTCTCTCTTGCCCTCTCCTCATACAAACTGCAGTAGGATTTTCCTGGCCATTTAATTCAGCCCACTGATATAATCATCGCCCTCGCAAAAGATACTGCGGCAAAACGGCAACTGCTAAATGGGATAAATTGCATATTCGTAAAACAAGAGATCAATAGATCTTTGCTTCCCGTCAGTGACCTTCTTGATGCCTGGTAATTTTTAGTGGCCTTTTTGTCGATACCTGCACAAGGAGAACGTATTACCTAAAATAACTTTAAGGGGAGTTGTCGTTGCATTTTCTCCCCTAGAAGCTTCATTTTTCATACTCACTTCTCTGTACACCTCGATTTCTCCCAATACCTCCTTCTCCTTGGACTGTGGCACTCCAAATATACCTTACCGATTATGGAGAACAATCCGATGCAGTCCTTGGGTGCACCAAATGGGTGCAATACTGCCTAGTTTCTTGGTCCACAGTTCAAGAAGGACACAGAAACATTGCAAAGACATTGCAGAAATGACCCAGAAGGTCTTCAGTGCTGCTTAGAAAGAAAAAGCCTTATTTAATGTACAGTTTGTGGAGCTCAACTCATTTCCATTGGTCCAAGGGCCAACAYGCAGTAGTTTGTAGACACTAGTGGATGGAGATTTGTGATGTTAGTGAACTTTGGGCATTAAGAGTTATTATGACTATACAGTGGGTAGCAGTTGAACAAATTTAACCTCAGATTAYAAACAGGATTCTGTAACTCTGATCAAAGCAGGCGCTTGGCTTCTTGCTGCCTCCACTTTTTAAGTCATGTTTCAGAGCTGCAGAGAAGGATTTTCCCTGCTCTCACCGCATGGTTTGACTTCCACGTGTTGTTTCTCTCTTCCTTTTTAGCACTAGCAGTGCCTGGCTGCAGAGGGAATTCGGCGCAGCATAGACTGGTATTTTGATGCCATTCCAAGAACAGAACAAATACATTTAGGTACTTAGCTTTTGTGCTTGGGAAGTTGCGGAGAGCTGAAGTTACTTGTTCCTTTTTTTTTTGAAGCTAAAATAATTGGGTCACTAAAGTATTGAAATGTGTTATTTGGGGAAAATATGCCAAGGCTGCATAGGTCTAGGCTTTACATAGATAGTCTAATGGCTCCCCCAGAAAACAATTAGAAGCAATTTCTGCCTTAGTTCGATGCAGAAATTGATCTGCTCCCATGAAGGAGCCAACCAAGCCAACTTGACTGGCAGGTAAGTAGAAAATTATTTATGATGGGGAAACATGACACTAATTCCAAGCAAGACCTTGTCTATCATGAATCGGAGCTCATACACCTACAGCTGAGCGCGGCAGTGGTACTTTTCTTGAGGAGCTCAACGAGCTAAACTCATGGCACTCTTCAGTTGATATTAATGCTTTATTAAGATGTTGACACCATCATATTTCTAATGATATTACAGATCTCTCCCCTCTCTGAATATCAGAGCCATATGGTCAATTAGCTATGCCCAATGCTTACCCAGCGCTATTAGAATGTACAACACAAATACACATCCTAAATTCTTGCTTGCATTCAACTTAAGAGATGTTAGCATTAAAAATGATCACATTTATAGCTGAGGAAATAGCTTTTCTTAAGAAACCCTGTGGGAGAAGAGGCTTCCACAGATGTGAAAGAGAAGAAAATTCACTGCAAATTTCAATTCTGGGAGAATGCATTTCATACACTGAGAAGAGGGAAGTTTATGCTGGTATGGATGTACACGAACATAAATAATTTACTCCAAAAAGTACATGTTGTAGATTACTTTGCATACAAATGTCTTTGTTTAGAACTCATGACTTCTATTAGTATTAATTTCTTTTGCTGAGAACTTCAAATGTATGGCAGCCTTAGAGCAAGGGCAATACCTATTAAGTTTAATTACTTTCTCCTTCAGACCAAGCAATAAAGAAGCATGGCAGAGATCTGGTTATTAACTGAGCGTGGCATCCAAATGAAGACACAGTGCACAGTAATTGCATTTGCTGGGCCACAAGCTGGTGTTTCTCACCACTCTCTCCTAGTCTAAAAAAAGCAAGAGGGGATATAGGCAGCCAATAAAGACTCCCTTCCCTTGACCTACTCGGGACAAGACCTAGTCTTTGGTGACCCCTAAGCCCTCATCAGTTTAGTGTGGAGCCCTTGCATTGAAGGACGAATGAAAAAAGCACCCCCTTCCCCTTGCAAACCAACCATCTCAAGTCAAACTTTGATTTTTCTAGGCACATGTGTTGTTGTTGTTTGTTTTTGGGTTTTTTTGCACTCGGTTGGTTGGTTTTTAACAAAAGAGGTATCTGCCTACATACCAGCATGCTTCATATTTTTCAGATCAGTAATGCCGTTTTCACTTGCTTTGAACAATTTCTGCCAGCATTTGTACAAAGCTACCCAACTTCACTCTGAAGACATGCTCTAGCAGTAGGAAGCCTGATGTCTGTGGGGGGTGTGTGTGTGTGTACACATATTTATAGCTTTCAGACTTACCCAAGTTTACCATTTACTCTGGAATTCTTCAGAAGATGAGTCATCTTACTAATGAGAGATCAAATGGGATAGCAAGCAACTTGTCTTAAAAATGAATGGAATAACAAAGGCAAAAGATGTCCCCAAAGCACATTGATTTCCACAGGACCAGGACATCCTGTACAGCCCCCTTTGGGGCTTTCTCTTTTTCTTTTTTTCTTTCCTTTTTTTTTTTTTTTCCTTTTTTTTGTGACTGATGTACGAAAAATTTGTTTTGGAAGTATTCAAAAATGCATGATAGGAGATTTAAAGTAATCAAGTTTCCACACTGGGATTCTTCTGTTTTTCTTTTCCTTTTTCAGAAATCAAACACAGATCTCAGTGTATTAAAACATGCCCTACTACTGCTTGTTTAAACTTTCCATACAGATTTAACTATTTGCATCAAATTAGAGACCAGAGTATGTGCAACAAGCACCAGACTGTCTAACTGCACATTTGGATTCACAGGTACCCAGGACAGCAAATTAAGCACAAGGTTAATATAGGGAAGCATCCCACTGGATGTTTCTGAGGGGTTTCTGGCCATCTGAAGCATCAGGAATGTGATGAGTTCACCATGGAGATGAGACTCTGGTCCCCCTTTTTTAGCCTGGGATTGCGTAAACGCAGGTGCTACGGACTGTGTCCATTTATATCAATAAAAAGTTGCACTATAAGGACCTGTGTCACTGATCCAGAGGAGAAGGTGTCTGAGGAGCTGCCTGAGGGTCGGATTAACGGGCAGGGAGGCAGCGTGGCCACCCAGAGCGGACGCTCACAACCGCTGCCCTCCGCGAGCAGCGGCAGTGAAAGCGCTGCCAGCGCCGCGACGGCAGCTCGGCCCGTGTTGAGGATGGAGAAGATTAGCCAGGGAAGAGCGGTAAGGCTCATCCTGGCTCAGACTCCACGCTGAAGTGCGCGTTAATAAAGCCAAGCCTCCAGCAACCAAAGTGCAGAAATATTTGCTCTTGCTTTTTGATGTGTGACAAACACCCTGCTGCCTTTGGAACAGCTCTCCCTCTGCTCCGGAAACGTTCCCGCTCTTGGGGCRACCACTATCTCTGATGGTTTAATCAAAGCAGAATCGATGTAAAAAGCAGTTAAGTTTCCTCTTTTCCATGTTCCACCCCCAGGCTGGTGCTGGTTTAGTCCAGCAGAATAAARCCAGTTGTGCAACACCTTGGAGGCTACGACTCCAACCTTAGGATGATATTTGGGAAGGACTGAAACSATGTAGGAGAAAAAGACTTCCCTAAAAGCAATGCACGAGACCTACACGAAGAAGAACAAACAAACCCAACATAAATATTATTGAAAAGCTGGTGGAGAATGACGAAAAGCTTAAATCCCTCTTTACTCTAGAGTAGAGAAATAAAAACAAGAAACAGGTGGAAACGTTAATAGACAGCAGGATAACAGAGCAGCAGTTATTAGCAATATGCTGTTGGGCCCCWCTTTTTCATAAAAGACCCATAGAGCGGGGCTATTTCTGCAAGGTAGACCAGTCGCATCAGAATCGCACAGAGCAGAGCAAACCCGAGACGCATTCGGGATGAAGACCGAGTTTTTGCTCACTAAGACCCAGGAACCCTCTGGCTTGAGGCACAATAGGCACTGAAATAATCACCGGTGGAAGAAAAGAAATCATGCAGCAAGCCAACACATCAGAAAAACACCCTGGCAATCAGTGGAGGGTGGAGAAGCGCTTGGACCTTGCTTATTTTTCTCCCTGCTCTGCATGCCCGGGCTGCATCCCCCTTTCGTGCCCATGCTGCATCTCTCTTTCTTGGAAAAAGCACTTGTTTCTGCACTTTTTTTCTAGCTTTCACATTTTAATTCACCTGCGATGTATAATTTGTTTCAGATTTCCTAATGCCATCATCTTCGTAGGCCTTTTTCCCAGCAGTGAGTAACAAATGATGTTGCCTCCTGCTACTTGTAAACCTCTATCCTAAAATGTCCCAAATTGCCACGATAATTTACTATTCTCAATTAAAATTATGGTAGATTGAGACTGAGAAAGAGATAAAAAGCTGCTGCAGCCCATCAGGGTACCAAAAACAACCTGAAAGGTAGATTTACGAGATGCGCATGTCTGTAGCTTATACGGTAATAGCATTTTTCACACTGCTCTGAAGACGCTTTAAGGGAGTTTCTGCCTAAATGTGACATTACAAAACATCATATAATTCTGTAAAAATGCTCTATTCACTTAAATAAAGTATACTGCAAAAGTCATTAATATGACATAAAACCTTCTCGTTTAGATATCAATACTTTCAAGACACAATAAGTACTTCAGAGAAGCACGCCCCAGCCCTCYGCTTGCAAGCACCCAATTGCTTGGGTTTGAAGGGCTGTCACACACGTGACCAGGTGAGCTCTAGCTGGCCCAGCTCCRTGTTTGGCCTTATCTGTGTCCCCTACACCCCTCCCTAAGCCCTGTGCGCTGGGTTATTTTAAAAACCCRTCAGCTTCTGCTCCATGTTTTACTGCAGGTATTGTGGAGGAAGCAATCCGCAATACTTTTAAGATATTTACGTATGCCTCCAGGCATGAAAGTGTTTCAAAAGCAATAACAGCCTCTGCGTTATCAAATTGCTGCTCGTTGTCTTAAATTAAAGCCATACAACGTGATACAATACCCAATTACAATAGTTAGTCATTCCATTACAATCAMGCGCCGCTTGCTTAGCTCTTCAAGAAAAATATTTTTTAATACATTTTTGGGGCTGTGCTGTAACGGTAAGTAGTCATGAATCCAAATGCAGATTTGGAAATCCACAGCTTTTGGAGGGGTTGTTTTTTCCTGTTTTTATACAATATTGYAGCAATGGTGATATGGGAAGGGTGGGAACTGCCAGGATAAGAAGCAGYTGAGAACTAAATCATCCAAGGAACGAGTTGCTGCAGGATTCCCATGAAGAGCTTAAATCAACAGCGCTCCACGCTGCATGGCTGGGGAGGGCAGGGGGCCCSTGCGTCCCCGCAGCCCTTGGGCACCTGCAGGGCAGAACCCTACAAGGGCTCACGAGGCAGACTGGCATCGGCCTCGCACCTCTACGAGAACGGCCGGGAGAATCTTGGAGGCTGCAGCCAAGGGACTCCCATYGGGGCACAGTCTCCAGAGCTCCATTTGCTTCAGAAAGCCTCAGGTCACTAATAAAAAGCAGTTACAAGGGATGGCTACGTGTGGCCACTACAAGAAACTTATGGGCTCTGTCTCACCCCCGGTCACGTCCCCGGGAGAAAAGGGCCAGCAGGCTTAGGCTTAAGCTTAAGCACCCTGAACAAAGAATGAGTGCAATTCTGGTGAGAGCTTGTAGTTATTTTAACATTAATTATCTTCTTTCTGGGCTCCCATCCATCAGGTCAATGGATGAGATGGGCTATCAGTGATCCTGCCACTCACCCAGTCTCCGGTCTCTCCTATTTCACAGCTGCTTCAGCTCCAACCCCACTTGTGCAACCACCACGTCACCCTCTAGAGAGCAGCCCCATGCAGGACGGGCACACGGGGCAGAGGCAGATGGATCGAGTCTGGCGTGTTGGCGTTCMGTGAAACACGTGGGCTGTTGTAAGCACGGGTAAAGACACTCGGAAAGCGGCAAACATCCCAAAATGAMGTCTCAGAAATAATAAACTTGTACATTACATTTACAGGAGTCTCTTAAAAAGCTGAAGTATTTAAAAATTTATAAAAATAACATTCTTAGCATCATCTAGTGAATTAGAAATACTTGAGTGAATCTTTGTAGCAGACTAAAGGTTCCCCACAGCGAAAGCCTCTGTAAAACAAGGTTAAATAGTTTTCTGGTTTCTGCTTCTTGAAAACAGACCTGAATAACATTTTATCATTAGAAGWAGTAGAAGTATTTTTAGAAAATTGTCTAAACTTCCACATTATTTGACCAATTACTGTGGCACATCTGCCTAGTTATTTTAACATACGTTGTCTTGACATTAACACAAGTAAGGGGTCAGCACCGGCAAATGTGACAAGTCCCAGATTTCTGATCGTTTATCTTTGTTCTGTTTTGAAGAAGCAAAATGAGGAAAGTGACCTCAGCCTGCACAAATCCTGCCAGTTCACTGGCATGGAGCATTTAAAACCTTCTCAATTCCAGACTATAGACCACACAATTTGCTGTGCAGGAAAATACCATGCCTACCGCTACCACAAGGTCAGGAGAAAAGCTTTAAACTGAGGCCTGCACACAAAAGCAGTAGCTACGTTGGACACGCTCGTGAGCGCTCTCCCATCTAACCGCTCGCACGCACAAGGCCCCATGTCTCCACAAGCACTGCAGTCACATGCAGAGCAGAACACACATTCACCCTGTGCCTCAGCATCTCAAAATGCTCCTCAGCAACCCTGTACAGAATGCTTTTGCAGGAGCCCTAAAATTCACGCGTTCTTTTGAAACTCATGCAGGCTGAGTCACATCCCAAGATAATATTTGCTTGACAGAAATTAGCTTCAATAAAGAAAAGTCTCAACCATTGCTTCTGTTAAAAAATAGACCTTTTGCATCAAGCAGACCTAGAGCAGCTGATGCGATCATTGGCTGAGCCAAAAGCAAGAGTCACAGCACCGAAATACAYGTTTCATTGTGTGCCCTGCAAGCATCATCTGGGGTCCTGCAAGCAGGATAAACCCTGAGACAAGAATATTAAGGCCGACTACATTATTTGGGAAATATTGCTGTACCAAAAACCCTGGAAAGGCTGGATTCATGTCCAGATGGCCTCAGGTATTTATTGCACAGTATGGGACAAATACTCACACCTATTTCCATGCTATGGGAGAGCATCAGAGATAGAAACAGGAATTTAATAAAAGCAACACCTGATTCCTCTTGACTCTGAATGGAGAAGCTAATTGCCTTTGTGCTTCCAAAATATCAATCCAGCAATTCTGCTCTGACTATAATMGAGAGTGATTACCAGGCATTAAGCACTGGATTTTTAAATAAAACAAAATTCTTAAGGCTCTTACACCCCAAGAACTCACCCACATTTTCTGGAGTCTGAGTTCCAGGAAATTCTTGCAAATCTCATATCAAAGGGTACATTATATGTGCCAAAATAAAAAAAAAAGTCTGATAGCACCATGCATTTCTCTGCCATATATTTATTAGCATTTTGGATGCTGTGTGGGAGATGAACATGTTAAAGRAGACTTTGTACAAAGAGGAGTTCAAATAACAGAGTGTTAAAGCACCGCACAAGGTCGTGGTTTTCAGAAAATGCCAAACACCTTCCTCAGCAGGGGAAAAATAGGCCCTAAGAGGTGTCACAAGTTGGACAGCTCAAGTAATTACTCACCTGGGAAACTTTGGGCTATTATCGCCCATCGTAGCTTCAAGGATTGGATGTTGATAATTCACAGCCATGGAAATGAAATGCTCCAGTGTGAGACACAAGTGAGGGAGATAAATTRCAGACTTCCCTGATAATGGGGAAAGGAGCGGCACGTTGATCACATGCGCTGAAACGGCCAGCGTGGCCAGCCTCGCCACGATGTAGAGCACGGAGCACGACACACTGGATTACAGAGCAGCTGAATCACGCTGTCACGTTACTGCAGAGAGCAGGACTGCTGAACCCAGCATGCCCTCGCGCTCTCAAGACCTGGCTCCACCACGGGGTGGCTGCGTGCGAGTCGCTGTTGGCAGGACCCCCAGCAAYGCTCMCCCAGGAGAGGAGCAYGGAGAAGGTGCTAGCCCCGGGACAYCCTYRTGTGTGGCTGGTGTCAGCGTCCCACGACACGACTGGTGTTTATTGTGCTGTAACCTCCAGAGCACATCTGGCCTGGGGAGCGCCTCTCCGCATGCACAAAACCCACCCAGAGCAAAGCAGCTCCCCTCAGGAACCCCMCAGTGTGTGGTGGGTGATGTTACCGACCCCAAAACACCCTATTTCTGCGAGCACTGMGGGCACAGAGCTGTTCTGACCTTCTCCCCATGCTGGTGGCCAGTTGCCTACATCTGCTGCAGTCTCCAGGTCCTCAAGAGGCAACAAGGTCTGGCCCAATACGCGTTTCTAAAAGATGTGCTCATGGAGCACATGCCCTTCGAGCAGTGCTATTTAAACAGGGATTTASAAACATGCTGCTGTGCACGTCTGTATCAGTAAGGACAAATACAGAAAATGTGTATTTCCATGTGGGCTCTGGCATCTCCCTGATGTGATTCCTTCAGCAGTGGTTAATCACAGCAGATCTATTTTTGTAATTCTATTCTGCTTTATGTAAAGCATCCCCTTTGTGATTTGCATGAATCCTGAGGACCTGAGCTCGGAGGCGAGTCGAGGCCACGGGCACCGTGCAGAGGGGACGAGCATCATGATGACCAAGCAGGTCCAGAGGGGACAGTTCATCCAGCCACAAGCAGAGGAGACTGCCCTGAGGATAGGGAACCTGCCAGGCAGATACTGGAGAAGAGAGAGCCAAATAAAGTGATCTCCTAAAGCATAAAATTATCACAAAGTGCCTGATAGATGCAATGGGAAGGGTGAGCAAAGCATCAGCAGGCAGGAAAGCAATCCAAAGCAAGCTGGTTAAACCATGGCTTAACTAAAAACATCTTCAAGTCTCCAGGGAACTCAATTGTTCAAAGAAGTTCTGACATACAGAACTTGGATTTGGGATCTTTTCTGCAAAAATTAATATTAACTACTGCTTTCTTGCTTCAGACATTACCTCCTGCAAAAGTCTAATTGAAAGAAGTAAAACAAAATACATCTCTATGCAGCCAGGTTCTTCATGTAGTATATACAGAGTGAAGCAAAAATGGGTCACATTTAAATTCATGCTGCAGGACAATTGATTTTTCTTTAAGATTTACTTTTTCATTGATTTTTCCGATATGCCCAGATAACAGTTTGGTCACTGCACCAATAATATTTAAACAGAAAATGGAAAGGAATTCAGGAAGGAAGGGCAGTTGATTTACTTAATTTGAAAGACTTCTACTCTAACATCTCCTTTGCTGCAGAGTGGGACAAAACCTCCCCAGCACAAATCGAACTATGGAGATGACAAGAGCTGCTCCTGCTTACACATGGCCCAATCTCAGCCTTTACATTTAATAGAATAAAACCATGCAAATCATACCAGTCCTAATTCCAAAAATATCCAGCTCAACAACTGCTAATCAGTTCATTGATTCACCCTGGAAGACAAATTCAGTCTGACAGCCCACGATGGGAGGAAGCCTTTAAGTTAACCAGCCTTGACAAAGGCTCTGGAAGGCTCGTAGCAATGTTGGCCAACCGTTGAGTCATTGCCACCTTAAAGCCTCCCCTCTGGGAAAGTCCAATTAGCCCTTTCCGCAATGRTTTTCCTTTCAGAGCAGTCTTTAAGAATTTAGAAATGAGTACAAACAGGGGAAAAGCCTAGGGGACTGATTAAGAGTGTTCCAGAAGTGRAGGCCTGTCCCAAGTCCTTTCTAACAAGCTGGTTTGGAGAGCTCCTACTCGACATCAGCTGCAGTTCTGCAGTCTTGGAGCTGGAAGGTGCCCAACAAGGAAAGCAGCTCCCCTTGCACTCGGTGGTCTATTATTTATCATTCCGGTTGCTCAAAAGGAGAGTGGTAGAAACATAAGAATTGGTGCTGAGAAGATAAGTTTGTTGAAGGTACCACTGCTGTTTAAGGTTTTCCGTCAGTTCCTATTTGCATATGTGGGAATAAAACACCTCAAAGCATCMATGGGGTTAAAATGAGGAGAAGATTCACAGAGATCCCAAAGGGCTGCCCAGTTGCCTGCAACTCCCTCACAAGCCAAGGGAAGTTCTGCCGTCTCTAATGTCCTGATGGAGAGATATTAGGAAGGAGAAGGAGACACTCTCAAAAGTGAATGACTGGATAATGAACGTTGGACTAAAAAAGGTGGGTTCTGCTGCAGAGAAGATATTCATGCTGTTTGCAACCACTTTCTTGAACAGTACCCAGCATGTTTTCACAGAGACATGGTCGCACCAGCCAAGCCCAACAGAGGCATGGAAAACTTCTGCAGACACCCTGCGTGCCCCAGCGGCTGTGAAAAGCTCCCTTYACGTCTTGGTCTCAGCTATTTTATTCTCCCAGGCTGTAAAGGCCCAGCTCAGACCTCAGCAATGGAAAATCAGCGCAGTCAAGCACTGGGAACGTGCCCTTTAGGTGGTTCTTGCATTACAAGCCCTGCTCCCCGCTTGCTGGGGGGCCGCAGGAGTTGGAATCACACCTTGTAAGACACAGCCCTGCCTTTCCCCAAATGKGCCCAACTGTCTGTCTTTTATGGTATTTTGTCTCAGGTCTTTTCCTACATGGTTAAGGTGGCAGAAAAGCAATCTCAATGATGTGGCTGAGCTGCTGCCTCCCTCAGAGCTCAAGAATCAGATAATTCACTTCCCCCCCAGGTATGTGACCTACTCCACACAGATACTGGATGCCCGGCTGGAGAGAAGGAGGTTTGACAAGTGTCAGGAGTGGCTCATGTCACACTCGCCAGCTCTCCCCTTCCTCAGCTTCTCCTCAGCCAGCAGCACTTGAAAGAGCAACTGGGGTTTCTATAGAATTACTCAATATAKAAGTTTATAAAGGGAATTACCAGAGATACAAGTTTATAAGGATATACTGTAAACACGAGCATAAGGGCCATTTTCATAGAAAAGGAGCTAAGAGAATCTGGATCCAATTTACACCTCTAATTAATATTGTTATGTATTATTGTAATACAATAGAATCTATACATAATGTATGCATAATAATGGTATACAATAATGACACATAAATATTAATTGATGTACACTTAGGAATATACTAAGGATTCAAACATACATAATTGATGTTAAATTATACAGACATTTGTCTGGCCACATGCAGAAAGCAGGGATAAAGATGTATAACCCACACGAATGCTAGGTAGGAAGAATTACTGAGTGCACACAGCATTTGTGCTGTCCATAATTAATTAAATCACCACTAAAATTAGGCAGAGGCTTTTCTTCTGCTTAATGGTACATCCTTAAATATTTGTAGCATCCTTTGTAAGACCGGGTGGTAAATATCCAAAGAGAAGAGAAGAAATACACATCCAACATATAAATGTATATATAAGGAAGAACTAGTTCTTCTGAGGCACTTAAACTCATTTCCTAGCTAAGCAGATTGACCACAACAAACTACCCATAAAAAGAATATTTTTCCAGTTCAAACAGAACAAGTCTCAAGRAAGGAATACAAAAACACAACAGGACTCTCTGATTGAGACAAAGAGTTAAGYCTACCCAGGGGCAAAGTTTAGAAACTTCTAGCAAAAGCTTCTTGTCTACAAGGGTTCGGGATGACTAATACTGGGAAAAATGGACTTTGTCCCTCATTTTGTTCAGACAAGCTCATACAAAATGCAAAAAGGGTTCAATGAATTCCTTAATCTCTTTTGTTGCCTCCTATTATTATMATTTACAGTAATTAGCAGTTTCCCAGGCTTCAGGATTTTCTACAGAATTCTAAACCCAAGGACTAAATCATAACTGGAGCYGATGCAGGACCCCCTCAGCCAAGGATTAGCTTCTGTTGCCAGAGCTGAGCCAGCAGGGCACAAATTACAAAGCCAAAAGCGGCCTAWTTCTACAAAACCTGAATAAAACCTTCAAGAAATGGTTCCCTAGCTGCTTTCCACCTTTGAAGGAGTTTATCTAGGAAAGATGCATGGAAAAAAACACCACTTTGCAGCATCCTAGGATCAACAGCAAAAGGTACCTTTGAAAACCCAGAACATGGAGCAAAATACCCAGGAACGAGAAATGCTTTATGTTAGTGCCAGGCTGTGAAAAACAAGAAAGCAAACACATACACTCGTCTCCAGCTCTGCCTGCATAAATTCCTTTAACTTTAGAGATGAAAAGGTCAATGCCCAAAGGCCACTGGCTTAATGGGTTGCTCTAATGTAATTGATACTGTCAACTGCAGACACACAGAAATCACAGGTCAGATCCCCAAAACACAAAAAAGGATTTAGCACCATAAGATTAAGCTTTAATATAATTGAAGGCTTAATTTTAGCCCTCTAGCTTTTAATCTTTTGAGAACAACATTTTCAAGGGCTTCTCTCCAGCACCAGCAAGGCTGATTTTTACTTTGCTTCACAACCAGAGATGCATTTCTATAATTTGGGTATAATTATGGCTAGAATGATAGCCATGCTATAAAAATCTGGTTAACTGCTAGTGTAATTATGATCAACTAACATCAAAACTAGGCTAAACTGACAAAAGCCACATAGCATTTGTTGTCAGAAGTGATTAAAAAGAGAACAACTGTCAGGAGACTAATGATTAAAATCCCCAGAGCTGGCAAAACTGCCATAGAACACAAACAAACTGTATCCAGCTGAAAGTTTGTGCAGACAGTCACAAGGTACATAATATGCAGAAAACATCTTTTTAAAAGGGCACAGAACTGCTTTCWTGTTGACACTAATGCATCAAGGACAGCTGCAGATGGGCAGCAGCATTAWTTTTTTGTCTTTCCCTGCACAAATTTCTGTGCGATGTTGGTCAAGGGAAGACTAATAAATACAGTAGTCACCTATAAAGCCAGATTGGCCCTCTTTTTCAAAATTTTTATTTCTTTTATACTCAGTACAAATAACTTCCTTTAAATGAATGGGATTTTCTTACATGCAYCTATTATCAAATATAATAAAGAAACTTAATGAAGCATTTTTACAGTTGAGAAGATAGAGCTTCCAGACTGTTGTCTCTGAAATGGCACAACGACACAGATTACTACTCTGGTGTGACGTTGCTTACAAAGATAAAATATATAATCTCCTATGGTTYACAGGGTGATACCCAGTGCCCTGGGGGGTGAGAATGAGTCTGTTTAAAGCCTAGGTCTCTAGATCAGTTCCTTGAGATATCATAAACTCTTTGAGGTACTCGGCCTTCAGCTTGACTTTGTTTTTTTTACCAGGACACCCAAATCCTTCCCCTTCCCTGGATGCAGGCAGTAACACATCCCAATGAACCTCACTAGCTGCTGCATCACTCCCACAAGTCTTTTTTGTTTGGGATTCATTCACACACATCYTTAAAAACACAGGTTACCTAGTGCTGTGATCATGATCGAAAGATAATATGAAAAACTTCCCCAARTTGACAGAAGTCACATTATGTTATTATGAATGTGATAATTGATATTATGATGTGATAAACTGAGGGGTTTGGCTACTCATATAAACAGAACCCGGAGTATCCAAGACAGAGGGAGATAGCTGAGAATCAGGGAGCCTTTCTGAGATGTGCCCATGGTGCCACCCCACACCGAGAGCCCTCTCCAGAGCCCCAGCATGGGAATGGGGCAGCATGTAGGAGGCCGCGCTGTCCTACAGATGTAGGAGGCCACGCTGTCCTACAGCCCCGGCAGGATGGAAGATGCTGTGACGTGACCCAGCCAAGGTCCCAGACCCAGACACTTTCCTCAGTGATGATTCCAAATTCAGTGCTGTGGCTCCCAGTGTTTCAGCATTCCTCCCCCTCAGCATCTTTTGCAAGCCAAATGAGACATTAAAGCTTTTCCCATYTGAGAAATTCTATGCTCCTCTTAGGGGAAAAAGTGTTTTCAATGTGAAACGAGAGCTATAAAACCTCCCAGTTAACCTACCATCAATTCCCATTTAATATCGCTCATTAAAAACATCTGCATCAAGGATGAGGGGTGACCATTTTCATGCTGGGTGCAGTACTGAAGTTTCAGGTGACCATTCCGGGGGATATAATATATCTTTTGGGAGTGTGAGCTGTTGATATGGTTTATTTTAATGGCCACAGTTAAAGGTTTCACAGGCTAAGGCCGCAACCAAATCTCTTTATAAAAATTCCTCAGGCTACTGAATAATTTATAGCCCTTATGCACTTTTCACAGCGTAATTTACCTTCCTCTTAAAATATTTTGTAAAACCAGTGTTCCATTTATAATGATATATATCCCATTATAAAATATACTCCCTACTTTGTTACCAGAATGCCATTTTATGTATGTAAACCAAGAAGCATTAGCATATACCAGAATTATTCTCCCAGCTCTGTGATATACAGAACATAACGGAATTATGAGCAATTCGGTGCACACTGTCAAAAATACAAATGCACTGAGAGCTTAAYAGTGAGCTGAAAAAAATAATGTTTCATAGGAAAAGTGTATTTTGCAAACAAGATTCTCCCAAAGAGAAGAAATCCAGAAGTGAGATGAAGGAGAGCAGAGGAGGCAAAGCAGGATGAACTACGGAAAGGGACTTGTGGCCTTACATTTTATCATCCATAGCCAGCAAGGAGAAAGCGAGCAAGACAGGGAAATATCTTCATGAATTCATCACCAACCTTGCCCAAAATGTGAGGGGACGAGTATGYCAAAAGGGTTATGGGAAAAGGTTGCCGTTTCTCTGTAGGAAGACTCACCAAGAGCAATCCTGCTCAAATTTCTCTACTCTGCTTAACGAAGGCATCACAAAACCTGTCTCTCTAAAGCTGACAGCAAGTGATCTCTGCAGGCTCCTTCAGCTCGAGTCATTTCTATCCACTTCAGCTGACTTTAACCACATCCAACTTAACCAGGATTTTCTTGACCTTGACACTAAATGGGCTTCTCTGCCTAATCTAAACTCCATTTTAAAGGCATAAATAATGATCAAGATGCACGCCCTTCTTTATCACTTTTGACGCAGGGAAAGAAGAGCACGAACTAACTCCTCTATGCCAGTGCCTCCCCAGTGATAACCTCTCCATCCCGAGGTGCACGATACCTTCTCTTATGTTACTACAATGCACAGAATTGTCTACCACCCGTTATGTTGTTGTTCATTAAATCAACTTYTTCCTGGTCATTGTTTCCTATACATACAAGCACATGGTGGTTGCCTTGTTGTCTGATACAGCAGCTTTCCATTTTATCAGGTCACGTTAAAAACCCTGTTTGTGTCCTACAAACCCACAGAAATCTGCCGCTGCAGAGCTAGGTTGTATTTACTTCCAGGCATCCACACTGAGCTGTGCTACCTAAAATATTCATGGAAAACAAGCATCAGTGACATCTTACAAAGCCATTATGTCCCTTTATTTATTTCTTCATTTATTTACGCTTTGCAGCATCAACATTACTTAGCAAAAACGCACCGCACACTCAGAGATCTCCACGCGCTTTACAAATATGAATGACTAACCACAGTGMTCTAATAACTTTCCATACATCGGTACGGAGGAACCTCTGCACTTATGCCCACTTTATATAAGATGAAAGCAAAATWGAGAGACTTTTACAGAGTCCCCAATAACTTTTCTAATAATTGAACGCTTGGACCACAGTCAAGAATAGAATCCAAATTACTTCATTCCCAAAGTTAGCCTTCAAAAACAAGCACATGTTTCATCTCAAAGTAGTTCTCCTGGCAATTGCTGTCGTCTCTTCCACTGCAGCACTGTCCTCTTACCCATTTCAGAGCTGGCAAGAAGATTTCAGTTAAGGGGGCTGGATGGGAATATATTTATTTCCCTCCCTGAAAGTCTGTGCCCATGTTCCCACCGCAGGAAGATCATCAGCCAAGCCAAGCTATTCCAGCCCCACTCTCGGCCTCTGAAAAGCCTCRCTCACCTCTATTTACAACAGTTTGCACCAATTCAATACCCCCATTCAAAGTCATGACAGTCACTATTATCTGTTTGCTGGCTGTCTGGATATAACCAAGAGGCTGAACAACAGTAATCCAAGGATACATGCGCTACTCAGTTAAAATTAAAGCTACCACACTTTCTGGGWCCAGAAGCCACATTTCTGCATCTCCCAAAGGCAGATACACAGAGAAATACAAATCCTGCCCACAGCAGAGTCACCAGATAGTGATTAAGCTCTATAGCAGATATGGAATTTGCCAGGCTTGCCGCTTCCTCCTGTAAAGAAATCGCRTACACCTGCATTCGAAATGCATCTCCATTTCTGGAGGGTTACTCAACCCTCTGCTGCATATTGCATCTGGCAGTGATAAAATCAAACTGTCATTGCTGCTGTAGACTGAGTGTGGCTCGTATATATCTCACCTTTTAAGCGCGTTCTATCGGAGCTGTAGCACAAATAAAGATGAATACTATCTCTTTCAAAGCTAGCACAAAAATACCCCTCAATCTTTCAGGAACTGAACAATACTTATCGCCATTTCACAGAGTCTTGTTTAAGCTTATAAACACTTTCTATTATTTCCAGATTTCATTTAAGATTTTTGTTAAATCCTTTCTCTAAAATTTAYGGGTTTAACCTCTATCAGTTAAAGATTTGTATCAGTTCCTAACAGAGAAACTACCTGTAACAGCCGGAGCTGATAACAACTTAGACGAGCTCAAGAGCAGCTGTCACATTTTATACATAGCCGAGAGCTTTGGTTTGCAACAGAGCGAGGGAAGAAAAAAATTAAGCCACTGAATATTACTAAGGGCTTAAGTCCATCGTCCCACTACACATCGAGAACATCACTTGGCTATATATATCTCTTTCATTTCAATCTCCTTAAATAATAATTCCCACTGAGGCAGCCCCTGTCAGGGTTGTAGCTCCGTGGGAGGGATAACTGATCGGCTGCAGGTCACACTGCTCCGTTCTGCTCCTCAGCACAGGCAAAAGGCTGATGCTTCCTTTGCACCGAGGTCTAGGGCTGGGGGAGAAAGACCCTTTATACCCATCACTGCAAGGTTGGGCTGATTCTATACCTAGGTGGATTTTTGGATCATTTCTTTGGTGTTTCACCTGTGCCATTCAGCAGAATGAAAGCTCTAGGTCCATCCAAGAAGACAGGGGGAATGTGGACTCTGCTAGTGCTCTGACACTTCCCCTTGGGCCAAGGATCGTGGAGTTTCTCCCCTGGGAGAAACTTCTTTCCAATGGAAACTAGAAATATCCAAGCTGGAAATTTAATATTTTTTAAAAGAATATAAAAATGAGAATGGTTTTCTTGTTGTCTAGTAAAGACCTCCTTAAAAATAAAGGAAAAACCCCTTACCCTGGCAGGTTGGCTCTAGGCTGCACTTGTCAGCCAATTTCCTTTGGAAAGTTAATACCCAGTTTGAGAGGGGTTGGAGCTGCTGAATATTCCTCCATTTAGTCTCCAGATGAGTAGCATTAACCATGACCTAGCCAGCTAGAGGGAGACAAGGAGTGTTCATAACCAAATCAAAGATTCAAGAAGGAAAAAAAAAATAGCACTTGCCTATTCTGCATCACAGTCTAACCGCAATCAGACAGACAGGTATGGATTAGAAATGCATTTAAATTTAAGGAAAAAAATCCCAAGGATACACAATACTACCTCCAGAACTTGCCAGTATGGAATATTTGGTCACATAGATTATTGGTGTAACCCTCAGCGGCAGAGACACTAATACAAATTACTATTTTATGCCGATATTCCAGCCTGCCTTCCTCCCAGAGATGTGGGCTTTGTTTGGCTCCCAGCATCTCAGTATCCTACTGGCCACCACAACCAGACCTGAAACCACATCCTAGCTAAGCAGGATGCTAACTCAGGTGGGAACCTACGGAGGACAATTCCTATCTTATGGGAAGATATGGGAAGTGGAAACCAAGGCTGCCGCTGCTGTGACGTTGGAGCCATCGGATGGATCTGTCCCCCAGCCCAGCGGCACAAAGGCGCCGTGCTACCTTCCTGCCAGGGAGCTGCATGCCCCCAGTGATTAAATGTCCCCAGGTTAAACAGGGGGTCGTAGCAAAGCTGCAGGCTGGAATTCGGCCACTGGAGAGCCTGGGTGCTTGTGTGCTGCCCCATAGCAGGAACCACCACCCCATCTCTGCCTCCCAACCTAAGGCTACCAGCACAGCCCCTTCTCTGAGGTCTGGGACACCTGGTGAGGACATCCTGGAGCTGGTGATCCTTAGGTTTCAGGGAAATATCAGCCTCCTGCAAGTCATCAGGAAAGTGGGGCCGCTGCTTTATTGCTGCAAGTTTTATTGCAGCTTTTTCCACAGTTCCATATGCCCGTTAAAAGGGGAAAAAGCAAGAGTTCTCGCTATCTCCTATTATTGGGAACTCTCAAATCAGTGAGCCCATGAAAATAAAACAGCAGCACGGCATGGATATAGCCTACTCTGCCAGCCGCTCGCTCTATGTGGGTAAGAAATAGCTTCTATCTCATTTCATTTCTGCTTGCATACCAGGAGCTGGATGCATTAAAGGCAAAAGTACCTTTATTACCTGCTCATCTCTCACTCTCATGCACATTTACCTCTTGCACTGGAGAAGATTACCTCTTTCAAGCTGTTTTTTGCCACTTTTGTTCTCTGCTGAGCTACTGCTTGTCAACACATTTATGTGTTTGCTGCTTTCAGCCAAATAAGTCCAAAAAAAGGTAAAAAAGGGAGCGGGAGGAAACGAAACTTCACTTTTTGCACCATATCTGTGTTCCTGGAGGAAGAAACATCATCAACTGCTAACTGATCTGATTCTTCACAGAAGGGGATAAAACAGAGCCTTCCTACGGACCGGCTCTTTATGCTGGAGAGGGGCAGAACTGAGACACAGGTTGGGAATGCTTCTAGTGGCTCATATTCATGCACCCCTTCATAAAATAGGGGTGCTTTACCTTCAGCAAAAACACTCCATGAACTCAAGGTCAAGTCAAAGTCTGGGAACCCACCAAGGTCCTGCACGGTTCGGAGAAAGGGATGGGGTCTGGGTAAGCGCGGCAGCCTCRGGGAAGCTCTTCCTCATACCCACTGTGACTTACATATTTTATACCCGTGCTGCACAGGAAAGCACAAAGACTACCGGCAACGTTTGGAATTGGGTTCCAGTCTTGAGCAGCTTTTTTTCAGATGTACAGCATGGAAGCACTGGCCTTTGCCTCGCATTTCTCCGGTAGATGGAAAGGGGGTTTCTGATTTTCAAAAACCTTGGAAACTGCTGCCAAGTCAAGCTAAGAAATGTCAGCTAAAGCAAACACTCATCTTTCATATTCCTTAATACTAAGGAGTCAAGACGTGACACTTCTCAATCTGCAACCCACATCCATAGTTTTTCCTTACGTCCTCCCTGCCTTTACACTCTTCCTACGTTGTGCCT
Organism: Eudromia elegans; assembly: GCA_003342815.1. Taxonomy (NCBI): domain Eukaryota; kingdom Metazoa; phylum Chordata; class Aves; order Tinamiformes; family Tinamidae; genus Eudromia; species Eudromia elegans. Next base: position 6,246,461 of record PTEX01000016.1, on the reverse strand, counting down.
AATATTTTGGGTTCTTTTTCCCTTTATCGATATGGTGCTGACAGGTGCTAGAGATGCACATGAATTTGTTATGCTTTAGACAACCTTGGTAGAGCAAAATAAATAATTTCCTACCTTCAAAGACCCCCTCCACCGCAGCACACAGCATCTCCTCAGTGTGAATACTGATAGAAACATTGATCGTTATTTGCATCACAAGAAATAGAGGGATGGCCCTTCTCAACCCCCTTTGGCGCCTCTGCTTCCAGCAGTACCAAGCAGCATGAAGACTACATGAAAAAGCAGTTTAATAAGTGTTCTCCTCCCCTGCCGCAAAGCGGAACAGGGTTTCTGTGCTGTTTGCCCGTATTTTTTAATTTGGCTCAGTTGCTCTTGATTCAATTCCAACTTTGTTAATCTTTAATTAAGACCTCATGGGCAAGAGGAAGAAACATGGTTAAACAGATAAGGGAAACTCATACAAAGGCCAGAATATTGATCATTGAGATTGTAATTAGTTTGCTATCGATCATAACAACAATTGCAGAATGGGTGGGAAAGTGTCCTTTACCAGAGGCAGTTCTGGACATCTTTTTGGATGAGAGCCACATGGAAGAACACGGCAGGAAGTGAAAGGTAATCGAGCCCCTGTAGTAACGAAGCAAGGACTTTGGCAGGAGATGGATTGAGCCCTATTGATGCAACACATGTGCAAAGTGCAGCACCTGCCTCGAACACGCTCGTGCCAGACTATCCAACAGACACCGGCATCAGCCTCTTTAATGCAATATTTATCAAGAAGTTATATGTTCAAAGCGTAGTACTTATTGATGTCTGATGTCTGGCTGAACTTCCGCACGCAGAGGCTGTATCTATTTCATAGAGAATGTCATCATTAATTAAGAAGAGAGATTTAACATATTTCATAATCTTGAGGTGTTTGCACTACGCACTGTTCAACATTTCAAACTGCCACCTCTGAAACGCTCAGCAGGAGAAGGGAAGCTGCTTTCTCCGGGCTAGATACACACACTGGATACTGCCTTAAAGTAAATCTGAGCATGTAGGGCAAAAATCAGCCAGAGCAGCAAGCCAGCAAAATGCCTACACACCACTTACCTCCTCCAGAGGGGGAGCTTTTGGGGATATAAATCATGAATAAGGCTTGTAGCAGCACTCGGGACCAGGGTGAAATTCCCCTGTTGTGATGAACTGGCTACCAGGAGTTCCTGGGGAATTTTCTGTGGTGCTTTTCCTGTGCTGTGCTACCCCTCACCGCACACGATGCATCACGGTGGGAATCCTGGCAGAGCCAAGGGATGAGGTCAAGCAGATTCGAGTCCCTCCGGAACTCGATGTTCCCTTTGTTCTTCGTTTATGGGAAAGGTTTTGTCACTGTAAAGGCTGTTACAGAGCTCAGCACCCTGACTGCTCTCAAACAAACCAAGCACAACGTGGAACAAGCCACACGACCAATTGCCACTCTTGCAGTTGCCTTAAACATACCCAGGTATTTATCTTGAGCATGGAGAGTTTCAGGGAGGATCAGGGAACGACAGACAAGTCAACAATAATATTTGTTTCCAGCACTAAGGATCAGTTATTTACCAATGGCCTCAAAGCTGTAATCTTTGGCTTGGTGCAGACCAATATGTTGCTGACTCTACTCAGAGTTTTGATTGCATAGCTGGTATGCGAGATGCACAGACGGCTTTTCATGCAATATTTCCTGAATTCGCTTACAGTTCCATAGTTTTAATTGCGAGATTCCCAAGCATTTCCTTCTCCCTGTTGTCTACTTGCAGAGAGCAAGTTCTTCTCCTTGGGAAGTTGGAGGGAACACGTGCCAGACAAGGGGGACCAAAAGGAATTGCTGAGGAGTCCTGTGAGGATGGGTGAAGGGTGTAGGAACTGTCAGAAGCTACGGAAAACAGTACTTGAATCTTAAAAGCTCAGTGCCACAATAATAAGTGATAATAAATTGCTCTTTTACTTGTCTTCGTAGTCTAAATCTTAGCTAATCTAGTCTGATTTCAATAACCTTCAAAATAGACACTTAGAATTCAACATTAGCATCTATTAAACAGTAACATTTATGTATTTGCAAAAACCCACAGAAGGAGAGTGACAGTCCATAACTATGAAATATCACAGGGTACAAACTGATGATGCTGGGAACCGCTAACCATTGCTGAGATGAAACTGGGTCTCCTCTAGCTGCTGCCCCTCATTTACCTTGAGGCTGAGGACACTGAAAGCCAAGCAGCCACTTGTCAGCACATGACAGTGAAAGGACTTCGGGGAGGATTGTGACAGCACCTTGGGAGCACAGCCAGGACACCAGGACATCTCTGGGACACTGGGGGTAACATCTACCAGCTGCTCCTAAAGCACCGCTTGACCTGGCACAAAGGCCCAGCTTCTGTCGAGCAGTCCCTGTCTGGGGCTGCAGGTAAGGACAGAGACATTGAGTTTAATTGAATTGCTCGAGTAAACACGAGAAAATATTTGCGGGATCAATACCCACGTGCCCGGATTTGGATGCACTTCTGGATGTTGCCTGGCAACGTGGTTCATCTGCAGCGTGGACACGATGCCACTCCTGGTGGCCACAGGACCGCGGCTCCACCACAAGACGTGGCTCAGCAGAAGGGTAAATAGCATTTTCATATGTGACCACGTCTAAGCACATCCATAAGACCTCGTGATATTCTTATTCCATAAGAATTCATGTTTTGGTGCATGTTACGCACAGCTGGGGAAGTTTTCAATGCCAACATGAGCAAAAGGCAGATCCAAGCCCCCATGGGGAAGAGGGGGTAATGCTGGAGAGCCACCCTGCCGGGGACAGTGCTGTCGCTCTCTCAGCCTCACTGCCTCGCACTAATTTCACGGCAAGTTTGAGAGGAAAAGAAAATACTGCAACCAAAGCAACCTGCAGCTTCAACCTGGACGTCAGAAATAGAGCTCCGCTATGTGGGGCGTTCGCATCGTTTCCCGGACTCAAGATTTTGCAGGCTAAGTTACACCAGCGGGTCACTAATGCGATTATACAAGTTGGAAAAAAAAAGTGCTCCTGCAATTGCAACATAGGTAATTTTCCATCAGCTCTATCCATTCTGCTGAAATCCATCTATTTCTACATCATACACACAAACTAACGAGATACTTTTTCATAAGGTGCATTTTGAAGCTCATTCGGTTAATTATGAAGCACAAGGAAAAGCCATGGGGAGAGGTGCAGGCACGGGACCCTCATGGCACCTCCACCAGCTCCTCCGGCCTCTCCTCTTCCCATCTGCCACCCCTAAAGTATCCTCTGCAAAGGCATTTTCTCGGAATAAGAGAAATCAGGGACCGTGCATTAAAATAGTCTTTGCTAAATAAATCTACCAGAACTTCCTGCATGTTCAACTCAAACTTGGATTTTTACCATGAAAGAAAAAGAAGAGAGAAACTAAAGGCTGTATTAGAGGCTACCCCACCACACATACAGATCAGGCAAGCACATCCCCCTGGAGAGAGGACTGTGTCTGGTTGAATTAAGGTTCACTTCACAGCCTGTTCCTGTTTCGTTTTATTACAAAGACTTGTAGCCAAGCACAGAATAAAACCGTTCAGAAAGCACACTTTCTCCTCAATGTGGTAGGAATACTTTGGTGAGTGATAGAGAATAATTCTGTGCATCAAACAAAAACTAGCAGCAACTAATTCAAGGCATTATCTACATACAAAGAGGGGAGTAATAGGTTGTTTAATCACTTGAGCTAGATAGTGGTAAGCAAATAAAGCACATGCCATGCAACTTTTTGGTAAGGTTTTCCATGCAACCGAAGCATAATCCTTCTCCTAATTTTATTCTTTGGGAACAAGCGTAGAGAAAGAAAGAATACAATTTGGGGGATTTTGCTTTGTTTTGAAGAGCCTGGGACTTGGTTTCTCCTTCCTTCGCTCATTAGCCATAGCAGCTGAGCGGGAATCCAGCCTGAGAGCCCAGCTCCTTCCCCAGCCCAGCCAGGGTACAACGGGCACCTTGAATACCAATCACAGGTGAAAAGCAAGCATCAACCAATTTAAATTAACACACCAATAACAAAAGCAATCAATTAGAATATCAATTAAAAATTGACATGTTTCAAGTCATATAAACACATCTTGTAGAGCCACATAAAACACATCTTGTAGTCACAAACAAGACTGAAATTCTAGGCATAATGGAAACATGCATTGGGAAATGACCAAAATCTAAATGATACATTTAAACTTTGAGAAAGTATTTTAGTTACCTAGAACATTTTTTAGAATATTTGCAATTTCTATTTTTTCAGTGAATTTTGAAGTGTCTGTCTTCTGCAAAACAATAAATGCAGAATTTCAACTAGTTCTAAAAAACATGGCCAAACTACACCTACCTATCATAATGTTGAGATTGGCAGTCTGTTTTTACTAGCTGTCTCACTGTGCTAGTGGTCTTGTTTTTCTCATTTCTTTTTAGGATTTATATTCATAGCACCCCGTGTCTCTGCAGCACCGAGAGCACAGATAATGCTGGACCAACAAACAACTCTTCTTACCTAAACCCCTGGATCCAGAAGGTCACATTTTCAGATACGAACCGAAACCTCTCGTATCAGCAGAATGCATTTACTTTGTGTACTCAGTTCCTTCTAGGAGACGTGCATGGAGATGCTCAATGAGCCAGATCACGGCATTAGCGTACACGACCCTTGCTTTTGCTCCTCTGCTGTTTTTGGCAGATGGAGAAGTTATTTTCCTCCTGTTACAGCCCAGTAGGCAGCTTAGAGGCTCAAGGAAGACAACAACAGTGCATTTCAGACCACGTATTTCAAAACACTTATACACCCGGGTAAATTCTGCTCCAGCTCCTCTGCCTTTCCCCAAGCCCACGGACACCAGGTCTTTGGAGACTCTCCAGGACCCTCTCAGGCAGAGAGGGCCAAGGCCCCTTCAATACTCCTCTTAGTCCCAGTACCAAGTGGTGATCTTAACAGTCTCCTTTGTGTTTGCCAAGGGCACCAGTAACTCCTTGTCCCCACGATGCTTCTTTTCTCACGCCCTGCTCAAGTTCAGTCCACTCAAGACCCTCTGTTGAGGAGCATCCTGCAATCCCTGGGCAACCTCCAGTGTCCCCCATCCATTGCCTTCCTCTCTGACCTCCATCACAGTCCTACATCCAGACTTGCTGCAGCACTAGCATTCGCTCCAGTCCTTTCCTTGTACGGATAAACATGTAACTACAGGTACCAGGATACCAAGCTTGGACAAAATGAGTCTTTTGGCAGAAACAGCAGGATGAGGGGGTGATTCGGGAACCTGCAAACTCAAACTGACCTTTCTTCCCCGTTAAGCTCTGGGATGAGCTGAATGCGGCAGTGCTGGAGGTCTCAGCTTACAGGTAATGGGCTTAAATCAACTCAGCCAGCTCAGACTGGGAGAAATCCGCAGCAGGGTCATTTAACAAACCAGCAGTTTTATAGGAGGAAAACTGTGAAACCGCCCTATAACCCTGGGAAATGACAGCCTCTTTCTCTTCATTCAATTTGCCATAGCTACAGAGCATAGCAAGCATATGGCAGAGCTCACGCCTGCTTACACACGCTGCCTTATCATCGGGTGCAGTATCACAGAACGGGACACGGTCTTGCTGGACTGCCTGAACTTTACTACAAAGTCCTTGGGAGTTTTTCCTATATTTATATATATATATGAGTAAACTGAAAGGAAATATCTAAATTCACTGCATATAGCAGGGACTATCATCAGCACAAAGCATATGAGGTTTTAAGTAGTTGTCTTTCATAATTTCAAAATTACCTTGATCTGTGTTGACGGGTTTTGTTCATTAAGCACTTGGGAATATCCCACGCTGATCCCAATGCAGAGCTAAGTCCCTGCATTTAAACAGCCTCCATTACGCTGGCAGCAAATCGCATCCCTCGCCCTGAGTCTCCAGGGCTACAATTATCAACTTCTGAAACAATTTTTAAAGAGCAGTTCAGTGGCTAGAAAATAGCAGCTTTGGGATTATCGTGCAGAACTGAACAGAAAATTACATCCTCGTGTGAGAATCTAATGGGACGGGCCAACTCCCCTTCCCACCGATCAGATCTGCTTCTCCCTGGACGTCTGTGAGGGCTTAAAAGAGGTTCCTCTGATGCTGCATTGGACACAGGTCCCACCAACTCAGACCCTTCCAGACACCAGAGGTCTCCTCTACGCAGCTAACAAAGCCTCTCCATAGAGCTCCTGCCATGCCTGCATTCATCCAAACGTGATCCAGGCACGACCTTTGGGGAGCGAAGTGGTCGTTCCATGTTACATTTGCACCTTCCGTTCTCTCTCCTGTGGAGCTCAGAYCCCAATTCCTTCTCTCCTTTTGGAGCCAGCACGCACCCGTGCTGCACGCTAGACCGCCCAAAGGGCCCAGTTGTTGCATTAACTTTGCTCTGTGCCGAGTATCATTAAGAAAACCCGATTTGATACATTATTCTCTAAACCTCCAATTTTAACATCACATTCTGAGCAATAACAAAACACACAGAAATAAGTTGAGCAGAAAGAAGCAAACAGTACCAGGGCCATCCTTATGCCTCCCAAACCCCTTCAGGCCCTTCTCTATTTATCTGGGGCATCAGGAGCAGCTGGACTCTTGCTTTAACTGTAAAGCCATCAAAAGAAACATGAACCTCTTTTTAATCCAGCATTAGATGTGTGCTCAGCTCTTTAAGCATAAACTTAGCCCAGTGATACATACACTAACACACATTAGAACTGCACAGTGCAATTTTCTCATGGCATGAGTATTCAGTACATGGGCAAAACACACACTGAAATAAAGCTGGGAATGAGGAGGAAGAGCAGCCCATCTCCGGTGACCTCATGCCCTGCTGAGGGGGCTCTGGTGCCAGGATGAACACAAAGGGGAGCTACGTGTTAAATACCTCGTTGGAAAGAAAGCCTACGCAGGTGCTCCATGCAGAATAGCTAGTTATGCAAAAAATAGATATTACTGCACGTTTTCAAAGCTGCCAGGGGACGTATTTAGTGCGGGAAACAAACGTTCAGCCCACGTCTGGCTGGTCGGAGCAAGTTCCCCGTGCACAGACTCGACTGTTGTCTCGTCGTAGAGACGAGCCGGGTGGAGCAGCGACGCGGGGCAGCAGGGCACAGCCGCACAGCGCGGATCCCGGATGGCAAGGGACCTCGGTGCGAGGCGCTCCGCACAAAACCAGAGGTAGCGGGTACCTGCACCGCACCAGGACCRGCGCTTCCCGACGACTTTGCAGGTGTCAGCGGAGGAAGACTCTCTCCTTACAAAGATATTAACTCGCGCACCTCATGAGAGGCAAGAACAGATGAAACTGTGCAATGAAGGCGCAGCAATTGCTTATAAACGATCAAGGTCTACTCTCTGCCCTGCTGTAGTGTTTGCTGCCTCGACAGCAGCAAAGCTCCGTGCCTCATTCACCTGCTGTAAGACGGACTCGATGACACTCTCCTCCTCCCAGGTGCTGCCCGTCTAACCCACATTTCAGGGCTGGTGTCACAGTACCCCTCTGTTCGGATGTCAAACCTGCTTCCCCAGAAGAAAATACACAAGGCATTAAGGCACTGGCTAAAGAGCCATGAGCTTCAAATATTAAAATTGGAAGTTATTTCCTACTACCATTGACAGAGGCTGCCTCTCAGCAGAGCTCCCCGCTGTGCCCAGGCTGAAAGGCCATCTGAGCACATGGGGACAAAACGAGCCTGCAAAACGTGGGCTTTTCTATACATTTTATATGCATGGATTATCAATTTCTGCAGACGTAGCTTAAGAAACAACATCTAGCCTTTAAACTCCTCTGTCTCACAGCACTGTTTTCCAAAGGGAACTCAACTCAACTTCTAGGTGTGCGTGTACAAAGCTACTCACTTCCATGTATTAAATCAGATTTGGGTGCACAAAATGCTATTTGCTTGCCCAAATTTTGAGTTTCCTTCATGTCACAGACTTTGGAAGGCTTCAGTTTGACAAAGAACTAAGATAAGCAGGAAAGAAGTCAAGGAAAGGCTTTTTCACGCACTGCCTGCAGCAGTTTTTGTTTCAATACATGAAAAAAAGCAAACTAGCACAACTCATCGATGCAGAAGCACACAGGTAAATGTCAGTGCAAATACAATACAAACCTCTCCTAATATGATTCAATGTGGGGAAAAAAAAAATCCCAATGTTTCTGCCTTTTAACTTCAGACCTCCCTGATTTCGCACTGGCGCTTGGCTGGGGAAGCCAAGAGAGAGCAGTTGCACCCAGGGAGGGCCAGGAGCCTCGCCGCGGATAACGGAGACGCGGGGCCAGAGCCGTAGTGTGCACAGACCATTTCAATTTGATAGACTCGCTCGAGACCAAGGAGAGGCGATGCCAGAGAGTGCAGCGTTTGCCAAGTAAACAACATCACCATGGATCGGGAATGTCGGCGTGGCCCGGGCGCAGCTGGGATTGAAGGGGGTGATGACAGCTCCCTGTCCAAAGCAGCGACTGTTTTCTGGAGAGTGCATGAAGCCAGCAGAGGGAAAAGGTCACAAAAAAAGAGGAAACGGGTGACTGGGAGGGCCCAGCTTTGCTCAGCAGGTCTCGAGCATCTCTAGGTGCTACCCGGGCCCCTGCAGAACACGGTGCTCCTGCTTTCCAAGGAGCTGTTTCTTTCAGGGAGTAAAGACGCTGTCAAAATCACCCACCGCAAAGAGGGGAAGACAGCAGTAATTACCCGACCCTTCRAGCAGCATCACGAGAACAACAGTGCACAAAACGGCCTTACTGTGTTCGTGGGGAGCTCAAACGCTGCCCCATCCAGCCCCGGCCCTGCAGATGGCACACGACAAAAACGCTACTTGGGGAACTGGTGCCTTTGGCCACAACCCCAGGCAGGTCCCAGCTTCCCTCTGCTCAAGGGATCCAAGTTCACCCACATGGGCTTGTGGTGGCCACCCTGTCCCACCCCAATTACTGCAGCAATTAATTCCAGCCCTAAACAGCCTGGCTGACCATACGATGCTCTCAGGGGCCTCTATAGGCTCAGCTGACCCCACACAGGCACCCCAGCAGGCCATGCTCGTATCACAAAAAAAAAAAAAAATCCCTTTTTTACCCTTTTTTTAAATGACAGCGAGCAACAAAATCCCTTCCATGATCGTGACTTGAAACGAGTCGATCAGCCTGTCAAAACCTTGTGTGCTGGAACCCTGCAAGCCTCTGGGACAACTAACGGGTAATTTAAAGTGCAGTAAATTAAACAGTGCTAAAGCTCTGGCCGGACAGTTTCTTTCAGAATTGAAGCAGAGTATTTAATGTAGCTTAATTCACTTCCAAGGAAAATGGTTTTTTTTCAGGGAGCAATTACTGACATAAAACGCAATTCTCCATCAAAGGAGAAATATAATTATTTCATGTAAGGTGAAAAGAAAAAAGCCATACGACTACCTGTTAGTGGCGACTGCTATTGGATCAGACCTGAAAGCCTGACAAACTTTGGAAATACATAATAATAAATATTGAAATTTGATCATCCCTCCAGAGCCAGGCTCTCAGGTAGTGCATGTATTTAGTGTGTTTTGTAACACACAAACAATTGCAGCTTTAAAAACAATTTCCCAGCTTGGCTAAAGATTTCCTGAATAATTTCCCTGCCTGCCCATGCCAGAGCTGAGTGTCCTTCCAAAGAGGGAGGAAGCAGAGAAGCAAAACTCTTCTCACCATTTTTCAGATGTGCAAATAGCCAAAATTCCCATTTATTACTCTGCCCTGAACGGAATATGCTAATGGGAGAAAATCTGGACTTATCGAGGAAAATCCTCCTGTTTTGCAGCAGCAGCAGCTTCCTGCAGAGCGACACGCTGGATATAAACGACAAAACCCCATTAGCTTGGGCCAGGATTTCAGCCTCCCTTATCCAAGCTCAAGTGCCTAAACTACTTAGAATGACCTGGGCTTGTGAAAGCCGAATTATTGTTATTTATTTTTAATGCTTATACTCCAACCATTTCTTCAATGTATGTTGATTCAAAATCCGAAACTCCTAACTAATGGCCTATTTGCCTTCTCTGCTTATTTAAGCATAAATCCTCTATTTTCCCATTGAAATACCGCACTTATTTTCCCAGTAACAGCTTCTCCTATATCTCCTTGTAAAAATAACCACTGAGAAAAGAGAAAAGGGAGGAAAAAATATTATCTCGAGAACTGGCAGTGAGATTTAAGCAGTATTTGGACCTTCTAAAGCAAAAAATCAAATGATTCTGCTGAAGCAGCCAGGGAAACACCTGCAGACACCCACCTTGCCCAGCAGTATAATGCCCATAACAACCCTCACATTGGTGCCAAACTTCACCCTTATTTGCAAATACTACCTGGTTGCACTTCAATATTTAGTGGTGCAAACTGAACCTGCAACTGGCCAGAGGCCCCCACAGATACAGAGCTACGGGCACCAACAGCCTTGCTCTGATTTTCTTTGCCACTTCAGAAGCTGCTGGTGCTTTTCTTTTCCTCAGGAAAAAAGGCAGTAGAAATTTGCCTAAACAAGCTGAAGGAAAAACTTAGTAAGGACCTGAGGGCTTGAGCCACTGGCAGATACTTAACTTTGAAAAGAAGGTAAAACATGTCAGGGAGGCAGGATTCCACCCACAGGAGAATATTAAAAAGTTTTCCTTTTATTATCATGCCTGCCTGCCTGGTGGTTTGAAATGCTCCCTGGGACTGCCAGAGCTTGTTAGCCGGCTCTAATAGTTGCATTAATAAATCCTATAAACTAATTGTGTAGTGACAAAGTTAATTACATTCAAACAAAATAGCATATTTCTGTACAAATATTATAAAGAATTCATAAAGAGATGTGCTCCTGCCCAGGAGTGAAAGCCACTACGGAGGCAGGAGCCAAGGCCAGCTGCGCTCCCTGGTCACTGCGGCCCGGGAAACATTAACCTGAATTATTTACACGACACCATATGGCACAAAAGCACCGAGCTTGACACGTGGCCGGCACTTCACCTTCCAGCCAAATTGGCTCCTAAACCCCCGTTATTCTCTTTAAGCTGGCAAGGACACATATCCAGCCCAATAATGGGCAAAGCCACCAAGCAGCACCTCCGTGTGCCCTGAAGTACCTCCTCTTTCCTGAAGCCAGGCATCTCCCCCTAAACTTGAGGCTAGCTCTGGCATTGTCCCAGGCCCCCCAGTTTTTGCTTTGCTAAGTGTGGGTGAAGCTACTTCAGCAAGAGCTGCCAGCAGCACCGGGGTGGAACTGCACTGGGGTCTGCTGCAGCTGGACACGTCTCCTGAGCGGACACACAACAGGGCTGCGACTCCAGGGCTTAACACTGCAGGCACAGCACAAACGGGAGTCAAGGGTTTCAAAAGGAAAAACTCGGCCTTAAGTCCTTGAGCCCATAATTTAGCTCACAAGTAACTTGTTTTCAAGGGGGCCGAATAGCCCAACTGCTAAGTATTTGAGGAAATCAGGTCCTATACTTAAGAGCCTAGATACAGGACACTGATTTTGGCTTCTCATTTCAAAAGTATCAGCTCAGAAAACATTCCAGTCACGCTCATACTGGATGTGCAAGATGACTGCATTCATAAAATAGATCTCAAACCAGGATTAACTCTGTACAACGTTAATATTTCTCCAGTACTGCTGTAAGCACACCTGTAGAGATGAAGGACCAAGGTGGCCACAAAGTGCAGGACCTCTCAGTCTGCAGACAACCTGCTCCCCATGGGAGCACCATTGCACCAAGCTGTGGTCTTGGTTCACTAGCAGCCTTATCCCCCCCTGCTTGCAACTCCCCTTGGATCAGCATTGCCCAAGGCAACTGCCTGCTAGCCTGTCCTTTCCAGAAAAGGAATAAAAATACCCTAAAAATAATTTTAAATTAAAAATTAACTTTAAAAAAAAAGTCACTTCCAAGCATGCAGCCAGACCAGTTTTAGCTCAGCTGCCCGAATGGATAAAACCCAAGAAAAACCTCCRTGAAATGAAAATGCTGACAGCCTCTTTACTCCAGCAGTAAGGATGGGGCYGCTACAATGATGGAAAACTATTGATTGTCAACTACTGTCTTACTCAATTGATCAGCTCCTGCACGTCTCTGATAATGCTCGTGTCATTAGCCATGGCTATTGTGCTCTCCATGGCTGGAGGTGATTGCAGCGTGATCAGGGCTTTGATTGTCCCATTGGACAAGTGTTGGGGAGCTCGGCTATYGATTTGTAGATAAAAGCGTTCCGTTACCTTGAGAATTGTTGGTGCAATTCACCAGGCACAAAAGAGCATTGGGCTTTCATGGCAGGCCTTTTGCTAATTAAGTTAGTTTACGAGTGACTTTGGGCAGGAGAAGAGCCCTTGATGGTGCAGGCGGGCAGGAGCAGCTGGTGCTGGGGGGCCGTGCAGACAGCACATCGTTCCGGGGGACTGGGCCACGGGCTCTGCTTGAGCTACAAGCCTGCATGTCCCCACCTGCAGCCAAGAGAAAGCCTGGTTCAGAGAGCAGGTCTACCCCATGGTGACCAGCAGAGGAAAATCACCACRAAATCTGGTCTAATGATGCAGGCAAGAGGAGACCCACAGCAGCGAGRCCAACATGCTATAGCTTCATCTACAGTGAGGCTGTATGGTGCTGCACATCACCCTGTTCCGTCCCACGCCTGAGCCCTCGTGAGACTTGGCTGGTAAACGCAAGTCTTTGCATCAAAAAGGGTTCTCACTTCTCCATCCTAAAGCCCATAAATCCAATTATTTTCCTTCGRTTCGGTTGGCTTTGCTTAGAAACAATTCTCCTTTGAAGGCCACTGAATGTGTTAGTCTAATTATGCTACTTATTCCTCATCTCCAGCACTTGAGGACAATGGAATTATGCCGTATTACGTGGTCGCACTTTGTATTTCCATAAGGTGACTGGCCTAGYGAACCCACCGCACACCTCGCCTGTGTTCAGCCCCACTGCAGCCCTAGAGGCCACGTGGAGAGGGGCTCGCGACCTGGCACCAGCCTCCACCTCCATTCAGAACTGCAGAATCCAGGGTCCGTTTCAAACACGACCCTTTCCATTGMACTGCTGTATGACACAAACCGGGATTACTTTCATCTTCTTATAGTAAGCTTTAGCTAATAGCTGTGGATTAGAGCCCTCTTTAGGGGAAAAAAAAAATAAATCTTTTCATTTAACCCCTCTCCAGCCCATTCCGTTGCTGTTGCATGCCAAAACCTAAATGAAGTGCCACTTTGTGGTGGAGCTACAAGTAAATCAGCCCAAGATGTTCAGAGTTYTAGCTTTTAGTGACCGTAAAGAGCAAGATACTTGAATTTTATTGTCAGCTCTGAGGTTGATTCTCCTTGTGGCCCTTTGCAAGTCAATTAAACTTTCATCTTTTCAAGATGGCACAGCAATGTATTTTAGCACATACCATGCTTGCTCCCTAGATCAAGTTTAAGAGCAGTTTTTTTGATGTAGACACAGTCACCCATCCATCTAATAGGTGACCAAGTTCAGGCTCCATTTAAGTTTTGGGTTSTCTCTGGAAGGCTGTTTTGGGTACAGTTTAGATCTGAGTTTTGTCAGTCAAACCCTGAAATCTTGGTCAAAAGGTGAGGAGTCCAGTAGGGACAGAACTCATTTCACTTGTCCTTTTGATAAAAGGACGTTAAAAGACATAGTGGTGGCAAAACTGTGTTAAGCATAACTAACCCAAGGGAAAATCTGTGCAGAGAAGAGTACTTTCTTCGACTGGAGTAATTGATACTGGTAAAGAAACTGAGAGCAAAACTACTCTATCTCTAGAGGTGAAGGCATCAACAGCCTCAGATTTTTAAAATTCACACTTGCAGAGAGCAAAACCTCTCAACTGCTTCAAAAGTCACCATATTATCAAACATCTGTAGCCCAGGAGACATAATCTGAGACCTCAAACCAATCTGAGGACAATTGATCTCATCTTATCAGCCCAACTAAGAGATACAGGAAAGTGTTTAAAGCATGAAAACACCCTGCAGCATCATTAATGCGCTGGAAAACTCTGCTCAGCGAGCAGAAGATGGTACCAGGACAAGCTCCTTAGGGATCCCTGTCTTCACATCCTAGTTCACACCACTTGCTCTCCTTTTCCCCCATCTGGCAACATGTAAAGCTGTATTAAACCTTGATAATATTTGTGTCTATTTTCCTTTGAGGTGAATTATTTCAGTTTCATTTATTGCTCRTCGCTGCAGAGGAGCTGCCATGAGCAGTGACTTTTGGACTTAGGCTTTCTAAAAGCGTCTTTCTGAATCCCAGAGGATGTTTAGAACGTTAAAACAAAAGATAATAGCCCAAAAAGAAAAGCCTTCAAATATGGAAGGCCTCATCACCCTGTATTTCAAAGTCTTGAACCTTTTATGGCATAAGGAGCATTTAATTCAAAGACCCTATGGGGCATTTTTAAAAATGAAACATTGCAACAGTGCTCTACCACATTTAGCAATAAAAAAAAAATCCAGAAAAAAAAGAGGTAGTTTAAAAAATCCAATAGCAAAACCCACAAAAAAGCCTTATCTGCAGGTTCCTACTTTATTGTGAAAGGGAGACATTTCTTTCCAGTCACCCCCCATCCATTCACTTACCCARCCTTTGCAAAAGTTGGAAACAAATTAGAGAGAACTAAAGGGCACTTCCTTATCCCTCCTTCTAAGCGTAACTTCTCCTCTAACTGCTGTGTTTCTGACAAACACTTGTGCCCAGTTCAGTGTAGCACAGGCTTATAAAGACTTTTACAGAGCGCTAGCCTAAAGCAAAGATAGAAGTTTTGCTTAATTTAGGCTTCATCTTCCTGGACTTGGGCAGATAAGTGCTTAAATCCTACAGATCAGTGCTTAAATCCTGCAGATCAGTCAGCCATGCATGACTACATCGTGCACACTCACTAGCTGGGAGGATCACTTCTTTAATTCACTTTTGCAAGAATTGGCAAGATGGACCTAGAGAGCTTGCAGGACGCTCAACCTCTGAGCACCAAGCTCTGCAGAGAGATTCTTCCATATGTGTTCAGTGTTAGTTTAAAACCCAAGCTCCTTTCCCAGAGGAAGGAGAGGCTCCTGTCCTGGGACTTCTGTGGGAAGACACATGGCAGATCAGGACAGCGTTTCTGGCAAAACCACGTCCACTCCCACACCGCACGTGCATCCTGCTCCTCCTAGTTCCCATCTCCACCAAGGGGGACCTGCCAGCACAGGTAATGCTGACAGGGAACAAACCACCAGARAAGCCTCGCTGTCCATTACCGGGGAGCTGGGATTTGAGCACACTGCCCACAAGAAGCCTTTTTCCATAMGGCTCTTCCTAGCTTAACCTGCTACACTCTGTGATATTCCAGCTGTCAAGCCCGATTTCCATCAACCACTGCTTCTTTACTCTTGACCTGAGTTTCTCCAAGAACACTGTTTTAAATTGGATCCCATGAGAAACATGACAGCAAATTCCTGGTTGCACGATGGTTATAGAAGTTGCCACTGTTTTCACATCATTATAGCTATGTTGGAGGTAGCGGGAAAGGTGAGCCATTTGTTAGCTYGCTTGTTTGCTTCCCACTTACACGGGAAACGCAGGCGGGAAGTTACTGACGGCTGCTAAACCCCGCGCTGCTTCTGCAAAAATTAATTTATCCCATTATGCCAAGAAAGCCTCGCGCGTTTGGAATCTGACTGTGCCAAGTGGTACCAATTTCATGCCACGYAAATGTTGCGGAGGAAAAAGCAACACTCACAATTTACTTGTAGGGGGAAAATGAGCGAGGCGGCAGCTCTTGTTCCTTAATTCAGTATTTCAGTCACTTAGTTTTGATTGTATTGGTTTTGTGCAGYTAGACTTGAAAGATGCAACTTCAAAGTTGCTATTGCTCAGGCTGTATCAGCACCAAGAAGAAATGCAAGCAGGGAAACACAATCCTGGAGTTATGGGAGTGGAAGCAGGGACCTAAGGGTTTTTTCTATTGCTCCTAAATCTACAGCCAAGTACAAAGAGGCACAAGGTTAATCTGTAGTTCTTCACTGTCAGGTGCCTTTAAGTAATGTATAAAAACTTGATTAACTGTTTATCCCAGGTTTTCAGGCAAAATTCTCCAGTATGTCCGGGATCCAGCTCTGTGGGGAAGGTCCCACCTCTTGTAAGGGTTTTGTGCCTCTGTCTTGGCAGACTTCGGTGCTAAAGCAAGATCCAAAGCAAACTCCATCAGAAGGCATCTGTCAGTGAGAACCGTACAGYAATGCCTTTGATGCAAAACTCTTCCCAGGGGATTTCTCCTCTCGCGTTCCGGGCATTAGGGATAGCCTTTGCCTACTTATTGCACTAGACAGTCAAATAAAATATATTCAGGAGAAGAAAGCCCACATTTCGCCACCTCAAGCAGACCTATGCTACTAACTCTGCCTAAATAAGCCCTCATTTCCAGACTATCCAAGCTACACCTCTGTCCCTGGATCAGGTAGAGAGTCCAAGCAAAGGCATAATTCCTCCCTAAAACATTTCCATTTAGAAGGGTCGGTGGCAGCTTTCCGAGATCATGATTTGAACAGTGTTGGCCATTGAGTAACGACAATTTGAACACCAGGGAAGCGGGAGATCTCAGTGCAAACGAACACGGCGGCTCTGCCTCATTCTTATGCGAGGACGTTTCTAGTCAAAGACAACGGCACTAATAGATTCATTCATTCATTCAGGAACAACCCCAGACCTTTCAAGCACGCAATTAAAGTCTCTGTCACTTTATATGGAGCCAAGGACTGGTGTTTTACTGTCTAGTCACCAAGGTGTGACACATCTTATTTGACTGATTATGGCGCTGAAATCCACAGAACAATCAGGATTCATGAATATTTTCGTGACTATTGAACAGATACCTGAATTACTTTGTCAACAGGGACAAAGTCATCCAAGTAATAAGTGAAGGTGCTTTTTATTTGACCAGGTATGCTAGAAGAAAAATAGTCATTTTTAATCACAGAAACATAAGATGGGACCGAATCTCCTGGGTCACTTTGYACCCTGAAGCTGCAGGGATCTGTGTCACTCAGGGCAAACACCACCCTAAATGACTCCCCTCTTTCACTCGCAACATTGTGGGGCCAAGCTGCTCCAATTACAGTTAATTTATGACTCATTTACACTTGCTTACTCCCATAACCATATTCTTTTTAATAGGGGTTTTTTTCTCTTTATGGTATTTAGCATTGATATAGATATATGTAGCATTTTTACCTGACAYCATTATTTTGCTAGGCCAAATAAGCTATGCTTTTCTGTTTCTTAGCCTCCTCCTAACCAGCATACCTTTTCCCACCTAGTTTTCAGACTGGTCTTACTCCACATATTTTTCAGTTTAAACCCATCTGTTGTAACCATGAGGGATCAGTGCAGGATTCAGTACCCTTCCCAATAATCTCCACAAAGTCATTAATGCTTCTGTTTAAAAGGAGGAAACACTTCAGCTGTTTAATCTTAGAGTACATTTGTTTTTTTATCTAGCCATACTGCTTTAGGGGTTCATAATAGCCCTGTGATCAAACATCTCGACAGATTTTCTCTCCTCATTAGACATTTCCAGCTGCTGAGGTTCCACCTTATAGCACAAATCCTCATTCCCAGTCTCAGCCCACAACTACTCTGATTTTCCCATTCCTTTGAGTTTCCTACTTATGCCCAAAGAAGGTAAGCAAATCCAGAGGCTCTGCCTACAATTCTTTCTACTCCACCAAGAAAAGGCTTTGTAGCTCCAACAGAGATGCTCCAAGCTTCTTCCACACTCATGAGCTTCTCCCCAACAGCTTGCATCTTCAAGCTTACAGGTAGAATATTAGGTACAGATTTCATCATCATCTTGCTCATTACTCCATTTAAATTGAGTTACTTGTGTCACTTTGGTAAATGTTACTCTCTCCCAAGCAGGCACAGAAAAGCACCTCTCCCTACGGGTTCAAGGAGTATTAGATAAGAAATCCCTTAGTTATTAGATCAAGGAATAGCTAGGCTCCACTGTCTTATTACTTTATATGATATTATTTGTAAAGTCAAGTTCCCTCATCATGACAGCATTCCTAATAACAATTAGGGATAGCAAAGTCATACTAGAGGAAAACAGAAATACACAGACTCAAGCTCAGATKGGTCTGAGTGGGGTGCACATCTGGATTAGAACAGGATGAACAGTCAGGAGTATGACATTAATGCAGCCTGGCTCGGCCAAAACTTAGAGGAAATATTTTCAGGTTGAACAAAGAAAATAGAGTATTTTAGAAAAAATATATCCCTTGCATACTGGAAGAGCGCACATTAGATAAATCCTCTTCAAATATCTTTTAATTTACTTCCTTTTCCTTAATAGAAATAACTAAATAGAACCACAATAGAATGTGATGCAAAGAGCGAGCAAGTGCCCAGCTTSCCCTGCTCACAGTACAGACCCCTAAGACACTGACAGGTTTAGGAAACAACATTTTGGGATGGTCTTATTTCTGTAAAACACCAGGGCCCTGGGCTGCTCCAGCCAGGCAGCCTGACCATGTCACCAAGCGTCAAGCACGTATGAACAGGAGGGATAGCAAGTGTGATTCCTCCACGCAGAGATGCCTGCCCAATGTGATTCTTATGAAACCCATCATGAAACTGGCTCCTGGCCTCAGAAAACATGAGCAAAGCCCAAGTCTCCAGCCCGGCGTGTTGAGGACACTGGCCAGGTGGCATCTCCTGCAACACCGCTCAGACCGTCACTTCTAGGAAAGGTCTTCCCTGCGAGACGTGGTGGACAACGCTGTCTTCCTGCTCACCACGTGAGCTGCCCGAGGCCAAGCACAGCTCATCACACAGAAGATGCACATAGGAGTGAAGAAGAGCGTGGTGACAGCACGGTAACGTCCACRACCTCCCTCCAACACGAGCAGCAAACCTTCCCCGCTCCCGCAACGCTCCCGAGGGCGTCCGAGCACACGGATGAGGGAACTCCAGGAGCCGCTGAAGAGCCTGCTGGCACCTCTGCATCATTTATGAGGGCAACCRAGAGTATTAGCTCATTAGCACGGCTCCTTCCCCGCCAGGCTGGGCAGAGGCCCTGCTGTCTGAGCCTATCAGCCTGTGCACATCCATGGGAAAAGAAGAAGTCTGCATGCAAAGAGATCTAAATGGTCTCAGTGTGGCATGATCTTCTAGTCCTTTTGCTCCAGGAAACAGTGAAAGGGAGAGACAAGTACTAAAAAAGCACCAGCAATGGTCTCAACACAAACCTMGCTGGTTTCCATGAGGAAACATCGRTCTATTCGCACCCAGATTCACTTATAAGCAACAGCTAYCAGAAGTGGGGACAATTATTTCATGATCCGTTTGGACTGACCGTAAAGGTTTCCTAATAGCTGTCTGCAGCTGCTGGGTATTACTGCAATACAAAAAAGAAATAATAGTACATCTTTTTAAATGTAAACAGAGGCATTCCACATTGAGGCTTCTTTTCAAATGTGTGAGATGCAACTATTATAGTTCACACTTGGGTAACCCACCCTTGAGGTAAGAGAGACATGGATAAAAGCTGGGACATTTAAATTAGCAAGAAACATCAAATACAAATGAAAAAAAAATCACTTTGCTTGTTGCTGAAAACTGATCAAGCACCAGCTACTAAGCACAAGGCATTATGTTTCTGAATGAACTCAGACCATTAGCCATAGAAAATCTCTACTGAAACATAGAAATAATTCATTTTTTTACATCTATTCTTACAGCTACATTCATTAGACCGTTTCCCATACAGCTCAATTGGCATCATAGACGAGGAGTGTCCCAAACTGGGCACCCTCCTCTTTTTAGGAGTTGGTGCCTGCAGCATCAATCAGTACTTTCAAACAAGTCGGAAAATTTCATCCCTCGTGCTTGAACAATCAGATTTTTACCCTAGGATAAAGCGAAATAGGCCTGAAGGGAAAACTGTTATTCCAGTGTTTGATGGAGAGAGGTTGTGACCACTGAATAATTAGGAGACTTTTTCACTTTTAAAGTTGCCCTCAGTTTTCCCTGATATTTCCTTTCACATGGAGTGTCAGGTGAGATGGACAATATTGGTTCCCTTCTGAGGCATTAAGTGCTCCCTAGATCGAGTCTCAAAACACTTCTTTCATTCCCAAGTCATAGCATCCAGCTACTATGGAAAAAAGGGGAGAAACGGGATCCATTGGTGGCCTCTGGCCTATGAAGCCTAGTAGGGATCCCTGCTCTCTAGCCATATTTATGATATTTAGTTTAATATATAGATCATGTCAGCCTAKGTCAGCTGGAAACATCTTGTTTCTGGAACCACATGGTCTGGCCTTATCACCCTGGCTCTATATGTTTAACCTTGCAAAGGTCTTACAGTTCAGCTGAGAAATCCAACCATTTTATCACACTGGTGTTTCCGGGAGGTGCCTCTTGACCTCCTACTCACCTGGGGAGCCAGACCCACCCGAGACRCTCAGCTGTGCTCCTCCCATGCCAAACCAGCCCTGACCATCGTGGATAGGGATGAGGAGGGGACAGAGTGGAGACGCTGTCATGAGCGTGACCAGTGTTTCCTTGCTATTAAACCAGGAGTGCTCTTCTGGAGGCCAGTCACAAGGGATTAAAGGCCTGGCCTACAAAAAGATGACTTGGGCCACGTGCTTGTTGTTTCTCGGGCATTGGCTTTAGCAGCTAGACCCCTACTGAAGAGAGGCCACAGGGTAGACAGCAATGCCCATGGTCTGTCCCAGGTCACAGCCAGGTCTGTCTCCCACCTCCATGCAAATTATAACCACAAAGAAGCTCCGGCTCTCTTGTCTTCATGGTGTTAATTAGAAACAGTTTTCTTATTCATATCAGTTTGCAAGTTTTCTTTCAGCTGCTCTTCCCATGCATCATTCTAAACGCCCTGGCTGGAGATGCACACAGCTTATCTTCACCAGCTGTGCACATTTATAGCCACTCTGACGTTCCCACAGATTTTAAAAAATTTGAGTCAGGACAAAATTTGGCAGGCCCACTAATAAGTGATATTGTTTTTCTTTGAAAAGGTCCAATTCCAATCAACCTATGGCAGTGTTGTAATTTTGCATCCACTTATCCCTGGCAAAAGTTGCCTTTGAGAAGTCAATTCATGAGCTCAGCTGAGAGAATGATATTCCCCGGCAAACGCTTTGAAGAACTCAGGCCCTCCTTCCTGACCACTTTCATTTGAGCCCTGCAGTTCTAATGATGAACAAAAGCYACATTCRTTAAAGAGGGAAGGTGTTGCRGGYGGTTGAGTGTCTCATAAAGGTTAAYWTCTGACCCAAAGGAACCTCTGCTCTCCTCTGCCACTCAAATCTGCCCATCACAGGTGGCGGTGRCCACTTCCTTGCACAATAGGTTTCTATTCCTGTTTTTCTCRGGAATCTGGAACTGACACAAGAAATTTGTATCAAAAGATCGTCAGATAGAGAACGAGGGCAAAGCCGCACTGAAAAGGCAAGGGGATGGAAGGACTTGTCAGCAGGACAGAGTGCTTCACAAGCACCTCGACTTATCTTTGCAGTGCATGTTATCTGCAAGATTGATAAATGTGACAGGCTGGAAGGGGAAGAGGACAAAGTCATTGTACTGGAAAACTAGGGCTGGTATCAATAAAAAACATAAAATAGTTAAAAACCTAATAGCTCACTGGAGCTTTTTGCCAGAGCAAGTCCTCTATGTCCAATAGCTCTCTAAAGGCATTAGAAAATGAAAGGAGTTTTAATGCATCCCTACATTTCTTCTCCTGGCTTTACAAGGGGTGATGTGGCAATGTAATTATACCGTGTTGTGAACTGCTATTATGTCCTGCAAGCAAAGGCAAGGAGCCCTGTTTTATAGGGCTATTATGCGATTGTTGCCACTTTTTACACTTGTTTCAGCTTTGGTGCAATAATTCCAAGTTGCAGCCTACATTAATATTCTTTCTTTACACCAGTCAGTGCTTCASAGTGATAAAATAGGCTGTACAAACACAAACCCATTAGCCAGAAGTAGAGAACAAGCCCATTGCCCCCTGCCCAGCTAACCCAAGGAACACGCTTGGTCCAGAGGAACCCACAGGTTGGTGGCAGGGATGTTTTCTCTTAGCCTTAACAGTTTAAATAAAGTTATACACTAGCAATGCCAGTCCCCACCTTAACCACTTATACCCACTCAGTATAGCTACTATACATTCAAGCACACACACAAGTCGGGAGGTTGACTGACGAAGCCATCYGCCACCCAGCTCCTATTCTCCAAGCATTCTTTGTCCTTTTCAATTACGTATGGTCATGTATTTACAACAGCTTCTGCTGTCACTGATTTTAAGATAAGGTGTGCTTTAAAAGATCATTTGTTTTCAGGGCCAATGCAGTGGGTGTAGGCAGATAAATAAGTGCATCATCCCRGGCCCTCTGCATTCTTCTCCTCTTTCCCCGGGGTCCAACACCTGAATCTCTTGCTATTCATTTCAAGGCTATTCAGAGGGTAGTTCACGCATAATTTTTAGCTTAGCATAAAAAACCTGCCTAATTGTTATTCATTTGGCTTGGCAGCTATTACACAGTGACGTGACCTTTGCTTCTCCGTTAATTATAAATAGTTTTGTCTATTGGATAAATTGAAGTGAATTAGCTCACTTTTAAGCACCTATCAATAATTCAAGCAGCCACCTCAAACCAATGAGGAGGAGAGAACCAAAGAGGAAACCTCCCCCCGCGCCATCCCCGTGCGGGAGGGAAGCACGCGAGCCCCCGCACAGTTGTGTCGATTTAGGCCTAAAGGCACGAGTTTAGTAACAAATGCTAAAAGCAGAACAGCTTTGGCTTCTCCGTGCACTCCAGCCCGTGCGTTTGCCGTGGAGCATAAAGAATTTAGAGGCCTGGGCCGGGCCCCGCGCAGCCCATTAGCTGCGGCTGGTGGAGACGGCTGCCCGGCCCCATCAGCATCAACGCCGGCGGAGACCCCACGTCCCACCGAGCGCCCGCGCGTCAGCCGCGGCTCGGGAGCGGTTTCTGCTCTCAAGCGAGGTCGCCGCTGGGTGAAATGTATACACGAGGTTGRCAATCGTATCAAGCCGTTATAAAAGGAAATAAAACACGCACACACGCACCGTCTCTCATTCTTTCTGCTCCAAAACGTAGGTCAAAACTTCTTTCCAGCGCAAGAAAGACAACCAAGGCTGATAGGATAAGCTCTGTTCATAAAAAATACATGCAGAATAAGGTCAGGTTTCATTCYGTTCTGCGATTCGTTTTAAGCCTCTGGAGAGGGCATCCTACACGAAAGCTTCACAGAGAAGATTGCAAGTGGCTGCAAAGGGAAGGAGCTGGCCGAGCACTGATTTATCCACGTAAAATTCCATTACAGGAGAGGGAAAACCACCCTCTTGTATTTACAAACAGCTAGTGAAGTGARCAAAGGCAGCAGAGGGGCGGCACAGGATGGTCCAGGTCTGGGTGMACTCTCCCCTCCCAGCTGCGCTCCACTACCCCAAACCTGCTGACACACACATGGCACACAGCAGAAGGGACAATAATAGCAAATTGTGGGGTTTTAACAGTAAACCAAAAGCAGCAATTTGCAAAATTCAGTGTAAATGTGAGATTAAAGAAGTGATCAATCTCTAAAATATCACAGTTGCCCCAAGGAGCAGGGCCCTAGGAAGGTCGAACTTCTATTCGGTCATAAYGAGGCTTGGAAAACAGGAACAACAACGTTTACAGCCCATTAACTGCATCTCGAGTACGCTTTTCCACACTGCACAAACACRTGTAAACAGCCCCACGCTTCAGCCTGCGCACGCAGTCCCCGGGGCCATGCTCAGACTTATTGCACAAGCAGAACGACCACGAAGGAGTTTCAGAGTCACCCTCCCAACACTGGACCTGGGAATGGCCTCGGGGGGGGTCACCTGCACTGAGGGACACCTCCGTGGGACCAACCTGGGCTTGAGAGAGGCACGAAGGCTCTGCCAGGACCCCAATGGCCTAGGCAGGTGAGGGGCTGCTTAACTGCACCCTTGGGGCACCCTKTGCAGCAGCTGCACCAAGAGAATTCCCCGGACACCTTGGAGCAGCACCGAGTCCTTCCAGATTTTGTTTCCTGGCACATAAAGGCCAACAACTCCATATCACACCATTTAACAACAGCAAGCAGCTAAAGTGTGGTACAAGATCAGCAGGACAGYGTTGTAGCACATCACAACTCGGCTTGACTTATGAAAAGCACATCCAGAATAAAGCAGGAAAAAGGAAAAGCGAAGCAGGACCCCAAACACCTCCCMCCACCCCCCGCCTCCCCTCCAAACCTGCATGTTGACAAGGAGCCATCACAAGCCCCAGGCTCAGCCCCACAAGCAACTGAYTCCATCAGAAAACAAAGATGTTATTTCAAATGCATTTGTTCTCTGCATTTAATATTAATCAAAGAGCATTATGTATTCCATACATCATTTAATTGTCCTAGCTGCAGGAGAAGGAAAAAAAAAATGGGCTTGATAAAAGTAATGCAAAACAACATAAATAAATGTGTAAACTGATAAAGTAAATAGAAAGGAGTCAGTTAATTAAACAAAGGAGGTTTGAAGCACTGGCTCAGATGGCAGCTACACA
This sequence comes from Eudromia elegans, assembly GCA_003342815.1. Lineage (NCBI taxonomy): Eukaryota > Metazoa > Chordata > Aves > Tinamiformes > Tinamidae > Eudromia > Eudromia elegans. Next base: position 6,221,813 of record PTEX01000016.1, on the reverse strand, counting down.
AAGAGTTAGGCCACTCTCAAAGGAAATAAAACCACTTACAGACACACAGCTCCAGCACTGCCAGGAGGAAGGGGACAGCAGCCATGCAGGGACAGGCAGCAAGGCAAACTCACAAACAGCTGAGGAACCCATTCCCACCCCAGTATATTCTCTCCCCTCTGCACTAGGGCTGGTCTTTGCTTGCTCCTTGTCTCAGCCTGAGTCAGCTGCATCATCTCAAACCATTTGACACATCTGTAGCTCATACCTACCCTAACGAGCCCAGTGCAATCCAAGTCTGCTGATCCAGGCTCAGCTCATGGGTATGTTGGGAGTTGTGGGTTCTGCTCGCAGCTTGGGCCCTGGCTCAAGGTGTGACTCCCATTTCAGGYGTGCTTAGTGCACGTGGAGTGCTTTGGGAGCCACAGACGAGGCAGGGTGCGAGTGCAAAGCAGCCRCGAAGCTGCTGCTAAGGAAAACTGGATAATGGTTCCTGGTTCTGCAGCCAGCTCGTATGCAGCCCTACACTGACTGTCCTCCAAGATGCAGCTGTTGGGGGGAGCTTCAGCTCCRTGAAATGCAAACCTCACTGTGAGCGTTTCATGACCCCATAGCCCAGAACAGCAAACTGGGGGACTGTTTGTTGCTTAGCAGGAGGGCAGAGGTGAGCAGGGAAATGCCTGCGTGTGGCTGAGGTGCTGACCATTACCCAGGCAATCAAGACACACAAATTAGCAGAGGTGTCTCATGCAAAAAGCCTTAAGACCAGACACCTGCCCCTGCAGTAGCTGAGGATGCACTGGGGGTTTTGCAACCATGCAAGCCCAAACATCTGCTCTTCTCCTCGCTGCCCTCATCCCATAGCAGCCCTCCTGCATCTCCATCTACAAAATCCCCCAAATTCATCAGTCTGGGGCTTCTACCCATTCTAATTTTACATTTCCAACAAGAAAAAGAAAGTTGCTGTTTGCAGCATTTTTCTAACACAGTATGACAAGGAAAAGAGGTTGCATCTACTAATAGAAACACTTTGCTACCACAAAAATTGGGGGTAAATTGTGCTACTTCTGTGTATTGAAATTATGAATCTCATCCGTATGTGTAYCCTTGTGAGCTGAGTTTACATGGTGCTCAGTCATGTAAATGCTAAGCCTATATGCATGTGGCAGAGCTGATCATCACGTTGCTATAAGCGTGTTTTATGGCCAGGCGCTGGACTTGCTCCGTTGTGACTGCCCCGGCTGCTGAGCCGCAGTGGGCAAGAGGCCCCGCGCGCAGCCCCTGCGGCTCCCCAGACATAAACCCGGGGCAATGTTAAGAGCACAGAGCTCTGAGGATCATCTTGTCCTTCATCTTCAAGGATTTGGGACTGCAGAGCTTGTGTTAGGGGTGTAATGCAGTCCTCACCTACCTCATTGCCACTCAGTTACCTGGTCTCGGCCTCCAAGCGCCCTATAGAAAATCTGCAGGTGCCTCTGTGTATCTCAGCAAGGACTGAGATCCAGTTGAAGCTCTGAAGCTCGAGGTTTTTTAACCTTACCTTACTATTCTGCGTGCTTTATTTACTGCAGCTTCTCCACTTCGAGGGTGACTAAATCCAGCGCTTTGTGGGGCTTACGCTGCAGCACAGGGCATTAAACAGCCGCCAGCACACAGGAGCGCACGCGGCTCGCCAAGCCGAGCACTTCTTGTGTGGTTTTTGCAAATACTTTCCCCAGATAAGGCCTCGTGGCCGTTCGTTTTAGCTTGGCCACCAAGCGAGCATGCAATGGGCGCAGTATTGGGCTGATTTCAGTCAATTTGCTCAAGTGCCCTGCAGCCCTTTGGGGACTGTCAACATGGGGCTCTCTGCTTTGTTTCGGTTTTTCCCAAATCTGCTCATCCCGTGCCCTCGTATTTCTGCTGTTGCAGCTGTAAGGGCAGCATCTGATCATGTCCCGTTGAAGGCCACAGTGCCTGCTCATTTCAGCTTATTGTAATTTACACCAGGTGAGAATCTGGCCATCACATTTAAGCACAATGATTTGGGGATCTGAAGCACACTTAAGCACACAAAGCTCTGAGGTCAACCAGATGGTGCATCAGTTATGGTATTAATTAAGTCCTTGAATATTAACAACAAATTAACACAACCTTTAAATGAGAAGCACAAATTCTCACCTTCAGATGCTTTTAATGACTTCAACTGTATACATTTTCAAGCCAGCAGCAACCTGACAGGCAGCATGTTTTAAAAAATTTGGGTGCTCCRTATGCAGCTCCTTTTTCCTTTCTAGGCAGCTAGGAGCCCTTTTCCTGCAGCTTCAAACATGCTGTGTGCAGCCCCATCTTTTCTTGATGTTCAAAAAGTCAGTTAAACACTATGAAAAAATTTCATATTAACTTTTCAGCTCATTAAGCAGCACCTCTTTTTTCTGCACTGTTTTAAAGTAGCCTTAAATGCCTGAAGAAAAAAAGAATCCCTCTGCAGTTTCCAGAGATGTCCGGAATCAAATCTGGTCACTATTCCCATTCCCACTTTTATTCSTTGTAACTTCTATCAGTTGCTTTAAAACAACCGTGCCCTGTTTCCAGAGTGGAGTTGGGTCACTCAATAAAACGTGGGCAATTGACTGGGGAGGGAGAGGGGACGTCCTGATATCCGGTGGGCATGTGTGGATGTCTGCGTGGCCGCGTTCTCCTTGGAACAAATGCCCTTATAATTCCATCAAGGAATCAATACTGCCCACGGCCTAAGCACTGCACGGTTTGCGACGTGGATTGCATCGGGAGAAGGAAAATTTATTGCATTGTAAATGGAGGCAGAAGGTGGTGGGTAAACTGTAATTAAAGTTTTGCTGATAATAAAAAATGGGGGCAATAAGCAGGCTCATATTTGGTAAATGTTAGCACTGCTGCACAATCGCACCATTTTGCAGAGAAAACTGCAGCACTCTGCTCTTTTTCTGCACAATTAGCCTAAGGAAGGATGGTTTACACTGAAAACCCCAAAACRCTGGTATCCTGCACAGCCTTTGTCAACACCTCAACATCTCCAGGGCCTTTGAACGCGTCAGATCCCAGCTTTTAATTCTTATTCCAATTCTTAAAAAAATATATATATCTCTAAAATTCATTATTCTTGCTACACGTTTTTATCTGGAAAGCCAGAAGTGAGAAAGATGGTCAGGATTACACGACCGATGCATTTTTTTATTCTTCCTTGTACAGACCTGGCCATACCCAAGCTAGCRGGTGGCGAGATATTTAATGGAAAGTCAGTGAACCGTCTGCTTCAGGGGCACAAGGGCAAAGGTGGCCTTGCCACCCATCTCCATGTCCATCTCCTTCTCCTCCTTTCGCGGCTTCGTGGGTTTCCAGAGATTCCCGCTGGATGGGATTGCTTGCAGCTAATTATCCAATAAAACCTGAGCTGGAGTATTAAATCTATCCCTAGTTAACCCAATGCCTTTAATAATAAAAGAGATTTTGCACAGGGGATAAATACTGTATCTCATTTTCTGACTCTTACAAGTCTCCTGTCACTCCACACTTATTAATGCTGCTGCTAATATACTGCTCCCAGTTAACCACTAAAAGAGTTCAGTTATTCTTATTAATTCACCAATGAAATGTGGCCTCACGGGGCAGTAGAAAAGGACCCTGTTGCTTATAGGGTTAACTGGCAGCTATCTGCCCAGTTGACCAAAGCATTTCCCCTCCGGTTTTCTGATAGGATAGCCAAAAAAATACCAGCATGGAAACATGATGGAAAAGGATCACACCTAGGGCGTGAGGCAAGATCCCAGCGCGGGTGTCTCTGCAGGCTGTGTCGGGAGAAGAGACCGTCCAGGCCACCTAATCCCAAGGCAGCGAATGCGAATGCTCAGCTGAGCATCTCACCCGGCTGCTGTTGATGCCAACACCTGAATTCACCTCTACTGCCAACAGCACGGGTCCCTCCCTCCCTTCAGCTTTACAGCAGCTCTTCTTGGTACAAATACAGAATAATCATGGCCCAAAGGGGCTTGTAGGGGCCATTAGTCCCATCCCTGGTCCAAGGGCAGGTCAGCACATCCCAAAGGGAYTGAGCCCTTTGTGGGCCACCAGCATCACCATGTACACATGTGCTGGTCCCAAGCAGGCCCTCACTGTCCCCAGCAGAGGTGCAACAGCCTGAGGACARGCAAACAGCACCTCCTGCTAAACCAAGGAGCTTCCCTGGGGCTCTTCCTCCTCACCAGGCTCCAGTGGTGATGGGACTGGGCAGGGATGCAGCTGCCCAGTGCAGGGACCCTTTGGTGTCAGACACGGCCACAACAACAGCAGCAAGAATTTCAAAAGCAGGAGGTGGAGACCCTTTTGCAACAACAAAGGGTTTGGCCGAGATTTTGAAACCAGTTAATTAGGATTTAGAATCCGAAGTGGTGGAATTTCCAAGCAGCCGGCGCGGCTGTGCAACACTGTCCTCTATTGGAAATCACACACCAGGCCAGCGCCGCTCGGCGTCCTCTGCCCGAGCTCCCAGCARAGCTCCCAGCCAGGCTGCAGGGCTCAAAATCCCATGGAATTCAGCTCGGAAGGTGCRTGCGGAGGCTGCAGCGCCCTGTGCATCATCCATGAGTTCTTCCAAACTATCAGCATGCTCTGACTTTGCTTGGTGCTTGCTCAGTACCGGGAGCAGTAAAAAGGCTTTGCACAAGAGAGCCATTGAATTAATACGAGCAGATTTATTGTGCAGGCTTTATAATCCTTCTTGCACGCGGAGCTCCAAAAGCTCGAATGCATATATTAGAAAAAAGGGATCCTGACAGAAATGCTGCGAGGTGCCCCATAAATATCCGCGTGCTCTGGTAGATAGGAAACCCAACGACCTTCGGGAAGCGGGGCCTTTGGATCGGCACAACTCCACCTCCTTGCAGAGAGAGGCCCGGGATACRGCAGCATTTGTCAAGTCAGAGCCTCTGGAAATTTGGGGATAAAGGAGAGACCCTGCAGTTGGCCATCCCTTACTGCTTTTATATATAAAAAATCTTAGTCATTTTTATTTATTTATTTGCACTGCTCTGGAGTGTGCGGTGCAGGGAATAACAGGAGCTTTTGCAGGAGCTGATCCTAAGGAAAGGGAATCTTCCCGCTGGCATGCTGGAGCACCGACCTGGATTCACAGCACTCCGGTGGCTCTGTCCCACGGGTGGGGATGCCGCGTGTGGCCCGTGCTCCATCCTCTCAGCCCTCGGGTGCCAGCGCTGGGGACCCCGTGCTCAGCCCAGAGGGGCTGGAGTTCACAGCTGCTGCTGTGAGAGGCCTTGCAATCATTCGTCTCCAAAGTTGCTTTCTGGGGTGTGCCAGAGACATAACGAATGGCTAATTTAATGGAATGGTGGGGGCTCATTCGGCCAGAGAGGCAAGGAGAGGAGCAGCCCGTGCTGGGGAAAGCTGGAAGTCCCGTGGCTTGGCACTTCTCTGCATGGGATCGCCCGTGTCCAGGCTTCAGTCTGGATTCCTAAAGCCAAATGGAATAAACCTCTCCCCAGCTTGACTCCAGTTCCTGATTTTGAGCATGAAAGTCTTAATACTAATTTAAAAAAAAAAATAGAAGAACACGTCTAGATTCAACAGCAAGAAAATGGCCAGAAATAAGGCTTCCATAGCAGACTTAAAAAGGGAGAAGAAAAAGGGCAAACAGCAACTGCAGGAGACACAAATTAGAGATTAGAGAGGGCTGATGGCAGACAGCACAAGCCCCTGCGTGAATCTGCCATGCTTCAGACAAGGACACCAACACACAGACATGATGAGTCAGGCAAAACGGGCTGCACAAAAACACCACCAGGAGCGGAGCAGATTGCTTATTATAGACCCATAATGTTCAATGAAAAAACTCGGCGTCAACACCGCACTGGCAATCAAGGTTGAATTATCAGCTTACACAGTACCTTAAAGGTGAAATGAAATGTTAAAATAAAAGTCATTGAAAAAGCCACTTGTRCGTCCTTTTACACCGGAATAAATCTGAATAACTCAGTGAAACCTGCTCCTGAGCGAGCCCACAGTTTGACCACGTAGTCTTACAGATTTAAGATGCTTAATAGAGTTTTCAAAGGAGTCCTTATCCAGTGACCTTTAAAAAAGGTAGCCATCATTTGTAAATTCATTATTTCTTAAAATGTTTTAATTTTAAAATTAACATGGCACCACTTGCATCCCATTTACATTCAGAGAGAAACCAAGCAGCCCTTTCTACCCGTGCTGTAGCACAGTGGCGATGGGAAGCGTTTCTCTTGCTACATCCTTTCCACACTCCCACTCCCCACTTAGGACAAGCTCCTTCTCCCTTCCGCATCCTCCCCACCGTGTGATGGACCTTGCTTAGTCCCTGCGGAGCAAGGACCAAACGTCCTTCCTGCCAGACTCGCCCCAGGCTTTGTAAAGGAATTTGAGAGCCAAACCAAAGAAAATAGGTAGGTGGGTTCCAGTTATCGTATCAAGAGTAATGAAAACTGAAGGCGAGCCATGGGAAGTGCCCACCTACGCCAGGGGCCTCTTCTTGTCTCTGGGTAGCTTTGCAAGAAGGGGGTCGTACACATCTGCTGAGGCACACCTCCAAACACAGCCTCCACAAAGCCAAAAYCCATGGAAATCGGTAAAATCTCACACGTCTCTATCCCGGTGACTCTTAGCAAAACAGCCCCAGGTACCAAAGCACTCCAGTCTGCACCTCTGGATTCCCAGTAGCATCTGCCACAGACTATTTCCTTGGGGAAAAAAAAGCATCCTACTGAGAACTGCTACTTAATATTGGGGTTTTTTTTGGTCAAAAGTTTGAAATTCTGCTGGTTTGGCATTTAGAAGGCCCAGATAAAAAATAAATAGCTCCTTTTCTGGCAAAGGTTGGACAGGAGAAGAGGCACCCTCCAATTGCGCCCCTGTAATTAACTGCTTATTAAAAACCAGGGGTGTGGGAGGTCTGGAGAGAGACTAGAACAAGAAGGGTAGCGATGGAAAACGTAACCTTTGGTGAGTGACAGCTGAGGTTAGACAGATGAATACTGATGGGAAAGGCTTGAATAATTCATGCTCAAGGTTCAAGGTAAAACAGTTTAACCTGATAATATCTTAGTTGTTGTGCTRTCTTGCTGGCCTCAGGAATATTATCTCAAAGACCAAGCTCTGAACCCAACCCAGGTTTTCAGCTGTGGATTTGTCCAAGGTGTTTAAAAATCAAAGCTCGCTTGCAGCTCCCTCCAAACTGCAGCACGAGCAATACAGGTTGGGTGGCCTTTCTTCAAGGCCTGCCCCTCCAGCCTTGCCCTGTGCCCCACAGAACTGGTTCCCGCATCACTTGTGGTCATTGGGCTCCAGTTGAAGCCGTCGTTTTCCCAGAAGTCCCTGTCTGAAGCCAAATCTCCCTCTCCTCCCAAAGGAGCATCTGCAGGCAAGGGGGTAACACTGCTGCAGCAGCAGCAGAGCCGCAGTGCCTAGAGCCCATAGAGACCCCGAGCCTCATGTTCACCTAAATCCCATCCCAGTTTGTCTGAAAAGGATGATAAGTTGTCAAAACAGGCCAATATTGGGCAGTTTGTGTTCCTGGGACAAGGAGTTAGGAGCAGGGCACTGGGGACTTGCTACATGGAAGGTAATTTAGCCATTTGCTCCCCTTCATTTGTGACCATTTTTGTGAAGTTCARTCAAATGCAATGTGTGAAGAAAAGCTGGTGGCAAAGCTTAGAGAGGAACCTACAACTGCCAGCTCTCCTGCCCCTCACTGCGGTCACTCAGTGTTGAAGTCACCCACAATAACTAGTGCAATCACAACTGTTCAAGAAAATTGCTCTTTGGCTTCACCAACAGAGAAAACATAGACACCAAATCTGGGGGAAAAAAAAAGATTTAAAAATAAAATATTTTGATTGCAATCCTCCAAAGCACAAAGAAAGATACATTGCATAGAAGAAGGTTAGTTATTTTATGAAGGTCTTTCCAGGAACACCCAAACAATTCAGAAATTTGTATCCTGCTATCAACCTGTTTGGGGTTCAGGTTGACCAAGTCCTTCACAGCCCTCACCCTAATTCTTCAGACGGAATTATCCCTTTAGAGAGCAGCTCAGTTAACCAGCTCCCCGAGAGAAGCCCTCTGCTCCTCCAGAGAACAGGAGCAAACCTGGATACCAACCAAGGTTATTTTTAACTGCGCTGTAACACGTTGTTCCAAATTCCACTTTCACACACAGCCTTACAAATGATATTAAAAAAAAAATGACAGCAAGTGATATAAACTAGAGAAGCAGCAGTCACTAAGGGCATCAGGAAAACTCTCTCCATCTCGCCAGGCAGGGACAAATCCAACATTACAAATTAGTGCCATAAATAAATTGGTGCTGATTTACAYGTGGGTTTTACCTAAGCCAGGCTTTTTCCTGCTTCTTAAGGAGACCGATGGACTGCAGAGGAGATGCAGCTGCTGCTGCCGCCTGCACATGGAGCTTTCCCCTTGCCTGCTGCCCTGGGCCGTGCGGCGCTCCAGCTCTCACCTGTAGATCCCCAATCACTTATAAAGGCAAATAAATTCCTGATTTATCCTAAGGGCAAATTTGTATAATTCAGGCTGGCGTTTAGGTGGCTGCTTCTGTTGCAGATGTGCATCAGGAACCCCACAGAAGYTGAGTCCGAGGAAGGCAGCTGCTGTGTTGGGAAGCTCTAACACGCAGAGACGCTTGCCYGTGGGTTTCCTTTCTCTCCTCCTCTTCCTCTCTGATGAACTTCATAGCACCTTTCATACTTCATCACCGTGTGCACAATCTCCATGCCTGGAGCAGAACTGCTGGGTTCAYGGCCATGCCTAATACACACTAGTGAATACTGTACTGTGTACCCCTGCAAAAGGCCAATTTTCATTCACCAACTCTTCAGAAAAAGCAGGGTGGTTCTAAACCAAAACCTCGGGAACTCTACTGTGAGCAAAAACGGGTGGGTTGGAGTTCCACCCAGGACATGCTGGAGAAGTTCCCACCAGGGGAAGCTCAGAGGTGGGTGACGAAGGTAGGTGGGAACACGAACCATTGACCTCCTGCACTTCCTTCCATGGGGGCTGCTCCGACAGCCTGAAAGAGCCCAGTGGAGGGGCCTCCATCCAAGGAAAGACGGAACGAAGGAAGGAGGAGCCGGACGCCCCAGCAGCAGCATCCCCAAAACATCCCCAGCCGCTAAGCGACGTCTGGCCTCCCTCTGAGCCCCTGCTGTCCACTGCCCAAAGTAAGTCATTTTCCAAAGCAAAGGATCTCACCGAATTCTCAATTTTAATTCTATTTTACGCAGGACTGCAGACAAGTGGACACTGAAAAATTATCGGGCTGGGAGCTGTGCAACGGAAAACCATAAATCATGTTGGCATTTATATAGTTTTATTGTGAGGTGGCGCTTATGGGAGTAGCTGTTAACTAAGGGGTACGTGTGCTCGGTGCTGTAGCTTTGCAGACTCTCCGGCCAGTAGGTGCAATGACTATTGATTCCGCTGCAATGGTCCCATGTTGTGTTTCCAGCCTTTTCCCAAGCCTGCCGCTCCCAAGGGTCATTTTGGGACCCAGGAAAGGATTTAGGAGTAAAGATTGTTGGTGAGAGAAAAAAAAAGAAAAAGAAAGGTAAGAGGCAGCAAAAACGCTGAGAGATTACTTATTGTTAATTAAATCTGCAGTGAGCACAATGACAGGGAAAAAATAGGAAATTAATTCATTGTCTATATAGCGAATGAAACTAATGGATGTTTGGGGAGTTTTTGACAGTAAGAGAAAAAAACAAAAAAGCACACAAACAAAGCAAGAGAGAGACCGAAACGCACGAAGCAGGAAATGAGGCAGCTTGTGCAGACTCCACGCAGGCCCATTAGGCAGAACAATTAGCAAATCTCTGCACAGATRAAAATAGAAGTGCCTGTGTACCTTGCGGTCACACCGCGGATGCTTCAGGAACCCTCGAGCGTGTTAACTGAGCCCTGCGTGGGGCTGGGCAAACACATTAGCAATATTTGCAACTGGCATGAACTGATCTGCCTCCCTGGCGGAGTCAATGCAAGGGTCACAACTTACCCGATCTCATTATCCCGAGTGTTATAAAACAAATATTGCTTATGAAGAGATACCTTCTGGCCAAAAGATGGGCTGGTTTCAAACAGTTAGATGATTTCAACKCTCCTTCACTTGTAAAGCCAGGAGTGAGCGGGAGAATTTTCCACGTAGCTGTCTGTGTCTGATTTAAAACGTGCAGAACAGACACCAACTCTCAGTTTTAAGGAGCTGCTTCCTGAAATACTTATTTTTTTCCCCACAAATCAATAGCTACAAATCCACAAATCCAAATGGGTGAAAATATATAGAGGGAAACGCGGCTTGCCGTAGAGCCGCTGTAACGCTGTGTTGTGCAGCTTAGGTTTAATCCACAAACATCCAGCGCAAGCAGAAGGCTGTCAATACTGAATTAACTCACAACGCCACCATATCCGAGTGTACCCGATTGTGTCGAGGCGCCCGCGTGCTAATTACCTGCTCTAAAAAAGGAGCTGAACACATGCAGGTGGAGCAACGCTTCAGGAGGGAGCTGAAGAAAAGAGTTACTGGGACATTTTGCATATTAATACTGCTCTGTTCTGACTYTTCATCTTGCATTTAATTGCAGTGGTTTCAACCACATCAGGATAATCAATCATCACTTTAAAATGTAATTAACTCCTGCAAGAAACTGCTCATGAAGAGAATTAAGTTTACTGTCTGAACCTAAATTTGGGTTCACTTATAGATTTCTTCTATTTACAAAGTTATTCTAGCGCTGTCCCCAGCTAAATAACCTAGTTATTGCCCAGCTCCAAGGGCTGCTCCGTTTGCATTCCCCCAAAGCAGGCACACAATTCCCATCATCTCTCTGGGAAGTGTCTCGCACACAACAGCTGCTTGTCCGCTACAGAAGACAGCWTAGGAAGCACATCCCAAGTGAAATATGGCAGTCCCGGTGAACTTAAAATCTATTATACATATTTCATTTTGAAAAAATAACTTCACTAATAGGATATGAGCAARTGGTAAAGAGGTCAGAAAGTGTTTCTGGGCTTGCTGAATTATCCCACCTTGGGGGAAAAGGCTGTGCCCGAGCCCCCCGCTGCAGCCCTGCSCTTGAGCAGCCGGTGTCCCCGCTGCTGCGGTGGGATGAGAGGAGGCTCCGCACGGTGTCTGTGCCCTTGATGCTCCCCAACATCAAGTTCATTTGACTTCTCTTTTCAATGACCATGTGCACAGGCGGCCCCATCCAATCCTTTTTAGTGGGGGCGATGCCTTAAGGACATAGTTGATGTCCATGTCTCGTGTGCCACCGTGCTGTGACACAACCAGTCCTCATGGTTCAGGTCTGCGGGGGGACTTTCCTGGTGGATACTGTTTGGTTTTGAGCTGCTCGTGTGGTCCCTGCGAGCAGCCCCGTCCTCGAGGCTGCCCAAGGGCTTCCAACCAGCTCCAGCAGCCACCGTGGAGGCTGAAGAGCTGGAGCCACCAGCTGGAAGTTGGACACTCCTTTCCACCATGGCTGCACACACACAGAGCTCTATTAAAATTTAAATTTTAATCAGTGAATGTCAAATTCAAAATTAGCTTCGTCACTGATTTTATTTTTTTAGGGTGTGGTGAATGAAATATTTCTTCAGCTGTGAATGTCCTTCTCGTTGAAGGAGAGGGAGCTTTATTCTCATTTTAAGCAGCACACGTGCCTGCTGGAAATTTCTCTTTATCCCTCTACAAAACACARGCACTTTTGAAAATCCCAAAGCGGGACCTCAACTATGCAGGCCAGCCAAGTGCTCCTTCCAAAGAGAAGCTTTCCTTATTTAAAAACCACAAACAGCAACAAAAAAAGCCTCCCCACGGCCTTCTAAGCAATAACAAATGCAACTTGAACCCATCCTTCTGCTGATGACAAGACTTTGCTGCAGCGGGTGACGTGTTCTCATACTGTACCCGACCAGAGAAAGGTTAATAACACCCCAGCCGGCCTCTCCGACGAGCCTGGYGGCCCTGGGCTGCCTCTCTCCTCTCCCGTGACCCTTTTCCCCCTCTGATTACTGTGATAACTCCAAAAACCTCCTCCTCTGTCACTAAGAGATGCTGTCGCTACAGACATCGAATTACGGGCCCGTAGCCACTGCTGTGATAAGTGCACAGTGCGGATCCGGTGAAAATCTGCACGCCCTGAGAAGATCACAGTGATTTTGGGGGGCTGCAGTTACAATAATGAGAAGGTTGTTATTAGTGCAGTCTCTCCTGACATACATACACAGCATTCCTGTGCTTTTCCATGAAGATGAGCTCAGAGATTTCAAATGGGTTCTTTGGCACTCTTCCTAAGTACCATTAACCATTGCTCTCCTAGGCAGCATGTCTTCATCCACTTTCACTCAACTTGATGAAGGGTTTTTAAGAATTCCTCCTCCAACAATATTTTTTACATTTGTGAAAGCTGCAGCATCATCTTTCTTTGGGCATACATGCAGAACGCCGATATTTGAATTGGAATAATCRTAACTTCAGGAAAATGCCACTCTGTGGAAGATCCAAAAAAGAAAGGTGCCTTCCAAGGAGCACAAAGTCTGGGTACAAACTGCTCGAGYTGGACTCAGCACAGCCCAAAGAGCTTTAGGAAGGCCCTGCAAGAAGCCCTTGGATGTTCATTTCTGTGAAAAAGCTTCTTTGTGCACAACACTGCTAGGATTCAGCCAGACACAAGAGTGTGCCTTGGGTTAAAAGCATAAATGCATCCGGCTACCAGGCCCCTACACCGGCAACAACTCGTTGCCTGTGAAAATCTCTGGTGCTCACAAGTGCTGTTGAATTTGTCACGTGGGTGACTAGACTGAGATAGGATCCACCTCAGTATTTATTTATMGTTTTACCATAAAAGTTCACAACAGACTGCTCTAAATTTACACTCTCTGCCTCCTCATTTATTAATGAACAGCAGGGATGCGATTTATAATTATGCATATATTATTTATGGCTAATAAAACAGAGTTTTTAATTCCATGTGACACACAGTGAAAGGTTGGATGACTGAAAAGCAGCTTTACAATAAACCTATCACTTAGCCTTAACATACACACTCCTCATCTCTTCAAAGCCTGCAAAATAAGGAGTCAAGACGGAGCCACTTTGGGGCGATTCTTTTCCCCTACCTGTTTTGTCACCGGGTGGTTGCAGTGCGCAGGGATGCTGCACGTGTGCCCACCAGCCTTCCTATTCATCACGCCGTGGCATGAAGTCTCCTGGTAGGTTTTGTTCATTTGTCCATGGACTCGAAAAACGTGGAAAGCCTGAAAGGGAGATCGGGAAAGGTTAATTGGTTTCGTTGACCATCTGTTTGTGCTGTGAATAAACGCCCGAGAATAACGTGTAACAAATGGCATGTTCAAGGATTAAATAAATCAATTCCAGGGATTAGAAATAACCTATGGATTGCGTTAATGGAGCATGAGTCCAAGTAACAAAAACCAGCCTTACTGAGCTGTAGAGCTTTTGACCGTTGGGGGATAGARAAGGAAGGTTTCCTAGGAAGCCTGAGGTGAAATAGGAAAACAAAACAGAGAGGGCCAAGGGAAATGTGAGCAAATGCCGAGGAGCGCAAATGGAAAAGGGGGACTCCCATYTGATACCGAAAAATAGCAGCAAGTTGTGCATCTCTCTTCTGTCTTTTAACTTCCCTTCATTTTCTAGACCATTTTGAAACGATGCTTCAAGACCTTCCTATAAAGCTAAAATTTGTAGGTTTTAATTCTTGCCTTCTCCTCATTTGTTATTGCCTTTCCTTGCAGTTCTGAGMGCGCTCCATGGCATTCCCTCCATGCAAATCCACTGCACTGTGGGCCATGATCTTTGTAAATCAGGATCACCTGGATCATTTTGGAAACTAAACTTATATCTGACCATCCAATTTTGCATTTGAACTACTGGACAACATAAAATTCTCAGAAATACTTAAATAGCTCAGGCTATTAAGCCCCAATTTTAAACAAATTATTTCAAAGCAGTCCTGAAGCATCTTTGTTAATCAGAGTCATCTTCATCTGGAGATGACCATCAGCAYTCACAGATACTAAACATTTGGGAAAAAATAAAATTGTGTGCAATGGATCTTAAAACCCAGTAARTTATTTAACTAAGGGCCAGAGAAAGAACAACGGCTGATGAACCAAGGAGATCACAGAAGTCGCAGTAATCCCCAAAGGCAGAGAGCAAAAGTGATTCCCTGMTGGAAGGGTCACTTTTAAACATCTATGAATTGCTGTCTGCTTAAGCCACTTTTGCACACACACAAAAGTATAACTGCAAAATAATTTGATTATTTTAACTTCCAGTGAAATTTCCAAACTATTGGTTGTTGGAAAACTAAAAGCACTCCCTCATGCATTGATTTTTTTTCTTTGCCTTGAGCAAGATCAACCCTGCCTTGCTTACAGCATCCTGCAGGTGTTGCTTCAACATGACCATAAAGATGCTCTCGTCTAATTAGCTGAACACAAGTCAGCACCACCAGCCCCATCAACTCGCAGGCCTAAAAAGGGCTCAGAATCAGACCCCTATAGAAAGTTGTCTGCAGTCAGAAGCTCATTTAAAGCCTTGTGGCCGAAAAAAAACCCTATAAAAGGCAACGTCAATGGCCATGAAGGCGTTGGCAGGAAGGTTTGGGCTCCAACAGCTGTGCTCCGGGGTAATTTCTCATTTGTCAGCGAGTGCCACCAAGATTCTCCTTGTAACTGTGSCATTTAGACACCTCCTAGTCTAACAACATGGAGAGACCATGAGGTGCAACGCAGACATCTGTAACCAGCCCCACTGGGCACGACACGAACGTGACGAGAGGAGATTGAGCAACGTGCCACTCGTCTTCAGAAAAAGGCATCGCTTTCCTCTTGAGCTTCCTTAGGATTTACAGTCAGCATGAATAGCTGTAGTCTGAAACCCAAAGTTTATTCACATGGAAGAAATCTCGTAAAATTAAGGAGGGGAAATAATTCAAACATATTAGAAAGCATCTCAAGGGAAACCAAGAACTAAAAGCCCTAAGGGAAGAGACAAGAAAATTTTACWGACAGGATTCATATTAGGGAGCTTTCAAGCCTATTATTTTAGCTGAACTCCCCTTGCTAATGCAGATAGAGGAAAAGCTCAGCGGAGATGGATGTTCTGACAGAGCCACAGATGAGTTACAACAGGTCATAAAATACGCCCCGGTTCCTCGTAATGAATTGTCTCTGCTTGCACCCCACAGCCACGCACAGGCACCGCATGGAAAGCGGTGCAGGGTGATGGGAGCGCCCCGACTGCTTCCCACTGAATTCCATTTTCCAAATCATAAATACCATTCAAAAGGAATAATATTTTTATCTGAATCAGGCAGAATAATTCACGTAGGAGTGAATTTGTCAGCAGAAGACCTCATCAGGAGATTTCAAGCACAGTAACATCTTACTAAAAAGAGACATCTTAATGGCATAGTAGTGCCTGCACCAGACACYGTATATCCTAGATGTCCTTGAGCAGGGAAAGACCATCTGTAATGGGGAAGAATGAGCTATTCCTTTCGGATAAAAGAAATGCTGCATTTCATGCAATACCTTAGCCCCATTTTTCTTCTGAATTTTAAATGATCTCTGAATAAAAGTTGTGGTCTCCAGGTTTCTATATACACCCGGACAGGAATAACTACATAGTTATGGGTTAGAATCACATTTTGAGCATAGACATTTCCTGATGATCAAGCAAAATAATAATTTATTATTTTATAATCACAGATGCTGCCTGGTGCCCTGTTGTGTTGTTGGCTTTGGGAGAACTCTGTGGTGGCCAGGCCCTTCCAGCACGGTGGAGAATCAGGTCCCTTCCACCATTTTCCCTTCAGGATGTGCTCCCTGTTAGGTATTTCCAAATAATCACCCATGTGCCCAACACGTAAGGGCTCAGGTGCTCACTAGAGGTAGCCGAGAGCTCTTATTTCCCGCTAGTAACTGAAACAGGCACCCTCGTTGCTCACAACTCGCAATTAACCAGACCCGCACGGCAGTAACTTCAGATTAACCTTGTGAGCCAGCACGCCACCTTCCCACTTACTGCTAACGTAGGGCAAACGACTCTCTGAAGTCCTTCTGTGTTGAGGTGTTATTCTTTGCCCACAAMGCACCAGAACTATTGATCCCAGGAGCACCTGCAATGGTCAGACCCTATTTCTCAATAGTACTCAGTAAAGAGAATGAATAGGAACTCCAGCAGCTACAAGTCTGAGAAAACCAGCATGAACGTACAGGCAGTTTTTACAGTGCATATAAAAGCATACTGCCTTAAAACAAGTGGCATCCTTTGGCTGCAGCCCTTTGAAGGAAACAGTGGAAATTTGCCTCTGTAAACAGAGCTTGACCTTGATCTTCTGGAGGTTCAAGGTTCCTTGAACCACCTGGCTGGTGCCCAGACTCCCTTCTTTAACCACCATCAGAACAGCAGCAGTATTTTAAACCCTGGAAGTTGACGCAGTTCCACAACGCACACTGGCAAATACTCCAGTTGCAGGTGACGCTACGCCCAGCCCATCGAAAACACATTATTAGTGCAGGTTCATGTCCCAGCAGCAATAAAATGRAGGAAAGCTACATAACCAAAGGTGAGGATGTTTTCCTTCAAAGTATATTGAAAGAAATAAACTCTGATGGAAAACATTGCACCTGAGATCACTTCAGAGCAGATGCCGCAGGATTTGTTATTTATTTGTGCTAACAACGGAGTAACGCAGGAAAAAAAGGATCGTGTTTGATTTATGCCACTCCAGGAAAACCATGGGCATGAATTCTCAGGGGGGTTTGATTTTATGCRCTTTTCTGCTTTATCGTGAGATGTCGACTGTGCTGGTGCTTGATGGGATCTTGCAAAGCAGAGCGTATCTACCTGGGTTCTGCCCCTCCATTAACTCATTAATTGCCACCATATTACCAGCTCTCTTTTTGCTTCTGCTGCTGTGGGATAACACTTCTCAGAACACGTAAATTATTCAGTAGCCTCTTAATGTAAAGATATACTGCCAGCCTTAATATTGGAGCACAAGATACATCTTGGATCTAAATAAAGTGAAGCCCCCAAGGGCTCTCATTTTAACGTGTCCCCTGTCTGGTTCAATTTTATTTACCCACTAGTTTAAACCTCTCTGCCCTCATCAAATTGGTTTTGCTGATACCTAAGGATGCCATGCAGGAAGCCTCAAGGCACACAGCAGTCTCTTTAAGTAAAGACCTATTTTTGATCTGGATATTTATACTGCAAGCACTTGAGTAACTGTCACATTTGTATTTATCCTAACCAGAATTGGTACCATTAAGGTCTACATAATCCAACATCATCAACCGATTCCCTGTTTTCCTTCATCTGCCACCTCCAGATCACCTAGGACTAGTATTGGTTTACATCTCCTCAGCTCATCTTCCATTGATACGTAAGGCTAACGTGAAGGACAGAGCATGGATAGAGCTTCTCAGGTTCCTCCTGCCCCTGCTTCAGGCTCATCACTTTTGCTTCAGAATCCACATTTACTCCCTTATCTAATCTCCTCTAATTCCCCTGAGTCCAGGGAGCAGCAGTTTGCGTTGTGGCATTGGCTACGAGCCATAACAAGAAGATCTATTAGGTTTCTTCATTTCCTGGACATCATTTTTCTTTAGTTCATCTTTCTATGAGATGAACTCTCTGTTTTTGTGTCAGGTTCTTCCCAGATGCAATGCTTCTTTGTTCAGACAAGACAAGTGACCTGCCTTCAATAACCTAGGAAAATCCCTGCTCATTGGCTTTGCAAATATTTCAAAGGACAACGAAGAGCAAAAGCACATTGAAGTCCTTGGGCTTACTCCTTAAACACTGCCAGACTGATAACCACATAAATATGGAAGCTGCGAAACGTATTTTGGCTACCAGCAAGTCAAGATCTAACCAGGGACTGAAACAGCCTGCAACAAATCAAAGCAGTCTGGCAATGTGCAGCGGGAGCAGTGAGTGGAAGTGGCTCTGAAGGAGAGTCCCAACGAGCTGGGGTGCCAGGAGCAGAGCTGGCCAGTCCTCATCAGCCCCCTCGAGGACAGCAGACACAAACCCTACCACAGCCAGCAAGTCTTGGGGACCTATACCTTCCCCTTGAAGGGATGGGCCCATCTGTTGAAGGGCCAGTTGAGCTTTGAACCCCACTTCAGCACGAAAGAAGGGCCTGGAGCTGGCATCTTATCCAAAAGAAAGATTACAGCCCAGCTAACAATTCCTTGCATTAAATAAGCCATCAGTAGGGGTTTGCATGAGCTTGAAGCTGCTGCTAATGAGCAGAACATACATTCAAAGGTAAATACATTCATCAAGCAAAGACAGGGTCATCTACTAATGTGAATTGCTAATTGGAGCCACTTGGAGGAATAGAACCTCTTCTAGGCTCTTGGAGACCCAAACAGGTCCAGGGTAAGGCGCATCTCCTGGAGAGGGTTCTCAATAGCATCATCTGTAGGATTACTGCAAGTCGTGTTTGGGAAACTCTATTTCCTTAAGCTGAAAGTAATTTCTTCTAATGAAACTTCAATCTAGGTAAAACAAAGATTTAAACATTCTGCCTACAAATCACATTGTACAACAAAAATGCATTTATCTTGCATAATGAAATTAAAAAAGAAAATCTATTTCCATCACCCACTGAGAAGTGATTTCATACATCCCTTYCACATATGTCAAAAACTGTGAAAGGATAGAGATTTTTTTTATCCTGTGTATTATTAAACATAATAGTCAGCCACCTCTAGAACCTATCATTGATTGAGATAGATGAAGCTATTAAAAAGGAGGRAAAAAAAAGACAGAAAGGGAAAAAAAAGCCTAATGAAGTCTCTTTGGGGCCTCTGAAACTCAGCAGTAAAGATAAATGAGAAACAATTTCTTGATACCCATTTTTTTTAAATTAGAGATATCAGCCCTGATGCTGTTCTCAAGGTTTATTGAATTTTCATAGAATATCATCAGCTTCTATATTCTACACATGTAATTGAAACCTGAGACCAGCATGTTTTTCTCTTGTGCCAGGTTTAAAGGCCTCTGTCCCCTCTGCGCTTTGCAGGGAGCCAATGGCCATCACGGCTCATTTGGTGCCACGGCTAAACTATGCTCCCTATATCAGCAGGGACATGAAAGGGGAGAATTCACCTCTGCTCCTGCAGTTTATTTGCCAGCCAGTTTATTAGCTTGGTAATTCTTGCAGGAGCTTTAGGTTTAGAACAACCTTCCCTTGGAGAATTAACCCAATGCCAGTTGTGTGGATAGAATTAYCCGTGCTCAAGCATCAAGGGGTAGGCCATCAAAATGATGTTATTGGTTTAAAATTGCGAGGATTTTGCCCGTGTTTCTTGGCTTTGCCTTCGTGAGCCCCTATATCTAGGCTGTGATCGAAGGTTGTTCAAAGCCACATCCTTGCACCTTCAGGAGGGAATCCTGTCCCTTCCTCATGGACATTGAAATTCAATGCAAGAGGCTGCCATCAGGCAAATGAGAGACATAATTCAATATGTAATTCAAAACAGAGATCCTAACCTGATAGAGGCAGAGCCCACTGAGCATCCCAGGTCCCTTTCCTTGGTAATTGCCAAGGATTGGGTTAAGAGCCAGCAGGCAGCACCTGACACTGGAGTCTCTGCCCTGCACCTGCCTTCCTGGCACAGTCTGGGCTCCAGAGGACCCAAAATCAGTCAAAATGTTTTACTATATTAGTGCAGGAGCAGTAGAGATGCTACCTTTTAAGTTAAATTTAGTAATTTTGACACTTTTAACACAAACAGGGATGCTAAGAGTAACTGCAGCTGAGAACCAAATTGTCCATTTCAGTAATAACCCTATATCCATAAACTGGTTAACATGCCAAAAATAAATAAATTTTATATATATGTATATATATATGTAAGTAAATAAGTGTTTGTAAACTCATGCCCRACCAGAGGCTGATTTTTAGAGATGCATCTGTGGGAGAAGGAGGAAAGAAGCTCAATGGGGCTGGAGTGCCCCAAGCGAGATGCTCCAGCCAGGAACATGAGATCCGGATAYTTCCCCAGGCTACCTGTACTCACAGGCACTTTATCAAGACACTTGCCTTTTTCCATGTTGTAGTTTTGACTTGTTACACAACCAAGGGATTTTTCCATAGCAGAGYTTCAGGTCCCATCACCTTCCTCCTCAGAAGGATACCCATAGAGACCTTGAGGATTTTCACTAGGTTAAAAAGAGAAAAAGCTGCATTTTAAAAGAAGAACAGGAAAAGGAAACATTGAAGTAGCAAATAATGACAGGTCTGCTAAGCACTGTTATCAGATTATTAAACATTAATACTGGTAACAGAATCTCCTGAATCTCAGCTGCTTGAAACTGTGTCACCAACCAAAATTAGTCAATGTGGAACTCTGAAGTCAGCCACCAAGTTTTATTCTGGAATATTTAGAACTAAATAATTAGAGCAAATGGAGAAGGATCTCTAAATACCTGTCCCTATTAAGAAATTTTGTACTTGCATCCCAGAAACAAAGTAAATCAGGCCATGTCCTTAGCGGGTGCAACGTGACRTTGTCTCATCGATTTCTGTGAGGCACGGCAGCCTCAGGACTCTGGACCCTGGGGCATAATCCTTTCCTTTAAAGTCAGCAAATCAAAATAAATTCCACCAATTTCTGTGGCGTCATTGACCTGCCTTCGTGCAAGCCAGAGGAAAGTCAGGAACTCTTTTCCAGGGGCTCATGAGTAACTCATGGTTAAGTTACTATCCGCAGAGCAGAAAGTTTAATTACAATCTAGACAAGCTGGGAAATTTTACCCTTCTTTACTCTCCAACTCCTTCTTCCCAGGTCATTCCAACACCTCCAATGCCACTGACATCAGTTTCCAGCCAGCACTTCCACGGTCTCCCACAAGGTCCAGAACTGCTAGTTTCCTCCCCAGACAACAACCTCATGAGAAACCTCAAGTTTTGGCACATTTTCCTGGATCCATGTTTCCCTACTTCCTTTCCCGTGATGTATCGCTGCTAATCAAGCCGCTGGCTGCCTCCTGTGGCTCCTCTGAGAAGTTCTCACCCTTGCCATTCATCACAGAGTTGAGCTAATTCGGGCAGTCTTCCTGATCCAYGGCCTTGCACAGCTAATCGTGGTATTTCATGTGATCTGGTATTTCTCTATAATAACAGTTTCATCCTTTGAAGATTCAGACAAAGGACACCAAGACATTTTCAGTAATTAGTGCTACAGTAAGATTCAACGCCTCTTCTCGGTAGCCTGGAAGAAAAGTGCTACTCGAGCAATATAATCTTTGACACGCTGTGATTGAAGGAGCACATGGAGTGGAAACACATCAGAACTTCCATCTGCTTTTTGTTGCTTTTTTCTCTCCAAATGTTTTGAACCTTACCTATAAACACGTCGACTGTTTTGTTTTCCAGAAATATTGCTGGCAATGAAGGCAGGGCCAGGAGCCCGTATTGGAATCTAATTCCACCCTCCGCGGCGGCTGGGGAAGGTCAGCTCACCTCGTACATCCTTTGATTTCTCCACAGCTCAAAGGCAGGAGGCAGAGTCACTTTCTGCTTTTTTTGATAGAAAAGAAAAGAGCAGAACGTCGGCTCTATCAGCACTCAAATCTTTTTAAAGCAACCAAAAATAAATTATGGTTCTTCAGAAGGTAAGTTCTGTGCTCCAGTCTACGTTTTGATTCAGAGAGCATCCCAAATTCTTCCATTAATTTCTTGAAAATGCACTTGGATATTATCTTTTTCCCTAAATGTGCAAGAAATTGGAAGCTCCTTGATCCATCTAGAGAAAGGGACAGTCTCCAAATCCATTTAAACAGCGTAACGTTTTCACTGATAACGGCGATGCAGAACCAGGGTTAAGACTCTTGGAGATCTGAACAATGCTACAAAACTGCGTCCTGGAAAAGACATTGAGGGAGATTATCAAGAGCTGATACGACAGGAGATTTTTAGCAAGAGTCAAGAAACATCTGAGTTTCTGGAAGTCACATGCCCAGATACACAGACTGGGATATTTTCAGGAGGACTCATTRCTCTGACCCAACACTCTTGAGCTTAAACACACATTGTACACTACAGAAAATGATGCTGCAGTGTCATGCTGAAAATATTTCACTGGCAAAWAAAAAAAAAAAAAAAGGTCGTATTTGGGCAGAACCTCAATTAACCACAGTAACAGGCAGAGGAGTGTTACAACGGGGAAGAATCGGAGATAAGTTATGTGACCATTTATCCAGTTTACCGCCCTGTGTCCCCCCACAACCTCTCCTGCTCTCTCAAACACCATCACTTTGCTTCTGAGGCACTAGAGGAAGAGAGAGAGGCCTCTGAAAASAGATTTATATCCAAGCCAGCAAATAAACCGGACTTGCTGGCACGCACTGGAAGTGCGGGAGCTTCCCCAGCTCCRCTCTTGCAGACCCTTGCTCTATTACAAGAGTGATGCCGGTGGAGCCGAGGCAGGAAATTGCCCAAGAATTCCTGGCTGGAGCATTGCTTTTGGAGATTAGAGAGGACACAAGTGCCTAATAGGATCAGGACCTGGAGCACAATATAGGAGGAGAAAGGACAAGCAAGCGGTGCCCAATATAAAGCACAGCTTTGTTTGCTCTTCGCCACCAAAAGGCAGCTAGACGCTTCCCAATATTGCCTGTAGTTATAAGGTCACGGAGGTCTCTCCTAATGCTGTTACACGAGTGCAATTGCCATTCATTTCAATGGAAGTTTCAAACATGCAGCGGCAGCAAAATAAGGTCTTAAAATTCCACTCGTCCTGCAAGACATTTATTGTTCTGGAGGGCGAATGCCACTGCAAAATGCAGTTATTGTTAGAACGGTTACAAAGAGAGAAAGATGCTTCTGTCTCTAGACAGCCCRGTAGAAATTTAAGCTTTCATCTACTGCTGAAGATGGTGTTTAGGGAGGGCAACTACTACATGGTGTTGAACTCACCGGATCTAAGTCACTTTTTCCTTGGACTACGTTTTTCTGGACTGTTTTCTCCCTCATTTTCCTTTGCAAATGTCACTGYTCGGGTATAGACTTTGGTTGGGGCTCCCTTAGGACTGCAAAACTGCTGTTAAGAGGAGGCACAATGAGCTGGTCCATGGCTCTCGGGGCACGTCCTGTTTAATGAGGAGCAATGGTTTCGGGATCAGCAATGACATCRGGTTTTCTCCTGGTAATAAGAAGCATTTTTGACAATGCAGAAAAGAGGGACCAGCAACCATGAGCTACCCCTGCCTTTGCACTGCAAAGCGCAAAAATCAGTGTCCCGGGCTCCTAACTCCTGCAGCTGGAAGCATCCCATCCTGCTCTTAAAACCATGCTGGGAAACATCAAAAATGAGCTCAGTCATAGTGCAGTAACTCGTAAGTGTTAAATTGATCTATTAATATATTTTATARCTTTGAGCTAATGCTTAAGGAAGAGTGAGGCGTTATTGTAAACTGTGTAATCCGTTTTCCATTCCACACCATCACAAATTTCCTTGTTCACATAAAAAAACAATCCAGGCCTTTGCTCGAGATGAGCTGCTGGGGAAGAGTTACGTCTGCAAGAAGAGCCTGTATTGACGCAGCATTTACCTCTGAATTTACACGCTTTTATTGGGGTATTTGTAGGACCTGACAAGTGCCTTTCTGCAGCTGCTGAAGGCTGGGCAAAAAACGCTCCAAACATTTCTGCACTTCAGAACAAAAGGAGTGCACAGCCGACTAAACCAAGGGCACAGYGTTTTGTTGCAATGAACCACTTCAACCGCTTATGCGTTTGCACATTCCCAGGTTGCAGCTTAATGCAGCTCAGTATAAAGGCCACGAAGGCACCGTGATGGGCATTTCCATACAGAGCAGCCCAGGTGAGAAAAGAAAGGGAGGGAGGAAAGAGAAGGCTGAAAACGTGTTGATTTTGTTACACAGCTCAACGGTGTTCCACAGATTAAAGGGTGTCTTCGTTCCTGTTGTCCTAACTCAAAGACATTGGGAAATGCAAATGAAGGTACAGAGCACAGTGGCAAAACCAGCACGAATCCATGGATTCAGGAAGTGTCGAGGGATTTGACGGAGAGGATTTAAGTAAGGCTGGGGACTGCCAGGTTTCATTACGGTCAGATGCTTAGCACCCTTAAAACTCAACGTGAGAGTACACGGTCTCACTTCAGCAATAAAAGAGCAACCATAAAGGCAGAGGAGACCTCAGAGGTCCCTGCGGTAGCACGAATGACCCAGCTCTCCAAGAGCAAGGCAAACACGTACCGCGATAACCGCGTGCAGGCGGCTGCACCGGGACCCCCGGCTCAGAGGGGAGGAGGCTGCCTAGGCATCCTCTGCACTCATAATCCATCATAACTGCTGCATTTCATCTTCAAACCCAGCTACTGCTGTTTAAACCACCACGCAACGAGCATTTTATCTTAAGAAATTCATTTTTCCTGCTTTCTTATCCTGCTCCATGAAATACCAATGCAGCGAGGAACACACCCCACACAAGAAATGAGACATAACAGCAACAGGATGAGCACGTTARCCGTATCCATAGGGCAGATCCGTAGCAGCTCTTGCCTTTCTCTCCCAGCCCTGCGAGGGCTCGTGGCACCRAACCAGCTCTCCAGCCTGCCCGGGACTCGAGCAGGGGCTGCGGAGATGGAGCCGAACGGGCAGCGGCCGCACGTCCAGCTGCGGCTCCGCACCGGGGTGTCCGCCAGCGACACCAGGGACGTGCAGCGAGTCGGGGCTTTCACCCGCTGCCAGTTACRGCCAACGCAGCCGAATCCATCGGAGAGACCGAGCAGGGGAATGGGGCCGGGGAGCTCTGTGAAGAGGTTGCAYGAAGAGCCGCTGCCCCGTCATTTACTCCCAGCGCTCCCCCTGCAAGAGTCAATTGGAAAGTTCCCAGCTATAAAAAAAATGTAGTTTTAGAACAAGGCCCAGCAGAACCAGAGCAATACAGAGCAGTGGGAGAGCCCAACCAGCCGGGCCAAAGTGGGCAGCTTGGTACTGCCAGGGAGGCTTCACAAAGACCRTCAAAGACAACAAATACACAGATCCCAATAACCCCATTCCCTTTATGCATAAGAATTGCTCCAGTCCCACTACTAATGCACCGGGGCTCCTTTGTCAAGACTTTCCCCCAAGGGAGTTCAAAACCAAGAAAACCACCAGCCCTCTCACGACGCTGCTCACGGACACGTGGGGTGGAAGATCAGGGCGCACACGGTGCCATTTGCTCCACGAGTCCCACCATCCCAGACTGGTTTAAATCAAAATGAGAAGAAAAAAACCAGCCATTTAAAACATCAGTAAACAAACACAGGCTGCTTACTAGCAGGCCTTTATCCTCAATTTATGCTGCTTTTATATTTTATATGAAAATGTAGTCCCTTTAGCCCTCACCCCTGCTACTGCTGCTTTTAACACTTCTACCCATTCAGGCAATCATTTGCTTACCATTCCCATCTTTGTTTTCAATTTGAGATGAATGTATTCTTTTATCAGTTATTTCGGGTTTCTAAATTGATTTTTCCCTTCTACATGCACTGCACAGCTAGATCCATTAAAGGCAATGAATCCCATCCGCRGGCTCTGCTTGATCTTCTCTCCTTGTGTTCCAGGCTCTGCCTCTGCAGCTGGCGGCTCCTTTGCAGCATCTCCAGTTCACAGAAGGGAGGACAGTGGCCTGGGCAGTCAGGGACCCTCCGGGTTCTCCTCTAAGAGCAGGCACAAAATACTTTGTAAGCTGATGGTTTTTTCACCATCAAGATGCTCAATTCAGCCAACCTGACCTGGATTAAATGGGCAGGAGGCACCACCAGATGTGATCACTTATGATCCYGGGCACTCTTCAAGATCCAAATCCTCAACAGGAGTTTTGAAGGAACCCACACCCTTTGGCCTAAGCCACGCACGCTCCTTGGCATCCAGCATCTAGGGAGCAAGCACCACGGAACAAGCTTTGCAGAACCATTAAGACACTGGAAAAGTCTCCTTTATAATTTTCCCTGTTAAAAGAACTTAAGTCTCYACGTTTTGTTTTAATAGAGTAATTTATCACCCAGTTCCTTTTAAAAGTAACTAATATAGATAGATTAGATAGTGAGACTTGATACGTAAAGAATAATAGTCCATTATTAATAATAAGTTTCCAATATATTATAATTTTATGTGATTGATTAGAAAGACCGTTGTTTTACTCTAACATCTTTTTAAAGACTTCTCAATATCAGTTCAAGATTAAAAAGTTAAARGGAGCTTAATCATCAGTCCTAAGTGCAACTTGGAGGAGCACTGGCTTCGGGAGCACTTGAAACGCAGCACTGCCCCCGGCGTCTTGAACATCGAAGGGAAAGGCCTTTATTCAACACTCACTATCCCAACAGCCCAATTGTTCAGGGATGAAAATATATACATATGTATACATATATATATATATATATATATCTTTTCCCAAAGTAAAAATACCCTAGTGAAAATCTCCGTATAGCAAGAGCTGCCTCCTCTGTGCTCGCTAAGCCAGTTCCATCAACTCCAGAAGAGCCACGTGCTCCTACCACCAGCCCAAGATTGGCTTCGTAAGCATTTCTAAAGCAGAAGTTCAACAGCAATGGAGCAGCTGTCCTTCCTCAGCACAGAAATACCAGGAAATAAAAATAAATAAATAAATAAATAAATAAAATTTGGATTAAAAAAAAAAAAAAGGAAGCAGACCCATCCAGCACCACAGCCTGACTCACATCAGAGCACGTGTCCAAGGCTCTGCTGCAGCCTGTGCTCATTGGGAAGCTGCTCGCTGATTATATTGCAGCGAACCAGCCTGGGTAAAAGGCTGCACCAGCTCGAGCTGCTGAGCTGCACGCAGGGCCCTGCCGTGTCTCCTGCCTGCAGCCACACAAAGCATGAATAAATTCGGCTCCGGCGTAGTAACGACCTTGATTAAATTAAACCTGGAGGAAATTGGCTCTCCGCTGAAACTAAACATGTATTACAAGAAATACTTTTTAACCTCTGTTCTAATTTAGACACTKAAGTTGCACCCTGAATGCCATCTCCAGCCTCTTTTGTGGATGACGATTCAGTGGGATAATATTGTAAAAACAACCGTGCACTTGGGTGAGATTATTTGCCCAAAAAGGACACACTCAACTAACAGCTTCCACTAAAACTGAGGCCGTCATCCACACCCGAGTCTCATGGAGCCCGTGGCTGAAGGTGGAGCCTTTGGAGCAGAGCCCCTTAGGTACCCCACGTTTCCARCTCTGAAATTAATACCCTGGTGCTGGAAGAYRCAATTTCCTTGTTCATTGCCACACAAGTCMRCTCCATAGCCAGAGGTTGTCATTGYAGCAAYAGGGAGAAAATAAACTCACCTGAATTTCAAGGCAGCCCCATTACATTGGGGGGAGCTCTCGTCTCCACTGCTCYGTCCTCAGAGCGGATCCGTCTTTGCCTTTCCTGGCCTCTCGGGTTGCAAAAACTTTACCCTGACACTCAAGAACTGGGAGCTGCAGGAAAAGGGGAGTTTAAGGCAAGAAAATCCATATCAAGAAAAAAAAAATGCATTTCCCATCCTCATGGTAACCTAGTGATTTCTCTTCCATCAAAGCACAAAGCATTGCTCATAGGCAAAATATCTCCAAGCTTCCCCAATTCAAAAGAAAAAATAATATATACCAGCTTTAGTCTCAAATCACGCTTTTGGAATCAGGAAGAAAAACTTTTTGTTTTGACATCCTCAAAACAAGATATTATTAGAGTGAAATATATTATAAATGAGCCACGTTTGAATATTTCAGCACCTTGCAGTTGGCATTAGTTCATAACCTCATTGAGCAGTGACTGTGCTCTAGAAGGGTGCAGCGGAAGCCTGTCCGCACGCACGCATCACCATCACAGCACCTCTTCCCAAACAGCATTACGACCCGTTTCAACCAGTCCAGGACGCGTTCGTTAGCGATAAACCCGTTGCAAGCGTTGTCGGGCTGCTTGGGGCGCAAGGACACACGTCCACGGTGAGCAGCGCYGCTCCTCGGGGCCCCCTCGCAGCCACCGCCACCACGAGGGCGCAGCTGGTGGACGAGTGTCCTGCGTGTCACAAAAAACAACGCCCTCCTTTCCCTCGAGAGAACACGGGTTGCATTTCCACCCTCATAACCTGCAAGGGGGAGGAGAAAGGAAACAGTATTTGGACAGCAAGTGCCTGCTGAGGAAGAAAACAGGTTTAATCAACAGCCGGACGCAAAGTCGCCCCAGCAGCGTTCAGCCCAATTCTGTAGAAATGCAGATTCTGCAAAATTAAACCAAAATAGCCAAATTGCCAGTTTTATATCTACTTTTCTATAAAGGGCCCCAGCACTGCCCTCCCCATAGCGGCTGTGGGGGGTCCCCAAAGCCACGGCAAGGTGGAGTCTGACCCCCACATCCAGCTCTGGTGACCTGCAGCAACGGGCGGGAGGGATCTGAGGCCGACGCAGCTCACGATGCGGAGGCCAAAGCTGCTTTCCGGAGCAGGGCCGGGAGGTGAGAGCTGGAGCCCAGCAGGGAACCCCCCCGGCCCGATGGGAGCAGATGGCGCCCGGGCTTTATTCCGCGCCCGGTCGCATGTGCAGAGGATCAGAGCAATCTCCCCGAGTCATTAGGGGTGCGCTGAGCTGGACACTTCTTGCTGCCTTCTTTCAAGTTGCTTTGGTAGATCCTGCTCTTGTCTGGTTTGTTTTTCCTCCCAATACACTGCTGTAATCTGGTTTATTACTCCCCCCGTATGAGCCACAGTCCAGTTCAAGATTTAACGCTATCCCTGCAGGGCTAAGGAACACAAACGCCTTTCTGAACTCCATGCAGTCACTACTGCTAATGAAGACTAAGGAAACTTCCTAGGAATAAGCAGTGAATAGAAATTTGTTATTATGTGTTTTACAGGCAGAAACGTGCTAGAGGTCTCTAACCTGACTCTGTGTCGCACACAAGGACACAGATGCTGGTTGCAGCTGTGACCAGCAGGCTGCAAACGTGTCCCGGCCCGGAACTGAGGCCGCCAAGAGCAGTCACGGGCCGGGGATCGGGTTCAGTCTCACCTTGCGCTTCCATTCGCTCTCGACCTGGGTCCTGTGCAGGAATCAAGGCCTGACGGGGTCCAGATTCAGACCGGAGAGCTCCACCTGACAAATAACTAACAAAAAAACCCCGCCAGGTATCACATTCACTGTGCACTTGTCCTAGAGTATCTTTTTTCATTACAAAAACCAGTAAAACACAAAGCACGGGGGTCACCCTTCCTTATCAGGGGGTGAGCTCGGCCATGACGCTGTTCATACAAAGTCTGATATGAAGCCTCCTCGGAGTCACGGTTTTCCCTAGTCTACGTTCAGTACAGAAAATGTCATCCGAGACTGCAAAGCAACAGAAAAGCCCCTGCAGAACGTGCAGGACCCGGGAAAAGGGCAAACGAGCGCAGCGTCCGCAGGCAGCACGCAGCAGCCGCAACCCTGCGGGCCAACGCGGGTGTCCGCCCGGAGCGGCCGCGCTCCCGGAGAGCCGCGGAGGGCGCCGGGAGGCAGAGGCTGCCGCCTCCGCGCCGCTCCTGCCAGGCCGCGAGCGCTTCCGTCCCCGCCGGGGCAGCCGAGCGCCCGCCAGGGCTGGCCAGCAGCCCCGRAGCTCCTTAGGGAGCAGCGAAGGACAACACGGGGTGCTCCCGGCTAACCCAGCCCAGCACGGGGGAGGGCACGTGGCCTCGGTGCTCCAGGGCTGACCAGGGAAGTGGGAAAAAACCTCTCAAATCAACGTTTTACTACCTGGGCAAAACATGCTTTAGCAACAGAGGGTGTAACCCCTCCTGGTTCACAGGGACCTGGGCTGCATCCTCGCTACCCCTCCAAACATCCGTCCTCGCATCCCGCACCAGCGGCCCAAAGGAAATGGGGGTGAAGTCCCTGTCACCCAGTTATTGTTGCTGTTCAGACACCCTCGGTGACCTTGTGCTCATGTTAAAGGTGATTTTCTGGAATTCTTCACGTTTTCATGCGAACCAGGTAGAACAGAATGCAGTATATAGCACTGTATTCTATAAGCAGTGTGGTATACAATATGGAGTATCGACAGAATAACAAACCCAGGGCGGGCTGAGCCAAGCGCCTGCCACAAGAGTCCTTAAATCATCTGGATTCCACCTTGGGATCTGCTTTTAACTTGGCACAAATAAGGTAGGACACAGCTCGGAGAGAGGCCAAATGGAGAGATCCTTGGCTGATGTCAACATTTGGGATACGAGGACGAGTTTTATTTCTTATTGCAGTTCTCAGCTGGAGATGCAGCCCATGGGGCTGCGTGCTCGGCTGGCACAGGTCCACGGTGCCGGGTACATCCCATAGATGTGTGCGCTGCACGAGGACGCTCCTGTGGTAGCAGCCGCCCCATTGAAGACACTGCAGATGCCACGGAGAAACCCTGCAGCATTTGGTGCATAAAAAAATACTGAATATCAGTACGTGCAATTCTCTTGTCTCGGAAGAAAGTTCAGGCTGTTTTGCACCATTTCCACCCCCAGGCACAATCCCGAGGAAATGGATTAGCTGCAAACCAAGGTCTTGGAGGCCAATAAAACCTGGCTCTCCCAGGCAGATGTCACAGCCAACAGTTCCCATTAAAAATGCTTTGCCTCCATTTGCCGGGCGTTCAAAAGCGAGGAGAGTTATCGAAAGCATCCCAGCTGAGCACAACTACCATCATTATCTACAAGGAGACACAGAGGAGGCAGAAAGCTGCTTTGGGCTCTTTGAAGCTTATTTATTCCTATGGAAATGCTGTCGGAAAGGACAAATTTTGCAGCCGGCAAGAGCTGCTCATTCCCTCCACTTTAGCCCCACATACTGAGCTCTTCTGGGCAACACAAAATATGAAAATTCAGAGCAAGATCTGAAACCTCAGCACGCCCCAGCCCGGGTGACAGGCAGTCCTTGCCTCAAATTCAAGTTGCTCCATTTCTCTGCGCTCCAAAGGAAAAGGATATTGGTATCCCAGTGCTGGTGCCAGGGACAGGGGCGTAGCACTATTCACTATTGTGAGGCAGGCTGCTCTTATCTCATTTTCCATTAAAATTTCCATTCCTTTCAACCCAGACTGAAAACAAGACTGGGAAATTAGCCCTTTTTTCCCCTTTGGCCCTGCTGYAGACATGACTTGCACAGAAAGCTTGGGGGCAGCGGCACAACGGCTCCTTTTCCCCCCCACCCATAGGCAGAGGAGTCCCATTTGGGACCCAGGCCGACAGCCCTGCCCGCTGCTCCCGTTAGCGTTATTCATACAACTGCTCTTACCTTGCAAAGCCCCAAATCACCAACTTCTGCTTCAGGGCCAGTCTAGGCCTTCCAAACCCGCGTGAGCAGCAGCACTTGATGCTTCCAATCTCACAGCACCCGCCCTGCTCCTTGGCTGTCCATTGAGCAGCTCATTAATGGGCAAGTAATTGCATTTTCTGGCTTTAGCCACTATTTGAGCACAGCAAAAAGAGCCCCCAGGTGCTTTCCTGGAATCCCTAGCCCACTGGGATCATTGACAGGTTAAAAGCAACTTATTTTGGACACTTTCCTCAAAGAGCCGTGTTTGTCCACAATTTATCCAATGAAGGACCATCCTTTTTGGCAAAGCAGAATCCTCCGGATCCCGGGCACATATCCAGGAACTCCCACAGCGGGTTAGCAAGAGCAGCAAAGCCAACAAGTTGTAAAGCGAACACATTAATGACCCAATGCATTTGAAAGCTCGCCGTGTAATAACCCACTGTATAAATAAGACCGCAAAGATCATTAAAGCCAATCAAATGTACAGATTAGCCCATAAAAATATCGTTAGAGCCACCAACATTCTGATCTGCAGGAAGACCAACCCCGAGCTCACGCGGGCGCTCAGCAGCAACGTTGGGGTTTCAGCAGCTCAAAGCTTGCTTTGCTCGCGCTTCCTCCCATGGCAATCCTCCCAAGGACAGGTTTTCTCCGGCACACCAAGGGAAGCTCCGAGTGCCTCCTTTCCTCCTCCCTGCAAGGCCGTCCTGTACCACGGGGGCAGATGCTCTCACGTTCTCTGCAATACAAAGCCAAGATGAACCACGTGCCCAAATCACTAGACCCACTTAAACAAGATCACGCAGGCTCATTTTCTGCTTTTCATAAATGCTGCATGATTATCTACCACGCTGATGTTTTTATTTACATTGCACTGTAATTCACTTGTGTTTACTTATTCATACCAAGAGAAAAATAAACTACGTTCCTGCTTTAACTCAGTACTTCTGCAACAGCAGCACAGTATAACCCATGCAAGAAAGATGGGAGAATAGGTGAGAAACAACCCACTAGTGTCAGTGTTCCTCAGAGGCGAGCAGGCTCCGCTCTGCCTTCATATATTCCCCAGGGAAGAGCAGAGTCAACTTGTCTACGACCTTTTAAAGCAGATGCACTACCATTAAGGCCAAAATGAGAGAAACTTCCAGGAAATATTTCACTTCTTACCTTGTTTTACCTCAATCAGACAATTTAAGTC
This sequence comes from Eudromia elegans, assembly GCA_003342815.1. NCBI lineage: Eukaryota > Metazoa > Chordata > Aves > Tinamiformes > Tinamidae > Eudromia > Eudromia elegans. The sequence goes on along the minus strand of PTEX01000016.1, from coordinate 6,189,223 downwards.
AGTAATAGCAGTAACTCCTTAAGTTGCTCCTTAGAAGTGCTGCAGAGCGACCTGTGCAGGGAATAAATTCAGCAATATTAACCATACCCTTACTGCAACCGTTTTCCTTAAAGAATACTTCAATTTTTAAGAACCACAACCTGTACTCAAAGCACAATTGCATGTTATTATCCCTAAACACTTAAGTACCATAGCTAATGCTTGATTAATAAGTAGCCATCCACCGTTGTTGCTTTAAAGCTCCCGATTTCCACGCAATCCTTTCTGGCTCATGAGTATTGCTCCTCTTGAAAGAGTAATACAGGAAGAAAAGGGTCAACATAAGGAAAACAGGTTTAATTCATGCTGTCTCTTAAGCTTGGGGTTACTGTTCTAGCCAAGCTCATTAAATGCTGGGTGAAGCCATAAAGTTTACGGATCTTATTTAAAAGGAAAGTTGGGGGACAACAATCTTCATACGTTCGTGTGGCCAGTCTTCCAAACAGCAAATCTCTTCTAGACATTCGTTTCAGAGGCTTCTTACAAGGCAGCAGGAAATTAACGATACTGTAGTTGTACCTTCAATTTAGTCCAGCAAACAGCAAGGCTGCAGCATCCTATGCAACRTAAATGCCTTTAGCACCTAGAATCAATCTCCAAATGACGTTTTTATTTCTACGCTCGGGCACTATTTTTCTCTTTATTTATTTGAATATGCCAATAAATCACCCAGTTTGTAGCTACTGAAGCACTCAAGATTTTGGGCTAATTTGAATTAAAATGAAGCATTGCGGATAATACTTGTTTGCTTCTGAGATTTCATAATGGAGCCTTGGAAAAAAAAAGAAAAGAAAAAAAGAAAAAGAAAATTGCAGTTGGACTCCAAAGCTATTAAAAACGGGCCCTGGCTCGAGTCCTCACCTGGAGTGGCTGCTCTTTCAGATGCAAATATCCAAGACATTCAGCTCGGGATGAAGCGGATCTCAWGTGCTTCCCATCGCTGCAAATGTTGCCTCTCCAAACGCTGTGTCCCTAAAYGTCTGCGCCTTTCACGTGGCTGATTCAGTGACCACGACCTGCCTCTCTCCAAGAGCCATTACGCCACATCCAGCCCCCAGTAAGGTTTGCGGAGGTCTGAGAAGTCAAAGCATCTTCCATGGCCCTGATCCTGCACCCTGAACCAGATGCCAAGCTAAAGACTGCAGCTTCCCATGAAAATTATGTCAGGAGAGCCACACTGGTTGGACTCACAAAATGAGATTAGGAGCCTAGTGAAAACCAGGGCAAGCAACCTTTCAGCTTGGCCATTTTTAAGGACAGCAGTGCAGGAAACAGTGATCTCAAAGCTGAGTCAATGGAAGGAAGCAAAGTGGGCGAGGGGAGGGCGAGCTTTGTGGGGGAGATTCGTGAGCGTTTCCTCCTGCCCTGGCACAGCTCTCACTTGGCGTTTCATTTCATAATGTCTGCTCCAAGCTAGGCAGACATCAGTACSGACTGGGAAAAGGCTTTTCTTCTGCAAGTGCTTATAGCAGCTGATGGGAGATCAGGTCAACAGCTTTACAACTCTGGCCAGATCTTAGAGAAACACCCAAAAAATCAAAAATCAAAAAGCACAACTTTAAGTCTTGGCAGGTCCTACCCAAGTGCTTAGAACACTTGTTTTTTTCTCCCCACTATCCCTACTSTTAACTAGTGATGCTTGGTAATGTAAATAAAGCCCTTCAGGTACTTTGTTGTATGAAAGACACACAGAAAAGTGTTGGAAGTCACTCATAGGTTTGTTCTATAGGTTCAGCCTCCAACAGAGCTGACTGCACAGCAAGTTCTCCAGCTCTCTCCTGGTCCTCTGTGTCTGCAGGATATAGAGCAGGAGCAGAACACTATAAACTAGGAGGCCACTTGCACAAACCTGCTGCAGGTGACAGCATTGCCAGCACAACCCCCCAGCAGTCACAGCCACAAAGCTGGGCCGTCTTCCAGGGCAAGAGGAAGACGGTGCTCTGGTTTCGGTAGTAAATYTGGTGATCTTTTTATTTGCCCCTGGGTTTGCAGACTTCCGCTTTGCTCTCGAGCCTCTTCTCCACAAACACGAGGTCTGATGAGCAGCTGAGACTATGGGGCAGCCTCTTCATGGCAACAAATGGAGTTTCACAGAACTGACCCACTGTCACCAAGCCAGGCCACAGGGCACAGRCCCTGGGGACTGCTCACAGCCACCAAGCGTCTCCAGGAAAATCCTGCACTCTTGGGATTCAGCCGTTTGACCGGGATAACCCGGCAAAGCTCCCGGATTGCAATCCCTTCCGCTGCCTGGAAGGGCTGCTGTGCTGCAGGGTACCCAGCTTTGCATGCCCGCACCTCCCAAAGCCCAGCAGTCAGCTTGATAAATGTATTTAGCTGCCTAAAGATGCAGAAAAGCACCTAGCGAGAGCCCCTGAAATCCTGTAAGTGAATAATTCCAATTTACTCCCTCGTCTGCATGCTTAAGTACCCTGCTCCTTGTGCACGTCTGGCAGCAGGGCTGACGCCAAACCAAGCAAACCAGAACTTTTCTGTTTATCAGAAGCATTGCCGTCCTACCTCAAGGCACCTTTTTCAAGGTTAAAAAAAGCACCCAGCAGCTCCATATGCAGGCGAGGCAGTTTCAGCCCTCGGTATATAATAATAGAGACCATTCATTTTCCACAGACAAGAGTGCAAAGCTAAGGTGTCTGCACATTTAATTGAGATTATGGTGGGAATTAATTATAAGATTAACAGTCCCCTAAAGTGATATGACAGGGTAATACCCATAACTGAGGAACAGGTTTGATAGGACTATAAGGTCATAAAAAGTGCTAACAATATACCCGTGAATAAAGCGACACGTGACACCCCCCGAACGAGACAGTGATTAAGTGGTTGTATGGAGCAAAGTTTTAAGATCACAAAATTACAAAGCTATTTCAAAGCATGTGCAGAACTGCCAAGCGAGATTAGTCCTAGACACTCAGAAAAGGGAGAACTAATCAGACCTATGGACAGCTAATCCTATAGGATTAGCGACAGCAACATAGCGTTAACAAAGCAAGTTGTTCGTAGCTTGCATGGAGTGCCTGTTGTAATTCAGCATGAAAGTTATAGTGAAAAACTTAAGGGGAAACGCTCCATTATATACCCTGCATACAATGTGTTTGCCCAGGAGAACTATAATTTATCTGTTTACCGAATATTTCCAGCTATCTGCCGTACTAYGCACTTGTGCCATGATTCTCAGGCCAGCAGCAGGATCTGCTGCATTGTTTCTATTGCTTGATTCTTTGGTCTTATGTCTCCACAGAAGAAACACCCTGACAAGGTACTATAGCCCTTCTCTATGAAGCGTCCATAAACTTTTAATAAGACGACACTTCTCTCACCATTAAATCCTGCTCCTAGGGGGGACACTGAATCTTCAATCTTAGCTTCAGTGGAACCAAGACCTAGCTCCTGGGCAGCTTTTTCATGTAAACTGCGTTGCTCTTGGACTTGACTCCCAGCAGAAGTCACACTCATACAAAAACTCCTATTCAACAGCCACGACCTCCAAAACAYTGCCAAATATTTGCTTTCCCCTTCCTCTCATATGTACAGAGGTCCTCCTCTCTCCTTTAGAGTTTACAGTAATTAAGACAAATTCCTGTGATTCCGTATTCCCTCTTTCAGGTTTGCATCAGGACCCCGGTCATGTCCAGCAGGTCTTTATTTTCAAAGTAGAGCCACGATCTGGGGAAGCTCAGCACCTACAGACACGAATCCTGATGCAATCAGGTGCATGGAAACAGCATCTCCTTTTACCATAAAGCAAAGCCCTCAAGTCTCTTGTAGGGTTTAAATCCAGTTAATCCTAGGAGCATTAAAACTGGGAAAGAAGGGAAGTCAGTTGCCCAGTGATGCAGAATTACATTCTTTGCATATATATATATAAAATATATATTTTTTCTTTTTATATTTCTACATCATGTTTCCTTCATCATCATTTTACGAGGATCAGCCAAGACAGAGTTCTTTCACCCATCACATTGAATGGTTATTCTCCAAGCAACTCACGGAAAGAAGGGAAGCAGAGAACATGCCAATACTGCAGCAGGCTGGAGTTATCCRAAGAAGCTTTAAACAAGCTACAAGTGTAAGAAATGGTGAATTAAGCTACATTAGTCTCCCCGCTTTACCAGCTAGACAGATTATTTAAAGCTGTTGTGGGTATCTTCGTGCTACACTGCAGAGAGCAGTAAGGACATTTTCACAGTTTATCCTGTAAAGCAGCAAGTTTAATTATTATTTGCTTTGTCTTCTATTTGGGGTTTTATCCATTAAGCAGCGCAAAAATCAAAAGGATGCATGCAATTGTTTTCCTGTGCTTGGCATAGCTATTCAATTGCCTCCTCTCGCTTGTGCCAGTGTGTAAATACGTGCATGTTGGTATGAGTACTTATGTGCTTAAATAAAAGGAGAATTAAAAAAAAAAAAAGAGAAAGAGAAAAGAGCAGCTAAAAATGCTAGTAGAAAGTTGTGGTCCACAGACATTCCCTGTTAGTCACAGGCACAAGGACTTTTTCCATCTTTTGTTTTTTTGGCCATCTCTCTACCAATTCCCTGCATTCCCACAGCCSTTATTCCTAGGGCTTCTGCAGCTGAATCCAGGCTTTCAAAGCAGCCTTTTCCCTCCTCCCCTCACAACCGTATGGGTCAGCGTTTGCCATCGAGTGCATTTTCCAACAGGACTCTCAGACACCCAGGACTCATCCTTTCCTGTCACCACCTGGGCTACGCGTGCAGCAAACAGGAGAATAAATTGGCTGGGGAAGTTTCCTGCCTGTGCAGCTCAAAGACACCAACTGGGGCACCTGCAAGCTCAAACAAAAGCCGAATCCTCCTTTCCCCTCCTGAGGCCGCTTTGCTCTTTCATGCAGGACGCACCTTCGTGTGTAATGTGCCCCGAGGGGCTGCAATGATGGGTTAGCCAATTATACAGAGAGGAGAGGAATTTGATGAATGGATCATTTTTGGTGCACTCTGCACTTTTGACTCATAAATTCCGCAGAAAACAAGGTAAATGGAGCATAACTTATTAATGAACAGAGCCCTAAATATCAAATGATCTGCTGTGAATCATCAGCTGGAATGGTAGAGCCTTCACATCACRCTAGTTATCTCATGGCGCAGCGATTCAGGGATGTACAAACGCTGCAGTTTGGCRGTAAGTCGCAGAAAGTGACCAGTGAAATAACATCCTGTTTTATTTAAAGCATGGTACAGCAAGGAGCTTGCCAGACCTTCCAACCCTGCCCTCCACGGAGGGTGATCTCACAAGCCTCACCTTGCACGGTGAGCCTGGAAGCACCATTAAGCCCGTGATGAATTGAGAGCTTTGGGAGAGCTCACACACGCTCTAAAWCTCACCCAGAGACCGGCGGAGATTCAGGAAGCTCAGGAAAAGTCCAGTGAAGTTTCCAAAGAATGAGGTAACTTGGGAGTAAGACCCTGGCACGCTGCATGACGCCTACGCCTTTGGTACTGGATTAAAATGGACAACCCAGCCAGAACTGCAAGTCTCCTAAAACACAAATTAGACCTGAAGTATCGCAGTGATTTGTCAGGGGCAAGCACAGACTCAAGGAGATGAAGCATTCCCACGTCCTGGCCAAGAAACTTTTGTCCACATCACCTGTTTTCCCCTAAATCCATTCTTCTTTTCACACCTAGAAGCCTACTCATTCAGCATAAAAAAGAGGAAGATAAAGACATCAAGCAAAAAAAGGAAATGTGGTTGTCTGATCATTTGCAAGCATGGAAGCAATCATCCTCAGAACCTGACAGCATTAAATTATCAGAGGTAGCACCAGGGACAAGTTACCAAGACTTCTCATGTATATTTTGGTAATTATAAACTGGTCAAGATACATCTTTTGGGGCTGCTGTAAGGACTGTCTTGATCTTCCATCCGTTAGATCAGAACTGATCACAGCAATGCAGATTTGTGTCACCGCGGCCAATGCCACCAAGCAGCACTACCTGGAGAGAGACCTGCCTGCRTGAACGCTCTTAACACGGGAACACGCTGTTCCCATCCAGCTCCTTTCATCACTTTTCAAAGGCTTTTCTTGCATCTCACGCAGCGCCACTCAACACCACGGGGGTGGCACGAACACTGCAAATAAACTTTTAAAGAGCAAAATGATTTCTTCAGCATCAAAACATCTTCCTCCCTTCCCTTTCSCCCTTTTGGGCTTGGAATAATGACTTTCCTCCAAGCCGCATGGGAAACTGTGTTAATGTGTTTCCACRGGCAAAGCTGGAGCCCACTGTAAATTACCCTGCCTAATGGACTCTGGAATTCAGTTATCCATTTGGAAATTTCAGACCTTTGGCGAGACCACATCAAATGCTTTGGTCCTCGGGAAGCGAACACACACAATTTTACAGCTCTGTGGGTATCATTATTTATGTCTGTCTGTTTTGATTGAACAAATGCCTTTCAGAATGAAGGAAAATAAATAAATGCACCCAAAAGGCACGGTCACCTCCTGCAGGAAGCCCCTACCAGTCCTTGTCAGCCCCAYAAGACTTTGCAGGCTCCCTGTCTACAAATTGTTTTAAGAAACGTAGAAAATTACTAATCGAAAGGGCTGGTGGGCACCAAYATTTGGCTGCGGTTGTACTGCAGTGGCCAACACTCTATGAGTGGTTTTAAGCTAAAAAAAAAWWAAATAAAATCATATGTATCATATGATCTCTTGGGTCAGGRTATGACCAGGCTAGGATTAGATACACACACTTAATTGCTATTTATGTAATGCCTGGAGCCTTAGACCAACTTTTGAGGCAGGAGATTAGAGAACTGTAATTGAGCTGGAAGCTTCCAGGCCCATCTGATTTGTCCTGTCATTTAATATGCACTTTGTTTCCAAAAACAGTTGGGAGAAAYATAAAGATGCAACCCTTTGGCATCGGTCCAGCCAGAGGAGAAGGTTCAGTTCTGTGCACAGCATTATTAAAAAAAGATTTTCTGTGGCTAAAAAGATAACAGTGAAATTGATATTACATCTTAAACTGTGAGTTATGAAGAGCCGAGACAATCCATCCATGCAACTTCAGATAGCCTGAATAAATGTGACACATCCCCTATCATTTGTAACCCAGCAGAATGAAATTAGCATTCAGCCCAATTACGTTATGTTTTTGTTTAGCTAATCTACCTGCACAAGGCCTTTAAGTTTTCCTTGTTTGAAGTCATACTTGGGCAGAACTTGCATGAAGAATCGCGTCCTAACCGCAGGGAAAAGTTTGATAATAACCTGTATGAATGGCATGCCATGCCTTGGGTATTGCATTCCCAGGCTCCCACTCACCCAACCCTGCCCGGATAATGAGATACATATATTTTGTCTTTTCACTAGATTATAAGGTCTTTAAGGCAGGTATCATCCTTTTGARGTATGACTGTACAGTATCTAACACAACCAGAGTATAACCCTTGGCTACAGCTCCAAAGCACTACAGTAAGGAAAATATTTCATTTGCAGTTGTAAATTGAAGAGTCGTCTCTCAATTATCTAGAMTAACCGAAGGATAAATACTTAAAATGAAGCAAAAATAGAGTTGAAAGAAAAGGCAGGTAATTTAAACCAAGTACAACATATTTTATAGCCTAGGTATAAAATTAAATTACAAAATGAAGCCATACTCCCTTCCTTCCGTGTGTCAGTTCTGCCAACCATATAGTTGTGGAATAGCTCAAGCTCGCTGATCCAGCTGAAAATCTTATTTTCCACCATCTCCCCCCCAAGTTCTACAGGGTCGTTTGCAATGGGATCATCTAATTCATACCAAAACAATTGCTGCAGCAATACAGGTAGATGAGAAGCAGGATCCTCCATCAGCTTAAAAACTACCCAGCACCTCATAGCCTGTATTAACAATGTGCTTCCCACCAGGAAGAAAATACTAAGTACCCCTAAGGAAACACAGTATAAACATTTGTTTACAATTTACTAAAATAATTATAAGCTGTATTATCTTAATTGGGTATGGAATAGGAAGCCACGTATGTGTTCTATATTTAATGGTGGTTACATTTAAACAAGTCTCAAGCTCCCTGTGGGCTTGAATTACACTGATTTGACTGTACTTTAATGCCATAACTCAGTGCTGAATTATTTCCAATCTGCTTCAGTGCATAAATCAGAATCTGTCTCCACTTCCTTTCAGTTTAACAACCTCCTTAGTAAACACTCCCGCAAAATGCATTTGAAAAAGGGGGAAAAACAATCGAATTCACTGATGGATGGCGGCATACAAGTATTATACGTTCCCCCCATCCTGCTGCTTCGCTTTTCCCACGCTAGTCCTGGCTGTGCAGAAGATACTGAAGCTTYGATGGAACGAGCCTCCATCCACCCGTGCTGCTGTCCGAGCCCTTCCTGAGCACCCTGCAGCACCCTGGAGCCACCGGCCAGGCCGCCCCTCCGCGAAGGGGCAGCGGCAGGGCTCCGGAACCGCTCTCCTTCGTGGGAGGCTCAAGAACCACAACTTCGTTACTGCCTTTTGGAGCAGACCAGGGGCAGCGTCACCAAGAACCGAGAAGCTTCCTAAGCATCCCAGCTGCACCCGGGAGGGCTCCCCGGAGCCCGTGGCCATTGGAATGCAGCAGCGGCCAGAGCCACGTCTGGGATTACTTATCAAATGAGAAGCATGACTTCCATTCGCCAATAAAAGCTACAGATTCTGGCTCTGCAGCAGTTTGGCTTTTTTGGGTTTTTGGGTTTTTTTTGAGGGGTGAGGGGGGGAGTCTCGTCTCATTGCAACAGCTGTTGAAATAAGAATAATGGCTTATTAAAATAGCTATTAGATAGAAAAAAGCTGACCAGTGGGAATGTAAGAAGCCGTGACTATAAAAGTCTTTTTGATGCTTATGTGCAAGCCTGAATATGAATTCACGTCCATTTTTTGCCTCGTTGACATCAGGAATGTAATTTCAAAGTTGCTTCATCCTTAGCATTCGCACCAGTTAACTTACATTGCCTTTGCAGCTGCCAGAAGCTTCACAATACAAATAAATACCCGTTGTGCCTGTAGAGAAYAGCAGTGACACCCAAGCAGGACGTAACTGAGGGGTGCGGCGGTGAGCTCTCCTCTCCAGCTCACCAATAATACGGGTTACACGGTGGATCCGGTACACATCACTGTTTTCATAGATGAGGTGCCCCATTTCAAAGGTCGTATCCGATGGCACCGTCAATGGAGCAGTGTCTCGGATCTCCTGCTTTCAGTTGCAAAACAAATCCAGTGGAGTGTGGGTGGCTGGGAAACACACAAAGCTTAAAATAGCTTTGCTTTCCTCAGCTACCTCTATTAATCTAAAAATAAAGAGAGGAAGAAGAAGATGGCTTAAGATCCCTCCAGAGAGGTTTCTAACTACCCAACCTGCTCGTTTGGGCCAAAGAGCCCCAGCCCAGCACACGTCTCCGCAAAGGCTGAGCGAGGAGCCCAAGTCCTTGGAGATGGGACACCCCGTGCTCGGAGAGGGTCCCGGCCGCCCGCTGCTGCACGGCCGGGCTGTGGGGCCAGGGAAGGAACCGGGGTGCCGCTCTCGACGCACGCCCCGGGGAGCTCTGCGGCAAAGCCGAGCTCAAGGCGGCGGCACCGGGGCAGTGGCACCGGGGCAGTGGCACCGGGGCAGCGGCACCGGGGCAGCGGCACCGGGGCAGCGGCACCGGGGCAGCGGCACCGGGGCAGCGGCACCGGGGCAGCGGCACCGGGGCAGCGCGCCGGCTTTGCCTGGCACCGAAGTAAAGAAGCGCCCTCTGCTTCTTCAAAGACTCCTTCGATATCCAGGAACAACCCCCAGAAGCCCTAGAGCAGCATTAGGAGCTCATTTATTTCAAGGAAATCTGATCTGTAACGGGGCCACTGGGTACCAAAGGACTTGCCTCTTCTCATCTTGCTCTGCTCCCACAAGCTTTTTTTTCCTTATCTCTGCTTAAAAGGATTCCCTTCGTATCTAAACATCTTGTTCTAGACAGCTTTCCCCTACACAGGGGGARGCCAAAGCATGCGTTTAATCTCCCCTTAGATCTCAATGGACTGGTTTGAAGCAGACTGTGAGTAATCCCCATAATTAAAGAGGGATGCACTTATTGCCCAGGGCAAACCTGCCATTTTAAACAAAAGGATCTCGGATGAATCTCCTTATAAAGGTCGCGYGCGGGAGGCTGCGGCAGCCCCAGGCGAGGCTGCTCTCCAGCCCCACGCACCCTCCATCCCTCCTTGCCACGCCGCGTTTTTAAGGTGCTTCGCCTCTGCACAGAGCAGGACGTGCCCGTGGTGGAACTTGTCTGCAGGCAAGGACTGCTCYCAAGACCGCAGCACCGGCCATTGGGGCATGAGACAATTATGGCAAGTTTGAGTGGAAGTCTTTCCCAGGCAGAAAAATAGTTTCCATYCCTCAAAAGCAGCTCTTAAGACCAGCCTAGCCTTTCTGCACCCAAAGTCTCAAGCRTAATTCCAGTGCAATTCTTCCTAAGATGAAGCATCATCTTTCCAACTGCATCTCTGTCCAAACAAGCTTCTCTTCTGCTCACAGGAAGATCCCTTAATCCAGTGCAGTTTGYGGAGCATTATTAGGTACAGGTTTGCCTAAACGTGGCCCCACAAGAAAGCAGGATACCCCGGGAGAAGCATTAGTTCTAGTACAGGAGGCGAGCTAAAGGCAGCTTGTTGTTAAGGAAGGTCTCCCTTTTCAAGGCAGAAAATAGGACTCAGTCTTGTCCTCCCATTCCTACATCCCAYAGAGTCCTAATGGAATAAAGTAGCTTTATAAGAAAAATACACAGAATTCAGCAAATCTATATTCACATACGCTTATGTTTTGCTAGCTATTGCCACCGAATGCGATATAAATTACTTGAGGAAACTTTTCCCATTTCCCGCGCCTTTTAGCAGAGCAAAGTATGATTTACATTCCGTTTGCAGGTGAATCAAGTGGAATGCTTAATTATAAAACAGCACTTGTAAATATAATCCTTATAGCTGGAATATTTGTACAGGGGAAATGAGAGAGACCTAATAATGATTTCAGTTACAAGACTTAATTAGACCCGTTCCTTATGCCTGCTCAGGCCCTGTGCAAAGCCCTGGTGACATAAAGCAAGCGTAAATTCACACACACTCAATGGGGCCATGAAACACCCAGTAGCAAACCCTGGTGTGAAGTGTCCCGAACTCCAGTGACACGATGACRATTTGCAGGAGCTCAGGGTCTATTCCCAAATAGTTCCCAGCACAAGGGAAAATGAAGCCCATTATTTTTGTTTATAGAGGGCTGCAATACCCACTTTCTAAAGTCAAGTCTGCATTCAGCAGATGAAATATTTGTATAACTTAGCCCCCAAGGTCACGAAACACAGAGCTGAATGTACACCAATGCTGATGGGATTATTTTCCCCAGCCTTATTTAATAGGCTAGAGGGTCTCTGATGGATAACAGGGTACAAGATATTTTCATTTTCACCTAACACCACAGACCTCAGAAGGTGCTACCAAGCTCCCACTAACCACCAACCACMCCAGCTCCAGCCTTGGGGCCCCCAGAGACAACTAATGACACAAAATTGGGACTAGAGAGTAAAGAGGACCTTAAAGACCTGGGACAACTTCGTGATAGAAAACTGAAAACTTCAATGGCCTYGACCATCCGACAGAGTTGGAAGCACAAAGGAAAAAAGAAGGGGAAAAGATACATATGTACAAATTATCTTATTCTGTTTTGTTTCACGTAACTACCACAGCAGAGAAGCAGTTGCTTTTTTTTTTTAATTTTATTTTTTCAATTGACTTCTCGGGCTTGCTCTGCTTCTTTTTTGTTTTAAGAAAAAGCTTTCCCCTCCCGTTTGCTCTTCAGGTCAAGCCCTCCATTTGCCACCCTCACTCAGMGCATGGTAATGAATGCACTCGCATACACAGAGAATTACTGTGGCATGAGGCTGAGAATACGYAGAAGAGACATTTGCATGAATTCTCTTAAAAAAAGAAAAAAAGGAAAAAAAATTATGTCACCAAAAGCAAGAGAGAAACAAAGAGAAGCCTAAAAAGATGAATCCTGGTAAAAGCAGGGCTGAATCTCTGCAGTCCTGGGCCCTTGAGCTGCTGCTGCCTGCACACATCAACAAGCTCCACCCGTGCAAGGAAACCCGGGATCCCCACCCCAAGGGGCAGCTCGCACCCGCTGAGGACGATGAGCAGCTTTGCTGAGCACGGGGAGCTCTGCTCGTTTTAACCAAAGCCCGTGAGTTTCACCCGGGGCGCCGCTAGTTTCCGTTTGCTTCCAGCGAGGTTTGGGCAGGGCAGCAAGAGCACCGTGTTCCAACACGGCTAACAAGGATTGAGTGACAAAAACGAACCCAAAACAACACTCCTGAGGGCACCAGACACCCGCCCGAGCGCTTCGGTCCAACATAGGGCAGCCCAGAAGGATTTCAAACCCTTTGCAAAAGCCCCTGTAGCTCCAGAGGGGCAGWTCTGCCTTGGCAAACAGAAGGCTGGACGAAAAAGACTTTAAAACCAGGCGGCTCCTGTCCCTTAGCCCAACACACGTTAAGCAACCAGATGAGGACACTCTAAATCAACAGAGATCTTGATACACCAATTTATAAGTTTAGGGAGAGGAGSGGGGGAGAACTCCCATGCTCTGATTACACAGCTGGTTAACTTTGGAGGAGAAACGTCAGCTTTTTATTAAGAGAAAAGATTGCAATTATAATTCTGGCAGGAAACAATTTATCCCAGAGTTGGTATTCCTTTTTCTTTGTCAGCTAAAYGCCTCAAAATTATTTATCGCATTATTTATCTGCGTGTTTGTTTTTGAAGGACATCTCTTTGTGCCTTCGAGCGACTTTATTCATTAGTTCTTCAGAGTTTGTGTCCTATTTCATTACGTTTTAATCTTTACAGTTGTTAATTTGCATTTCATTTCCTGTAGTGGCAAAAAAAATTACTAACAGAAAGAAAAGTTATTGTAAATATTAATACGAGCCAACTGATAATGATCCAGGGAAGTGTTTTTCAGCAATAACAATTACCTGTGTCTAAGGCAAAAGAAAATAATGTAAGAAATACTTACAGGGAAGAAGCTCTTTGGGTGGAGGGCTCGGAGCCCCCTAGTAGTGCTACAGGAGAAACTGCCCGAGGAAGCYGGCAGGGTGGGAAAGCTGCCGACAYCCCAAATCCTCCAAAATTGGGCAACTTCCTCTCTTCCACAGCACCAGCAAAACACAAGCAGCTGCTTAGCTAAGGTCAAGGCTGCAGCTCCAACAGGAGGGAGGAAAACAAGACAAACCGAGCCAAAATCCAACACATAAATCAACAAGAAAGACAGACAGAAAGACAAAGACAGACAGAAAGACAGACAGAAAGAATTATATATAAAAACCTAAATTAAGGGACAAGCCAGAAGACCAAAGCAAAGGCAGGGCCCTAGTGGAGAAGCAAAGGCTGAGGCCGGGCTGCTCCTCTTCCTCACCCTGTCTTGGGCACAGGGACACCCTTGGTTTTCACTCAGGACAGGCTACRTCCACCGCAGCTTTACCAGCCGAGCACCCCAAACCCCCCTATTTTTACCCCGCTCAGCCACAAGCTGCCACCCCTCTCAGGACTCTGCTGTTGTAGGGAAGCAAATAGAAAAACCCCTCCCTACTTCCCTGGCCCAAACCAGGGAGGTGTCCCAGCTGACTAATTATCCTCGTTAGGGAGACCCCAAACAGGCTGGTAACACAGCTGAGTGCGAGCAGGGAGCAGGAGCTGCAGCCTGGCCACGCTCCCCGAGCACAGCCCAGCAAACGGGGCCACGTGTGCAGAAACCTCCCCGAGGATGCCCGGGGTTTGCTCTCCCCCTGCTCCAGCTCTGCGGTCACGTCAGGCAGAGCCTCCTTTGCTCAGGAGCTGCCCCGAGCTCCGTGCTGGAGGAGGAGGTCCCCAAGCACCTTCGTGCTCTTCCCGGGCCCTCGAGGAGACCTGGAGCAGCGCCACCCCAACCTCAGCAATCGTAAATCCCGCAATTACTTATTTCATGAGAAATTAACTGTCTTAAARTAGAGATGATGAAATTCTCTGGTTTTGACAGTCTCATCATGCAAAATTTGCAAATAATAAATATTTTTCCCTCTTCRGGATTAACTCAATTGGGTTAATAGAGGGATGCCTATGCCCTTGGGGTCCTCTTCCTCCCGCAGCCGTGTCCCTTCTCCTGCCACCTTTGGCTCGTGAARCCATCCTTGGTAATGATGCATCAAAGGTTTTGATGAGTGGGTGGCAAAAGTAAACAGGACGCGGTGGTAATCAGGATTTATTTCCCGCTAGGTAAAACACCGCTGTTGCCAATTTTACAAAGTGACTTTGAGGGAACTTTTGAAGGGGGATATCGGGAACTCGCCCGCGCTCCCGCTCGCACGTGACCGTCGCCGTTATTGATGGCACTTCGGAAGTGGCAGCTATGGAGAAACAGCGACTGTTATTTTGTGTCAAAATTGTTTTACAGCATCATATTTTTCTCTTGTTTAAGGCAGCACCGCTCATTTACAGCATTAACCGACGTGATTTATGTACTTCAGCAGAGCTTACTACATTTGAATGTTTGGGGCATTTCATTTTTACAACATACCCTGCTCCAATACAATCAATGTGCTTTTCCCCCCCCCCCCCCTTCCCCTTGGGCTGCAATAGCAATGCGGTTTGTGCTTTATAGCAAAATCAATGCCAGAATTAATGGGTGACAAGGCAGGTAAATCGCAGAGCACGCAGCGAGCTTGTGAGCGGCCGTGGGCCGTATCGATCCCGCGAGCATCGGGCTGCCTGCGGCCCCGCGCCGCACGGAGCCTCCAAATCCTGCTCCGAACAGCCAGAGCAATGCCAGAGTCACCGGGATTCAACCATAACGGAGACACCGAGGTCGGTCCRAAAGGCTGCTCCGAGCGGGAGCAGCTCCGGGCATCAGGAGGTCRTGGAGAGGCACCGGCTTCCATGGAGGGGCTCGAGAGGCGCCRCTCCGGGCTGGCTGCATCGTGTCCTTGCTAATTAACGCACCAGTGATGAGAGAATAACACGCTCCAGGGCACGTGCTGATGGAGGAAAAGGTACCTTTAAAAAAAGGCAACCAGTGTTTCCTGGCAAGGAGCAAACAGGGAGGTGTTTTCTCGAGCTCTAGGCAATATAATCTCAAAAACAGGCATCCAAACCCTATTTTCTTTACTAAATCTCACTCTTGACTAGTCTAGGTGACTAGAAATACCCTCTGCAGAATGTTTCTCAAGTCGTGTCTCTTCAGCCAGCCGTGCTGTAGCTGCTCCCGCATCCTTTGTGCCCCAAACACCGCCCGCTCCCGCATCCTYCACACCCCRAACACCGGCTGCTCCYGCATCCTYCRYRCCCCAAACACYGSCTGCTCCCGCATCCTTCACTCCCCAAACACCGGCTGCTCCCGCATCCTTCGTGCCCCAAACACCGTCCACTCCCGCATCCTTCACTCCCCGAACACCGTCCGCTCCCACATCCTTTGTGCCCCAAACACCGGCTGCTCCTGCATCCTTCACTCCCCGAACACCGGCTGCTCCYGCATCCTTCACTCYMCRAACACYGSCCGCTCCCGCATCCTTCACGGCTGCGCACTCGCCAAAGCGCTCCAGAAACTCTGTATCAAACAAGCCAGGTTTAGCAGAGCCTTTTGCAGAGTCCAGCTACCTCTGGTTACTCCTTAGCACGTTAACTCCATTTCCATCTCATCGCGGGTATCAACAGATTGCAGTAACGACCTTCCATCCTTCGGAGCAGCTATGGTAATTCTTATTCTGAACAACAGATTAGAGGCATCTGTTCRTTTTGCTACACTCTTTTCCCAAACTATGACCCAATAAAGCAATTACTGCTCCAATCAGCCCCTAGATATCTTCCCTAGCTAACACTAAAGCTGCGTAAGGTGCAGCAGCATCTGTTACYGCCCTTATCGTCTCCCCTCCCTTGTCAAGATGCTGCTTCACTTTCATCAGCATCAACAGGCTGTAATAGATTGCAGCAAACCCGTCCAAGACTTTTAGCCACAGCACACATTTGCTGCAGGAGCATTACTCTCCCAGTGATGGGATTCATTTTTTACAAGGTACCTTTTGCTCACTCCTTGTTATTTGTCGTCTAGAAGTTTATTGCTCTTGGAGATGTGCAAAAGAATTTAATTATATTCTATTTCAAAACAAATAGTTGATACAGACTCGAAGTGTCAGTAACTAGATAATTTCCCAGCGCACSTTCCATTATTGCTGTCATACTTAATGACTGTTTATTTGAAGAGCTCCTCCAGCATCGTGACTACCCCAGTACTAAATATAATAATAGAGGGTGTGATTGGTAGGGATCACCCACTGCTATCAGTGCTGGAGGAAAGAGCACTGGAGAAACTGCTGCTCAGATGGAGAGCTGGATGGCAAGGATTAAAAATTGAACTTTAATAAAATCAGTAATAAA
This sequence comes from Eudromia elegans, assembly GCA_003342815.1. Lineage (NCBI taxonomy): Eukaryota > Metazoa > Chordata > Aves > Tinamiformes > Tinamidae > Eudromia > Eudromia elegans. The sequence continues at coordinate 6,172,717 of PTEX01000016.1, read as the reverse complement.
ATAGTCATCGAGTTTGCAGGGTTTAAATGTAATCACTTCCTTACAAGTAACAATGAATAATAAGATAAACCAAACATTAAACAAATAAATACTGTGCAACTGATGAAGAATTAGGCAAGGGCTAAGGTAGGATGCACCAAAACTCACCACGTCGCTCAGCAGACTGACAACACGAGTCTCTCCCAGCCCCCCCAGCTTCCCAGGGCCTGCCCACTCCCCATTAAAATACATGTYAAAACGGTCCACAATTATTCATCTGTATTTCTGTCACACCCAGTTTTGCTGCCTTTTTAGGTTGCTGACATCTCAAACACGGGGAGCGCTGGCTGAAGCATGCGCTGCCGTGCCCATGCACAGCGAGTGCCCTTCTCAAGACACGGAATTTTATAATTCTGGTGCTTTTCAGGAAGGCGTGGACTAGCTTTAAGCTTGCTTAATGGAGCTGAATGGCTGAAGAGTGGTGTAAGCTCTGCTCCGAGCCCTGTGCAGCGCTCCCAAGCTCACACYGTTCCCCACGAGGCACGCTGACATCTGGGTACCGTATTTCACTTTTTAATTAAAATATATTTTTCACTCCAGATCCACAGAAAGGAAAAACAACATAAAAGTAATTGAGACTTCACGTTTCACGTGTCAAATCACGATGGCTTTTCTTACTCACTGACGTGCCAAATAAGTACTTATAGCAAGACACAGCATCAAAAGCGCCTTCCTTTCCAGGGATGACGGAATCAGGCTTAGATAAAATAGGAAGCAGCTCAGGCTCCAAATGAATCCTGGTGTCAGGCAGCTGCACCTTTGCAAAGTCCTTCATCTCTCTAAAACCTGCCATGCTTCATTATAGGATATGGCAAACTGCACCAGCCTCTCCAGGCACTTCACAAAAATCACCTACTAAAGCAGACCGTATTCAGAAATTAATGCCTTTGGTACCCACGAGCAGGAGAGAGTCGTATATTGCAGGCTGCAATTACAAGGTCACACTTAGCCCTCCCTTGTATCAAGTATTTTGTTGCAGCCTTTTTGGAGAGAGCTTTGATTTCCACCGCCTCCGTYCCCCTAATGCACCGTTAAAAGGAAAAACATAAAAAGCAAGCCAGGGAAATAAAGACAGCGTCTCCTGCATGGGGAAGCGTGGAGGGTTGGGAGGGACGTGGAGCCACGTCACACGTGCCCCCGCACTGGGKTGGCCGGGCTCCTCTGAGAAAAGGACCCTTCTTTTATTGCTTTTGTGGCCAGAAAGGTCATAGGGTTTTGTATAAACACACAGAAACAAAATAAAAAACCACAACCACACACAGAGACACCTCAGTGAAAAAGCCATGGCCAAGTCAAGGATGGAGCAGACAAACGTCTTCTGGAGAACACCCCACATTGCCACCCTGGGATAATACTTTCTCTTAAAACACCTATTGTGCAAAACTTACTGTAATTTAAAAYGTATCTGCCTGTGCAATGAAGCCTCTTCAACTCCCTCGGTGCCGCAGGAGTATTTGCTAAGCAAGCTTAGAAAATATGGGACCAAGTGGTGCAGAAATAATGATGAGCATCATGAGGTGTGGGAGGAAGCCGAGGGCACTGCTTTGGAGTGCCAAATATGCCCATTACTTCAGCCTAATGAAGCACTTCCAAGTGCAAACAAGTCCCTTTYCAGAGGTGTCCGAGGGCTTCCCGGGGTCAGGGCAGAAGCACAAACTCCAGGTACCAACCACCACCCTTCAGGACGGCTTTTCAATTAGTGCAGCTAGAGTAGGTATGGGAAACAAAGCAGGTCCCTTAAAACAATAGGTACCTTCTCAAGACTTCACAAGAGCAAAGTACCGGGTTCAAGGCTGRATAAATATTAAAGGAGTACTATTTACTGCATCTGTGGCATTAGAAATCTTTTCAATTACTGCCAGTTAAGCCCCTTATTATCTTCATTTGTTAGCTTCACTTCATTTTGGATCCATTCTTTTACTTCTCTATTAAGTCTGATTAATTCAAACCCATGATGTGATCATGCCTGAACTCCGTGGATAGCTGGGACATCAAACAGAAGAAAAGTGATTAGAAAACCTGGACTTAACATGCTCTGTCTCATAACTCCACAAAGGTTGTTACAGTAAATGCAAAACCAATGTGGCCTGACACTCTGCTGAAAGTTAGAAGAGCAGGAGACATAAAACGCATGAGTTATTTTTTACATTAGGTCTCAAACYGAGTTCTCCTTTAACCACTTAATTACCTTTAGCTGACAGGAAAAAACATTGGTATGAAAATTGGTATTATCTTTATTATGGATGTGTCCCTGAAGGTGCTGATGCACTGACTTATATATGCATGCACGAGGACTAGAAGCAATGAAATAATTCTACCTTGTGAGTGGATGCAAAGGTTTTATACTATCACTAAGGATTTATTACATAGTTTAGTGGTCATTACTTAGCATCATCTGCTCTTTTTGTATATTCTCCATCATCATACCCATTTTCCTCTTTCAGCCTTATTATCTTATGTATAGGAACAAAGAATATGAAAGGGTGACAGGCAGTGGAAATATAAACCAGCCCTAACTGGGCACAGGCAAATCCAGCTGAACTCTTCTGAGTTGAGCGTATTTGATGTATATAATATATACGATATAACTGCAGTGCAGCCCGAGAGAGAAGGAGATGGGAGATGTCTTCCCTAAACTGACCATTTGCTCAAGAACCAAGATAAAGACATGGTCAGAACTATCACCGCTGAGGCTGTAAATAGGAAAAAAAAAAAAAAGATTAATATTTCAAGGGAACAGGTAGGTATCRCCATGTTAGCAGTTACCTGGACATGCACAAGATACCTCTTGGAGTACTCACCTGCCTACTGTGCCCTCCATCCAAACACGCTGCATGGACCCACAGTCGGTCCACTGTACCCTTAAGTCCAAAATCAAGATGGCATTTCTGTCATTTTTACACACAGTAAAAGAAACCTTTTGTGTTCCAGGACATGCAATTGATTGAGTTAACTTATTTTTACATTTCTTCAATACAACCTTTTATGGTTGTCTATAGATCTCCATAATGTATATTAGAAATACCTGCTCTGAAGACGTGACCTTTGCAAACTTCTCTGTTCCAAACAGATTGCAGAGCATTGGCAAGAGCAAAAATACTCTTAAAAGTGCTCAACCTCATTGGTGTAGGAGAGGACAGAGCTGCTCACTACTGCAGTATCCCGGGAGCTCATGGAAAATGAGGGATGCCTCAGGAAACGTACTTCATTTGGGGTCCATACGCATCTCTCTGTTTTCAAGCATGCCCCAAAACTCATCGTATGTCTAATTCATAGAATTTAGTGGGAATCGTGTGGACAAATGTTACAAATTTTAATGGACAAAATGACTGAAACAAACTGACAAATAAAATAACTATTTGACTTTCTCTGCCCAAATAATTTAGCTCAAAAGCTACCAATTGGCTACTCTTTGGCACCAAATTCCACAAYAGACTTACACATTGAGTACTTGCATTGCTCTCAATTTAACCCAGTTACTTTCTTTCTAAAAATATATCCTTAAATTGAGGCCATGCCCTAGGAGAGCCTCACATGAGGTTAGGTTATAACCACAGCAATGCTAAAACCTGCTCTTGGAAAGGTGGACGTCTCAGCACCAGGGAACCAGCGGCCTCCTTTACGCGACACTGAACATCGGGGACTCTGAAGTAAGAGGCATTAAAAATAAAGAAGTGGTAGGGAGAACACAAAGTCAGCGATCAGGAAATACAAGAATGACCATGGGAACTTTCTTAAAAATAGAGGTCATGTGTGTTCCTCTCAAGGCAGACTTCCCTAGGAGCAGCAAGCTGCCTTGCATGCCCCATCGCCAAGTTACCACAACAAGAACTGCCATCTTCCGTCAAGGAATGCTAGCTCCATCTCCAGCAAGCTCCAGCCATGATCCTTCATGCTCTGCCATCCAGAAGATCCCAAATCCCACCTCAAATGGCCCAGAACAGCAATAACGTCCAGCGAGGGGGTATTGGTGTGAGCTCTTCTGATCCTTCCTCTCACCATAACATGGGGAGGATGATGAGGGCAGGAGCTGAGGCTGTGACAGCAAGTTCCTTCTGTGCAACACAGGTCATTTCTGAGCCTCTTGCATTAGAACTGAAGTAAAGAGAGGAAGAAAAAAAAAAAAACAGATTAATTTGAAATAAAAGCATAACTAAATGATGTGTAAAAGCTAAATTGCCATATCACGGCTTAGTGCCCAGCCCAGATCTGGCTAGGAGCAGCACTTATGCTACAACAAGTCATTGACTCATCAGTGGCGTGACAGTTAACAGCTCTGCTGACAAGAATAAATCTCTTCCACCACTGTTTTCTATTATTAATTAGAAGAGGGGGAGCTGCTTTCGTAGCGCATACAAGTGGCTCATCCTCTGCCCAACGCAAAGGTTTAATCTGGCTTGAAAAGTCATCTGTTAAAACAGTGCGTCAAGGTCACAACACGTGGGTGGCTTCCTCCACTAAGGCATTCAGTCTGTGGCTGTGCAAGTTGGAGGTTTAAAGGCCACCTCATTTCCCGCACACAAACCAGGGCGACAAATAAACTTGTGATTCCAAACGGGAATGCAACGGAAACAAGCCCAAAGCCTGCCCCAACCGCTCAAATTTAAGGGGTTTGGAGTTTATGCAAAAGCTAACAGAAGGACAGCAGTGTAAATCTGCTCAGTCTCTACAGAAATATTTCCCATGGTCCCCTCTCTCTCTCTATATATATATATATATGTATATGTATGGTCAATATTCAGTATCAGCCTTGTTTTGCTCAAAATCTGAACAATATGCTAAAGTAGTATTTTCCTATTACTGCATCAAAAGTAAGTTTGAAATTGAGCATCRTTGTAATTTAGCTGAAATTACAGCAGACCAGCTCAGGCTTGAGGAGATTACAAAACCTTCCACAAGTCTGCTTGGACGTTATGGCCTGGTCACACTTATACCCACACTACACAGTTTGCCTTGGCCCTGTGTGAAACCACCACGATTTCCTCCACATTGTGCAGCAATTTGTTCTATGGATCTGTCAATGGCTTCAGACGGGTGGCATTTTGCAGACCCCAAGAGCAGGGATCCGGGTGGTTTCAAGAGAAGGCAGCGAGGGCTTGCACACGTCTGGGGAACAGCATCCGCCTGTGAAGGATGAGTCCGGTGCCCAAGCGCACTTGTTGCTGGGTGTTTTCTCTACCACTTATGGGAATTCTGGTCTCTGTCTTCTCAGAGACCTCCATTCTTCGTGACTCACTAGCGTTTTCATCGTTGGCCTCATGCATCTATTGAGGAGCAGAGATTTCTCTTTTCCTTTTGGTGACTTCCTCAGTATCTTCTTTTCTGATTTTGACAATCTTCAAATTATGCCCTTAAAATAAACCTCACAATCAGGAATATAAAAATTATAATTTCCTTCTCCACATGCTTCAACTATTATCTTAATCAAAGCAATCACATCACATATAGCCCTTCATTATCCAAGTCGTGCCCTGTTTGTATTATATTGTCCCTATCTGATGGCACACCAAACCATCCGGCACGTCCTCAGTCCTGAATCCTTCATACCTAGCAGTTCTTTGGTGCTACGAGACTTCTTCCCATGTAGAGCAGGGCCCATTGGGTGATCTTTAATGGATGAGATGGATTTCACTGCAGGCCCAGCAGAAGGAGGGAAGGTGACACCAACAATCTAGATTTACCACTTCATTTTAAAAAGGCAGCTCTCTGGAGCAAATTGCCCACTTTGGGACTGTCTGCAGAAGCAAAGCTGGCACCGTTTGGACTTCTCTGTTGCTGGAGACCTCTTAAAAGGCATAGCCTCTCCTGTGCATGGGACAGCCTTGCATTGACTGAGGACACAACCCTTCAGCTCAGAAGTGCCCCCATCTCCACGCACAGAAGACCTGCCCTTGCAACACATCCAGCCTGACATCCTGCTCATCCAGCCACGTCGAGCTCTGAGCCAGCAGCACTCGGGAGAGGGAAATGGGAAACTGGAGCTCCCGCAATAAGGCCCAGATGCTGCTTCTGAACCAAACCTCTGTGGTCAGTTGCCAAGTTATTACTGTCCCCACGTGTCGTCTTCTGGCTTGCAGAGGCAGACAGTGGCCAGCGAGGCTTTTGCACCCAAGAGCTGCCCGGGAGGAGCGTTTCTCACATGGAAACACCCCGTTTGTGTGCTCGGAACCAGCCTGCCCCACATCCAGCCATCCCTCTGCACCGTTAATGAGCAACATCAGCTTCCAGTTTTCAGTCAGCTAATTTGTTCCCACAATCATGATCCCAAATATCACATGAATAATTCAGCAAGTTATTTTAACTATAGTTAGATAAGCCCGTTAGCCATCATAAATTTAAATAAATTATCCTTTTCTCACATACAAAGGTGCAGAGGACCCTGACGTGTGCACCTCTCTGCATTTTAGGTAGGACATGTTATATCTGGTAATTCGAACTCAATTCATTGTGACTAAGCTCTAAAAGGTCAAGCAGATCCCTTGCTTTGATAGTGAAGAACCAGCTCCAGGACACAGCTGTGCCATGGGACACACACATCCACATGTCCACTTGGCCAGAGGTCCACGTACGTGTGTGCCACCAAGATCTCAGTTTTGCAAAGGCCTCAGGCTGTCACAAAAGCAAATTCCAGCCTGGTTGGTGCAGGGAGCTCCGCCTGAAATCCCCCAGAGTTTCCCAATTCCACGTCCATTCTGAGCGCGATGGCAAATCTCTGCCCGCGTGCAAGAACAGAACTCGTCGTGGCACTGGCAGGGCTGCCAGCTCTGTGTCCCGAGGCTGGTTCACACAGGTCTTGCTCACCACACAACCAGCCCGGAGCTCACTGATCTTCTTTGAAGGACACCCCATCACGCACAACCGCCTGTACCGCATCTTCACGTTTTACTGTCCCTTTTTGGATACAAGAGAGCAGCTCTTGGAGGCCGTGAGCAGCAAGGAAGGCAAAGCAATCTCCATCCTGCCGTTAAAATGAAGGCAATATTACCGAGGACTTTAAAAGAAATACAAGTCACCTATATTACCTCTGAGCTGCACGGCCCACAGACGCAGGCCTTGTCGCGGGCGGTCCCTGCTCCCTTTGCAAGGTCATGTTTAGGGAAGAGGTGGTGCTGGTTGTTAATCTTCAGCTGAAGCAGCAGTCTGCCAGCTGAGCTGCACATCCCTGAGCAGAGAGAAGTTTACCAGCACATAAAACTCAGCCCCGACAGCTGAAAGCATGAGGGCTGTGGAAAGCATGGATATACCCAAAGATGGGAGGCCTGGGCTTGGTCCTGAGGCTGTTGGTTTGAGCTCAGACCCCTTCTTTCCCCTACAGAAGCCATACAGCATCTTCTCTCACTCAGTCCATTCCTTTGAAAGGGCAGTCTCCAGCAACTCGGGACTCCAGGTGTATATTCTCCCTTAGGCTCCTCATGGCAGGAGGCTCTGCGGTTCTTTGAGCTTCCTCCCATTCCAGCGTGTTTGAGGAGCAATCCTGTGCACTGCACCTCGCACCCTGGGGCTATGAAAGCAAAGACGTGACCAGGCAGTCTCCTGGACCCATCCTTGTTCTCTTTGATCACGGCATTTTACCCTGCTCCAGGGAGGAGGGAATTGCTCCACGCATCCTCAGCATTGCTTCGTTCATGTTAGGCTCAGCCTCACTTAAAAGAAATCAACAGAAAGAAAAAAAAAAAAAAAAAAAAAAAGATGTGGTATTGCAGAAAGCTGTGTGCACAAATAGCTTCCACCGAGCAGCTTTTATTAGCACTGATTTTCATAAAGTCCCCTCAAAGTGACACACCACAGACGTAAACCATGTCTAGCTTTATGCACACCACGCAAGAGAACATCCCTGTGCTGACACACACGTCCGTGCGAGGGATGTCACCGCACGCCAGCAAGAGATTCTGCAGACAAAACACAAAGCTGTTGCCTTCATCACAGCGGGGTGCTAGTAAACAACTGTAAATAATATATAGGAGATCTAACTTGGGAAGGAAGGGGAGAAAAAAGTTATCACAGAGTTCTTTGTTTATTTGGGGATTGCAGGTGAAGGTACTGAGACTAACTGAACRACACTGACAGGCAGACTGATAACTATAATGAGTATAGAACAGAGAAAAACATGGCAAAGATTAACAGACCTTGGCATTTCTGGGAATAAGGTGCTCTCAGAGCACTAGGAAGTAGGATCAGACACAGAGACTGAAATGGATTGTCTTGCACCTGCCTACAACAGCTTTCTATGTTCCAGTGAAGCATCTGGCACCCACCACCATAGGACACAGGTACTCAAAACTCAAACGTAGTGAGAGTTGGAGTGGAATCACTCCAGCAATCTGAAACATTTTACTTATGCACATATTAAAGATGCTGAATAGCCCCTCTCACATATTAGCAAGATTTTCTGTTACAGAACAAGTTTACTTGCATGTATTGCTTAGAAAGCACAAATAATAATTTTTTTAAAAAAYGTATTYTCAGGCTAGTTCCTCATGGAAAGCAACAAAGGTCAGGAAATAGCTGTGAAAGGGAGCCAACCCGTGAGCTGGCATCACTCTCATTGCTGAAAGACAGAACAGCAACTGCCGTTGGCACCATCTGCGGACCACGCGGACAGAGACTCAATGACCTGAAAAACGATGGACTTTTTCCTTCAGACACTGCTCCACACAGCACGCAGCGGACACACATTCACGCCAATCACGTCAGCACCTTCCTTACATCTTTTCAGGTGGTCAGTACAGGAGTCTATTGCCTTTCCAGGATCAAAATATTGCCTTGAACCAAGTGCCAATGAGGAGCAGCACAGCCCCGGGCCGCAATGACCTCAGTGAGCCTCAGATGGAAATAAGMCCCATACCCCATCTAACCCAGCTGGAAAGACCTGTAAAGTAGGAAGTGTGCAGCAAAGACTGACCAAGACCTTGGCCACTCGTATTCCCACCTCGTTATTCTTGTCCTTCTCCCTGCTCTTCTTTATCAACCCCTTCCAGCCTGCATCACTCCCCTCCTGCACAGGACAACCATCCGTTCCTAAATTCTAATGGGTTTTCCCCTTTTCCATCTGTAATTTTCTCTCTCTCTCAGGCCCTCGGATATGAGGCCTCATTCCTGGCTTTGTCCATCCACATTTACCTTTCCAGTGTGTCTACTCCTGCACAGTCCGGAGTTGGTCCCCCACATCTGAAATTAAACTCAGACCTCTCTGGACTACTSCAAAACTCAGTTAATAAATATTAGTGAAACGTGGAGAGCTCTGCGTAAAGACTGTAGTGGAGGTGTAGACTGCCACGTTTCATTAATTTCTTATTATCTTATAAGGGCTTCACTGGAGCCCAGAGGACTGCGTGAACAGTGCCTGAATCTGAAAAGCTTGTTGTGGTCTTCACCTTCAGCTTCAGTGCTGAAATCACAGGCCTGGGCCACCCAAGGCGGCCTTGGCTGAGGCTGGACAAGTCTCCAGTTATTCTGGGGGAGGCAGACAGGTTCTTGCACCAGTTTGGAGCTTGGTGATGCAATGGCACTTACACTGCAGCGTAGATAAGTCGCATTTAACTAGGAGTGCGTGGTGTGCACACTGTCCTCAACACCACGGAGGATGCAAGGAGGCCATAAGGGGCTATGTAGGTACAGTGGGACTGGTCATGCACCAAGCAGGAGATGTCAGGGGACAGAAGGGACGCTCGTATGTGGAATCCCTGCACCACTGCAAGAGCCGGGATGTCAACACGACCCTCGCAGCAGAACTGGACTCTCACTAGCTCTCCTGTGCTAATTCCACACAGAAACACCTCCCCGCTACACATCCCCTTGCAGACGTTAAGGGCTCGAGCATCTCAGCRGCTGGTCGTGTTTAAAACGCGTTTGATGCTGCCCTCATTTCCCCGTGGCCTCCAGCCCGTAGCGGGGTTTTGCTCCGACACCACTGTGGCCCTGCATCGAGGGACAAAGCCTTAGTGTCCTACTAAAACCAAGGGCTCCTTGGGTTGCTGCAGATGTGTGAGGTACAGCCGAGGGACACGCAGGAACTTCACGTTCTCAGCAGGGATGACACTTTCATTATCCTCCTTCAAAACCCACAGCTCCTGACGGCCCTAAATCAAGCTCTAGTAGAGGTCAGTGACTCGGGGCCGCCGACGGCCGAGCCGCTCTGCTCCCCGCTAGCCAAGGGCACCGACCGCAAAGGAAAGGGCTCCAGGTGGCCTGAACAACCTAGCTCCATCGCCTTGGTGGCAACAGGCCCAAAGTGCCCGCCGAGGATCCGCCCCAGTGACTTGCCCTCCGCTCGGACACGCGCGGGGAGGCTGCTCCAGGCTCCTTCCCGACTGACGCTGAAGCAGCTTTGCAGCCCGCAGGCACCCCCTGCTCTATTTACCGCGGCCGAAACAGAAAGGCCACGCAAAGCACTTTCCTCCACCGAAACACAGCGCAGAGCCGCAGTAAACACCTTTGTTTCCTAATTGAAATCGTACATCACTCGCCTAAGTGGTACTAAATCAGCAGCAGGCACCGCTCACGATGGAAGCGCCAGGGAACGGCTCCTGCTCCATCGCCAGGCTCGGCGATGCAGGGGCAGGTCTGGGGCTGGTGTCAGTCACGTTCCTAATCCAGCAGCCACCCTCCCATCACACGGRTCTAGTTCCTTCTTGCGGCATCCTCCTCTTCCTCACCTCCTCCCTGCATCCGCAGGAGCTCCCGGCCTTCATCCCGCAGGCAGAGGGGACCAAGYAGCCACCTCCAGGCTGAGCCTCTCCTGCGGGTCCCCCCGCGTGCCAGGCTGGCCCTTGATCCCCCTTTAAGGCAGCTTGGCCTCGCAGGAGCCGTGTAAGGGCATCTTATCCAGGCCAGGCCCCTGACCCACAGCTTAGAGGCAAATACTGGTTTTATTTCACTGTAAAAATGACAGCTTGTGGCAAAAATAGCCTTTTATGAGAATCATCAAATTAGCTCTAAATCCTCTTTTAACGTGCTCCTTCCTTGCAACTCCTCAATCTCTCCCATAATGACTCTCTCGCTACTGCTTTTAACAGATCCAAGTTCCTATCTCACTCAAAAGCCTTAAAGCTTTAAGAATGAAGGCAAACATAAAAGGCTTTTACACCAATTCTGCCTTTAAATTAACCCTTTCCATCCCAGCAAATAGGAGAACTATTTCTCCTTGTTGTTCTGGACACCATGTGAATCTAGCTGAGCTAATACATAAGCAGCAGTGATTAATCCAGCAGAGTTTAGTCTCTGTCCTCAACAGGCCAGCAAGCAATTCACCATTTCACTGATTTTATCCACAGGGTTCGCCAAAGAATTTTCAGGCAACAGTTTGACGTTTTTGGAAATATGGAACCAGAAACGTTTATCCACGTTCATCCATTTCGAAGGGGCCCACAGGCCTCACGGAGCAGTCTCTGCCCCTGCRCAATGGGCATGCCAGCTCAAAAAAATTCATATTTGCAAGCTCAAAATGCACCTTCTGCTAATGCTGATGAGTGARCACACCCTCCCATGGCCTCCAGAGCTTCGAGACCCTTCCTGCCTTCAGCTTTTCCCTTCTCTCTGCAAAGATCTGCAAAACAAACAAACGAGCAAAACCCCTCTATTTACCTTACCTGTCCTGCGCGGCTCTTCTGCTCAAACCCCATGCCAATAATAATAATAATTGCAGTTTAGTTACTTGACAGAGATTATTCCTAATTTACTAGTGTATTCACACAGCTTACGAGTGGAAACGTAATCTATGAGCTGAGCCATTTTTCACTGCCCCGCTGCCACAGCAGAACCACAGGGAACATCTCCCCTCTCTCGCAGAAACAAGGTGTTTTTTCCCTTAGTTTGATTTTCATTTCCCATGCAGCTATTAGAAGAAACCCATTCATCAAAGCTATAGGTTTTCCCTCTGAAAACCTTTGACGTTTAAAAGCTTTTGACTGAAATATAACATATTAATAGAAACAGTGATTGCACAGCCCTCTGCTGACCTTCCATAGGCTGAAATTGCTTATTTTGCTAAATTTATTTGCCACCCATTTATCAATCTACATCTAAGGTGGTTTTAAAGGTCATAAACCAAACAGCCACTGAAATATGATTAAAAAATATGGAAATAAATTACAAACTCATAATGTTATCCCTTCTTGTGACTCAGTGGCAGAAGCCAGGATGAAGTATGGGAACTTGTTCAACATCTTGTGTATTTTGGGATTCATTACCTCCAGGCAGTTACACCAGCCCATTTATTCACCATGCGTTGCTTTGTTTGCCCTGAAAAAGAAGATTACATGAGGAAAACTCTGGGTCCTAATCAGACTAAGAAAAGGCTCCGTTCTTTCCTTAGGAGGATGATGCTGTCCTTGGTGACCAGGCTCCATTTACTAACAGGGATTTAAAACTGCCACAGAGTTACATCAAAAAAGTCAAGGTGAATCTTAACTTGAAGATCTAAGGCARGTACACATGTGGTTGTAATAAAATAACACGGTTTGGAAACAACTGGGTGCAAGCTCCAGAAGGCAGGAATTTGGGGCAGCTCAGCTGGAAACTGCACAGGAAAGGGGACGGGCGCTGTGGAACCTGCAGTGTGAGCTGYTAAAGCTCATCAGAAGCATCGTCAGGGCCTAAACTGCTCTTATTTATGSGGAAGACCCGCTAGTTTTGGTAAAACCACGAAGGCCGCATACACGTTGACACCCCCAGTAGAGCTCTTACCTGCGGTGGAGCCACAGGGCTAGGACTTCCCCACAGCCCTGCACGCTGAGGGCACATTGCCAAGTTTTGTGCCGTATCAATCAGCTTTCCAGGAAACTCTCTTCTGCATTACGAAAAATGCACCGTTTTTTTAAAGAAGAGCAGATCTCCAAAGAAAGACCTTGTGTTTCTCTGGCAGGGGTGTGCAGCCTGAGGGGCAAAACATGCACAGCACAGCTCCCAAGCTGCGATCCCTTCTCGCTGTTGGTTTTGGTGCCTTTTTTSCTCCGCTGGAATAAAACGATTAATGAATTATTAATAAACGAGAGATGTGCATAGCAGATAGACGCTGTTTTATAAAGACCTCTTAAAAGACAACACGATGAAGATAAGAATAAGCAAGGCAGTAAAAAGGCCAGATGAAAGCAACCAGCAACCTTGCAAGAACAGCAGGAGAAACACTAAATCCGGCAGATGAATGGAAAGGCCCCCTGATCCAGCCTCCACATGGAGATAAAGATGGAAAACGCACCCAGTGCACGGTAATAGAGCCAGGAATGCAGCCTGGCCCATCAGAGCAGCAACATGCAAGCCTATTGCTGGATTTTGTCCAAGACAACAGAATCCRAAGGTAAAAGAGCGTGTGAAAAGGGTCTTAGGGCAGTTAAGAAAAAGACGGGTCTTGTGACTGAGAAATTCCCACGCCACATCAGTGGGAATCTGTTCTAGGGCTCTACCTTGGGAAACTGGGGGGTATATAAAAGGTTCAGAAGCTGCAAGAAGGAGGAATATGTTCCCACAAAACCACATGCACCAGCAGCTTGATATCCTAAGCATCGTTTCTCCAGGAAAACAGGCCAAAACAGCTCACTGCGTGTCACCTATATCACCCAGATCTACTTTTTAATACTGCACTCTGCAAATCCCAACTCCACAGAGGCTGCCTTGACCTTATAGAAACGGAAAGGGGGCAGACTCAGGTAATTGATTTTACTGACATAAATGCAGAGGATTCTTGGTGGATCAGGCTCAACACTTGTAAGATGCTTCAGCAATTCCTCCAAGTCCAATTAGCAACTGATGTGCAACRCGTCGAGAAAGTCTGCAACTAAGGCCTGGGGCCTATTAACACCCTTATTACCTGCAGAGCTGGTGATGTTTCCAGCATAAAATGAGTTCTAAAAAATTATATTTTAAATAAGGGTCAAGTGACTGAATGAAGAGGCGTAAACGGCATTTTATGGCGCTCTGTAATAGAGCTGTAGCAATAAAAAAAATAAGCGAGTTAGAAGGAATACACAGCCATTCTGAATTATACGACCACAAAATTGTCTTGACTGACTCTTTTCCTTAATGCTTGCACTGACTGGCACAGTTGGATCACAGAATTTGCTCTGAATATATTAACATTTATTTWAAAAAATCAATTTTGATATTATGAAATGCCTCTCTAATTTACCACAGTGCAATTTGCTGCCAGGAAGCCACTGGCTTTGCCAGACAGACACCCTGGGAGCTCATTCTGCCGTGTCATTCCTTTCAAGAAAATTATTTGTTTGCATTTCATAATAATGTTCCTGGTGGGGAACCGGGGGAGATGATGGAAGTCAGGCAGGAGGAGCTCCTGGTGGCTCTTGGACTGCTTCTTACACACTCTGTAACGTAAAAAAAGAGTATTTCACTGGCATAATCAACCACAGGCAAGAAGTTTTTGACCATTAGTTTTAATCCACTTTTGAGGCCCTCACAGACAAGCAGCTAGAAACCAGGGGCTAGTTCTGAGCTCACTAACATGCATGAAGTCCAAATACAGATGTTTTCCTTCAGATAAGCATCTATGATGCTCCCTGGTAAAAGAAAAATAATCCGCGTGAACTCATAGGTCTCAGTCATCTCAGCCTCCTCCTGCAGATACTGAGCAGGTATCTTGTGTCCAAGTGCTCCCCGGCTTCTCCAAAATTAATAATAAATAAACAACACACAAAAAAATAGCTCCCATCCTCATGCTACCACCAACATGAACCTYCTCCTGCATCAGGGAGTCCAGGAGTCGGACCAATGTCCAAGACACTGTTGGATGAGGKGGTATCTCATCCATGAGTCCAGATCAATCCAGGGAAAGCCACGTSCAGCTCTTAAGAGCTTAATGACTTAATGACTTGATAATGAGTCACTCCTACCAGCACCTGGAGACCCAGTTCTCCCCTCCAGCACGTGCAAGGTTTGGGCGATCCCTTCCTTGCAGCCCAAGAGCAGACCGTGGTACAGAAGTGTCACCCAAAGGCCACCACGACAAGCAGAGCATCACGTCACTGCCCAGCCCTGCTGTCCTCAGCCCAGATCCCGTCTGCTGGCAGGCACCAGCTCGGGGCTCTGCAGAGAACTTGCAGACTTGTGACACAGCCCTCAAAAYGTGCCCCGGGGCACCAACCACCCGACTGACGGCTTGAGAAAGGGACCTGCAAGGGACGCTGTTATCACCCTGAGCGAGGCTGGACTTACAGAAGGCTCCCGAGTAAAGCTGCAGACAGTGTTTATTTGATGAAATGCCTCCTTCAGCTAAAGAATAGCTGCATCAATTAAAAATACACCTTCACAAAACACAAGTTTCCAAGACAAAAGCCCTTCTGCCTCACTGCTGAGATTCATCAGGCTGCCAGGGATTCAGCTGCCAAGAGCTCAGCAGAAACTGAAAAATCAATTATTTATGCCGTGATCCAGTGTTTACAACAAAGCTGTTCACCTCGCGCGGAACCGGGTGCCGGGAGAAAGGCCCGAAAGGCCCTTGGAAACCTTTGGACAAGGAGCTCAGTTTGGCTCGAAAGATCCCATTTAGAGCAGCCGTTTTCCCAAGACTTGCTACCCCGCTGGGCGCGGATAAGAAGGAATTTGGCAGGAAAGAGAGGCGCTCTCCAAGCCGCGYGCTTCTGGCTTAATAACAGTAAGCAACTTGCAAGACGTTTGGCTCTCGGTTGGGGCTGTCCCAGCTGCCTCATTAAGCATTTTGTGCAAGTTTGGAGACTCGGKTTTAGTGTACGCCGCCGCTAATTGCCTTACTCTTCAGATGTGCAACAACAGGCCTCCCTGAAACAGGTTTCCACCAGCATCAGCCAGGGATTAACTAATTAGTCAGGAAAAAAAAACCCACAGATTTTCTTGATATAATATTACGTAGATAATTAAAGCTAAAAAGCTGCGTCAAAGAAGGACAACCTATTTCTAAGAGCCAGCTCTTGGCTTGATTATTCCCTAATCATAGGTTTTCTTATCCTCTGTCATGCCTGAGGCACAAAAAAAAGTCAAAATTGGACACACATCCAATTAAGTAGCAAGATATTATTTACTCACGCCTTTAGAGATCAAAATGAAAACTTTCCTATTTTTATTTACCTATTAATGAAAGACTAACCAGAAAAAAARCAATTATTTGCCTAGCGTGTAAATATGGTTACATACAGGAAAGAGGCAGCCTCCCTCCCAGTCACACCGAAGGCAGCACAGGTGGGGCACAGGGATATGATGCCATTTCTGATGCATTTGGGATTTAACCAACAAACACAGCGTGCAAACCAGTTGCAGAGCAAAGGAGGAAAGATGACAACMTATTTTTATTAGAGATGGCCCAAATACTTCGCCCAGCAACAGGTCCACAGGTCAGGAAGTGTGAGAGACAAGTAAGAAAACAAGTGAAAAGTAGTTGCAAATAGAGGGGGAAAACGCAAGAGAAGAGCAGCAGGAAAAGCATTTGAACTGCCTCCAAAGCAATAACGTTACAAACTGTTATGAACTCTTTATGGGAACACGACTGTCAGCCAGCGCAGCTGGGTTTCCACGGCACACTCAACGCGGGCAGCTTGGAGAGCGGGGCTGGATGAAACCACCCACCTGGTGCATCAAACAGGCTGTTGGGAGCAGCAGGGCAGGAGCCCCGGCCAGACCCTGCCTTTGGAGGGTGCTTTTCCGTGCCGGGAGCCGCGCAGGGAGGCACTGGAGACGCCAGCAGCCGCTGTCCCCGACCACAGGGCGCCTCGGGAAGAGCCTTCGGGTCAAACCACCATCATCCTCGCTGCGCCCGGGCGAGGCGATAAGCACCGAGCAACCACAGCGCAGTGTCCTGGCTTGTTTTAACACAGCCTGATCTAATACAAAGCTCTCTAATTGCATGCAGGAGGAGAAAGAGGATGAGGATGGGGCTGTGGCCTCCTGCACGCGGGTCCTGTGGGTCTGCACAGGCRTATTCAGCAGAGGAGGCAGCAATCCTGCCTGCAGCAAGAGCAGGCTGGCGACCTTCCTCCCGCATCAGGAACACAAGGTGCCATTTACAGCTAAGGATTCCTGCTCTGACCTAACTAAGATTACTCAGACATGAGTGAGAAAGCAGCCGAGTCAACTCACTGACGAACATCAACGAGAGAGCAGCCGTCCAGGTGCAAAGGATACAACCCCGAGCAATCACTCCACGGCCTCAGAGAGGGTCTGGGATAATTTTTCCCCTCGTGGACACTACTTTTCCTCTGGCAGGTACCTGTAGGACACGAGCCCATGTCTGCAGACAGATAACGCTCCTTCCTTATGTGCAGGCAGGAGAAAGGGACAGGAGGCATCAGCTCATTACTGACCCCAATCACAGTTCGGGCACCAAATCCCGCCTCAGAGAACATGCAGCGAAATATTCATAACTTGACTGCAGGAGGTAAAACCTAACAGGACTGCAGCTCGGAGAGGGAGCGTCCCGGAGCGCTCGGGAGGCGCGGGCCGGAGCGCGCCCCTCGGGTTTCATCTCAGAGACCAAAACTCGCCAGCATTTCATTATGATCTTATTAACGTTATGAGATCCGGGGAAGAGCGTGGCAACAGGCAGAATAGAATTTCTTTGTATTATTATTATTTCAGCTAGGTACCTGTAACAAATCAGCTCTATTATGTCCCTGGGCTTTCTCTTTGGCTTCCCTAATCTCATTGCCACTACATAACCTCCAGCTGCCTTTAAATCTGACTGCCATGTGCCACTTTCCTATTTAAATCTCCTTGCTTTTTATTGGCTTCATTTTTTAACTGCATAATTTACATTTGGATCCCAGTGGCTATAATAAAATGTCCAAGTGAGTCATTTTCATTGTCTCTCCACAACACCAGGAAATCCCACATGACTCCATTTCTTCACTCCGCCTGAGTTATGGGGGGCAGTAAAAGCTTTCTTATTCTGGCTACATCGTAAGTTTTGGCGCTTGAGACTATTTTGGCTGTGCTAAATAGAGCTGGGACTGTGGGTTATGGTGGTTTTGTGTACATTTAGATCAGCCCCGATGGATATCGACGGATACCGATCATTTTCCTCCAGAAAGGAGAGTGAGTTTTCTGCCACATCCTCTTGGCTGATGCCCCTTTTGGGGTGGCTCCTTCTCCCAAGTGGAGCCTGCCTTCCACCTCTCCCTCCCAAGGATGCTCCAGCACCTCCTGATACCCGGCCAAGAGCAAGCACATTTTTCTCGGGTAAAGAAAAGCACAGGCACAACAGAGGGGCTCGTAGAAGTCATTGGGGCAAAGCATTTTCCAGCCACTATGGGCTACAACAGAATCATTCACTAAACGCAACCACTTTCTCCCTGGAGCCCGGGCTGCGTCCCTGCTTTGTGGTTAGTCCCTTGGGAGCAGGGACTTGGCCCTTTCAGCTTCTCGTTTCCTTCCCCAAAAGCCCAGGGCTGGACTGCAACCACAGCCAGCTCTGTCCCAGACTTAGGCTGGAGAGGGCACCTAGTGAGCCCTGCACCAAACCAACAGAACAGGGCAGCCCTCAACGGGCACCAGCCAACAGTGCAGCAGCCTCTGCTGGGCAACGTCTTCCTGGGCTTGAAATTCCCAATTTTTAGAAAACTATTTTCTTTTTTTTTTTGTCCCCAACCCATGATTTAATTCTTCACCCTCCTCCGCAGTTGTGTAGACATTTACATGCCAAATGCAAGCAGGAGAGATGTGAAACCTTAACGCTGTGGCTGCAAAGCCCCACGACAAATCCAACCACTTGGAAGTTCCCTCAAGCACCTGCTTAAACATCTCTACCTCACACCAGGGCTTTGCTGGGCTGCTCTGAGCTCGCGGCTCTCAGAGCCCCAGCGCTCTGTGCCTGGCTCTCATTAATGCGTTGGGCATTCATGGTATCATCACCCATTCGCAATCTTGTTTCTTAGCGAGATCAGAAGTAACCGTGCTAGGAAGTTCCTTTAGTAACAAGTCTCCAGGAATAACCCTGCCTCTTCAGGCTGAAATCTGGGGCTGCAAGCGATGGACAGACCTCATACCTTCAGCTGGCTGAATATTCTGAGTGCTCAGCCGAGGCAGAGGTTTTTAAAAGCAATAAATACAGATATCAGACCTCAGTGCTGCTCTGCAATAACATCACTGTCAGGAAAGGGTTCGTCCCGTTGAAGCTTGGACGCCCCACAGTGAGGATGCCCCTCCTCATGCCTGCGGAGGGATCGTCCGGCAGGAATCACGCATCCTGAGCGGGGCCAAGGACCCTAAGAGGGCAGATTGAGACAGGCCCTTCCTCCCTTGAGGCTCTTCAGTTTTCTTTCTCTGCATGTCAAAGCAGATGGCCACTGGCCACATATTTAGCTAAATAACCAGAGATCCATTTCCCAAACGGTTATACTCCTCGCTATACTTCCACTTTGGCAGCAGTATGAGCCAACTGGTACATTCTTTCCAAAAACAACAACAAAAAAGAGATTCAACAGCATTAGAATTAAAGGCACCAAACACAACATGAGGCACCTGCCTCTGCTCACACTTAGCAGACTCACCCCACATCTCTCTTCTTCCTCTCCACCCACACAAAGGTAAGTGGGACCCCACCTTCACAAAGCAATTAGTCCTGGTGTGTTAACTAGTTACAGCTGTGATGATCTCCTAGACAAGGAGCATGCTATTCCATGCAAGTGATGCTGCCAGGGAAGTGTTAATTTCCTTCTACGATTAATCCAACTGGGTGAAAACGACCTGCTGCAGCCACCCCAAAGCCATGAGCTGCTGTACGAACACCCCACTCGACAGCAGCTCGAGTCAGCTCCTCCTGCACCGTGCACAGGCTGCAGAGGCAGCTCCATGGTGGTGGGAAGTCAGAGGGAAGCTCTGGGTTGTGTCGGCTTCACTCTGCCTTTCATCTCCGCCAGTGCATCAGAGCTCCAAACCGGGCTCGGCCTTTGGGCAGTGCTCTAATAAAATTATAGAGCTGCAGGAGATTATAGAGCTGCAAAGCAAATGCACGTTGCTGCTTTGTCAATGCCCCAGAGGAGGTGTCTGTTCTGCAGTCTGTCACAGGCTTTGCCCCTCCACTGTGACTGCTGCGATGCAGGAGACAGGAGCAGGGCATCACAGSCACGTGAAGCTCTCTCCAGCAGAGCTGATTTGTTGTGATAAACTCTTAATGAAATTGAGAGTTTTGCCAACAGGAGCTGGAAAGGATCCATGGGAAAGGGGGACCTAAATGAAGAGTCTCTTCCTCCCTCTGCAGCAGTCTCAGCCTGGTGTTAGGCACAGCTTTGCTGCAGAGCATCTCAGCTGATCCTAGGGCCACGAGGGTAGCTGCAAGCAAGGGCTCTTGCAGGGCGCTGCAAATCCTCGGGCTGAGCTTTGGACAACAGCCTCTCAGGAAAGCAAAATCACAGAAAATAGAAAAGAAATAAAAGAATGTTCTGTATTCTTGACAAAAGCTCCACAATACTTGCAAAATTCAGCCCTTGCAGTCGAAAGGGGAGACAGTTTCAGCCATCCCGCTCCGAAGGCAGCCTTTGCTGTCCCTCGGTCCTGGCGTGCACGTGGGGACAAGCTTGACATTGCAGATAGGTCGGTGGCACCTTGCAGTTTTACTGCTGTGCTCTCGCACGGTGATCTGGATCCGTGTCAGCCCAGGCGGGCAGCGCCACCCTCAATGGTTGGGGACAAACACCGTCCCAGCCTGTGCTCCGGTGCCCGGGCCAGCCTGAGCATCGTCACTCGGGGGTGACGCTCTTAATGCTTAATTAGGATGTGTGATCAGCTACGGAGACAAGGCGAGGCTTGTCTTTCAGCTTGGCATCAAATGAAATATCTGCCGCGTCGTGCTGTTAATGAACACACACATCGCTGGCACGGCTGCTGCATAATTTATCACCACAAACGCTGCCTTTCTCCAGAGTTTTCATAGGTCTCTTATCTTTATTTATAAAGTGTTAATCTACCTAAAAAAGGCAAAGACAAAAGTTCGTGTGTGAGCCCTAAAATGTGGTAAAATAATGAAAATGTCAGTGGAGAGGAAGGGATTCAATGGCATGTTTCCCTGCTCTCAGACACCACAGATTCCCGAGGTTTGGACTGCTCTGGCAATTACAAAGCACCAGATGAGCTCCTGGAAATCTCCCATCCACTGCCGGCCAAGAAATCCTCAGGCCTCGGGCACAGAGCAGGATAAGGGCCCTGCTCCAAATAAGTGTAGCATTTTCAGTCCATGTCAAGGATGTGCTAAATCTCAGTCGGAATGTGGACTCTCAAATGTCCAGTTATTAACCCAAAGGGCAGATGGGGAGTGCGGGAGAGCACATTGCTGTGGGGCCGCCTCTGCTCTCGCCTCTATGCAGCTCCTACAGCCCCCACTCTTTGGGCCACTTCAAAGCAGTAAAGTCTCAAAAACCTCCTTTAAATTATAAATTCAGTGTAGCAATTATGTAGACTTAGAAAATTTGCCCTTGCACATTTTTTGGGTCAAAACTCTGCTGGGATCCTGTGTGCCCACGAGGAGAAAAATATCTATTTTGCTTTGTTTTTAAAGAGGTTTGATGTTCATAGGTAACAACCGCGTCGCACACGTAATTTGTGTAGTGAAGAGCTCTACTTGTCCAAAGAGATCTCCCCCCAAAAAGGTAAATACTTGTATGGAAGTCTGAAAACGTCCCCACTCACCAAACCAAAGCAACTGCAACACTCAAAGATTCAAAAGGAAAAAGAGTCTTTGGCAGGATGGATGTAAAAGAACCAGATAACATCCCCAAAGACAGAAGAATTTGTTTGGAAGAGCTTTTAAACATCTCGGCGCTAACCAACGCATCAGTGAGACGTTTTGACAGGAACATTCTGGTTCCATCAGCACTTCAACAGTAAATATTTCCAGACCATATTTTTCTGAAATACGTAAGCAAGCCGGTTAGTTGAACACCTTCATCACCGTTGGGCTCCTCAAAGGTAATCAAGGCTGGTCTAGCCAAGTAATTCCAAGCCATACAGTTTCATGGCTGCGGAATAAACTCCTTGGGATTAGTAGGATCCTTCGGGCCGGGCCGGATGCCAGGGCAAACCCTTCCTCAGCCAGCCAGTCATTCCAGGCCAGGCTTTGTGGCAAGCGACGTGGATTGGAAAGAAGTGATGGGCGACTTTGTGACCTGCTTGAATAAGAGCAGCAGAGCCTGGAACATCATCTCCAAAGCCTCAGCCCTCAGATGTCCTTGGACACAAGGATCTGCTTGGAATTCACTCTAGGGATAAAGACACCAATCAACATGCCAAGAGGCTAGACAGAAAGGCGTAGGCTCATTTAATCTTGCTATGTGCACTGCAGCAATGCTGTCCTGCAATATTCACTTACATTCCAGTTCTCAGCCTCTCTTTGGTTATTTATTAGCACCCCAGCTAGACCATCTAGGACCTTTGGTAGGACCATTAGTCACTGCTGTTATTAATCTCAGGAACCGCAAAGCTTCACACGACTTCGGTATGGGAAGAAAACAATAGATCACCCCCGCATGCACCACTCTGATATTTAACAGAGATCAGAGAGGCCTAAGGGAGCCCCCGGACTTTTAATAAGCCAACGTGCAGTCCAGCCCACAACGTCTACAGGTAACTAGCTCATGCAGAGCACGTTCAGGTGTTTAACACACACAGGAACAAGCGCGAGTCACCACCCAGTATGGCTCCGGTGCTGCTGTCACAGGGATGTAGGGACATCAGTGCTGTCCCTACACAAGGTGTTAGCTCCAAAGTGTCCCGCAGTTTCTTGGGCACATTTGAAGGGGAGGCCACCTCACCTGCCCACGTTGCCATTTTGCTAGAACCCGGGAAGTCAACCAGGAGGTGGCGGGCGCCATAATGAGCGTTTTCCTTTTGTTTTTATAGCTCTGATTAACCTTTGCTAGGAAAACAATCACCTTAACCTTGGAAAGGAGGCGTGTTAACGACCGCTTCAGTTTAGGGGCTCGCAATCCCTTTACAAATATAACCACTCTTCAGATGTGAAACTCAACAAAAACGGGTATTGGCAGCACGGATGTAGTTAATCTATTAAGCAGTGTTTTGGTGACATCTTTCTAAATCTGTATTTGCTCAAGCACATAGCGATCATTTGTATATTGCTCTGGAAAAGGTTAGATGCTGTCAGGTAAAATTCATCATATGCTAGTCCCATAATTAGCAGCATTTTTCCTTTTATCTGTTTCTCTGTCACCGTGCAGAAGCACCTAGAAAGGTTGGTGTACATTTTGCACTGCCTTTCTCTTGCACAATAATAGAAATGTTGGCTGGACTGTGGAAGCAAATTTGTTTTCCCCAGGGTTTTGAAGTCAGAGATTATCTTGTTGAGCTGCAGAAGAGCGAAGACCATTTTTATTCAAATAAACCCATTAGAGTAGCTCGGATTAAACTAGTGGTGCTCAGGATGATGGAGTCTCAAATTTTTCAGGAGAAAATAAAAAGAGGCCTGTGTAACTCGGAGCAGGAAGAGCAAAGCCAGCACGCTCGAGGTGCGTGGAGCTCATTGCAGCGAGCTGGCTGCTCCGTGCACGCAGACCTCAGACCCCCACGGATCCCATAACACACAGCCTGGGAAACGGCCTCAATTCCCAGTTCCATCTAATCAGAGTTTCCAACCAGGAAAAAAAGAAATAAAAAGAGGGAAAATAAAAGAGGGAAGGCCGGAGAAGCCCTGGTTGTGGCAGCGAGCAGCCGTTGGCCTGAGCGCGAGCAGATCCCGTGGGTCCCGCTGGTGGAATAGCGGCTCGGGACAGCGGCTTGGCTCCTCGCTTCCGCGGCGAGCACAGGAAAACGAAGGCTGGTGCTCGCGGGACGCCCGAGCCCGTGTCCTGTGTGGGTGACGGTGCCTGCAGGGACGGTAGTGCCGCTGCGAGCGCCCGCGGGACACCTGAGCCCATGTCCCGCATGGGTGACAGTGTCTGCAGGGACGGCAGTGCTGCCACGAGCGCCCGCGGGACACCCAAGCCCATGTCCCATGCAGATGGCAGTGTCTGCAGGGACGGCAGCACTGCCGCGAGCGCTCGTGGGACGCCCGAGCCCGTGTGGGTGACGGTGCCTGCAGGGACGGCAGTGCCGCTCAAGTGCCCACGGGATGCCCGAGCCCATGTGGGTGACGGTGCCTGCAGGGACGGCAGTGCCACTCGAGCACCCGCGGGACGCCTGAGCCCATGTGGGTGACGGTGCCTGCAGGGACAGCAGTGCCGCCACGAGCGCCCACGGGATGCCCGAGCCCATGTGGGTGACGGTGCCTGCAGGGACGGCAGTGCCGCCGCGAGCGCCCGCACGCTTGGCCGGGCTGCGCGCGGGGCTGGCGCGCCGCACGGCGGGGACAGGCTACCCCCTGCTGGAGGCAGCGCCGGAGCGGGACGGAGCTGCCGGCCCCGCAGCCCCGTGCTGCTCTCCTCCCGGCCGGCCCTTAYGGAGAACCATCTCCAGCAGCGGCAGCTTCCCGGTGTCAGCCAGGTTCACATCCCCTCTCCTGTCTCACGGCCAAGCTCTCCCCATCGCGGAGCTTTCATGCAGTGTTTTTGTCTCTTTCGGGGTGCCAGGCTCATCCACGCCGCGATGCTGGGAGGAACAGGGGTATCTTCCCATGACCCTGCAGCAGGGAGGCCAAAACCTCCTGCATCCCTGGATTTCTTCTAAAACCCCACAGGCTCCTTCTCCAAATCATCTGCCAATGATGTAGAATAGAAAGACCCACCTCACTCGCCAGGCCCCACTGAGGGATCCGTGCGTCAGTGACGGGCTGAGGGTGACCCTGCTCCCCCAGACCTGATGGAAGCGCGAGCTGCCGCTTCCAGGGAAGGTCTGCAGCACGGCACTTCCACCGCGGCCACGGCGCAAGGGGCCTCTGGCGACATCCCAGGCGTCAGACCACGTCTAAGGGGAGTTTTTTAGACGTTGAAAGCGCTTTCCATAAGGAATTACTTGATGTTCTCTGATTCAGCCACCCATGGAACAAATTCATGGGGAAACTTAACAGAACTACTAAGAGAAACCAGGCATTAACCTTACCCGAGTCATTGGGCCTCACTGCAATACAGTGCAAAGGTACTTTCAAAGCACACGCAGCGTAATCCGCACCCGTGCTGAGTCAGAGACAATCAACATGGACTCTGTGAAAGGAAGAATCGTTCCCTTAATTCGGGTAATCTGTGTTTAAAATAATAGTTCAGCCTCCTTGCTACCTCTGTGAATCTGCACTTAAGCTCTTATCCCACTGGCCTCCTTAACTAGCTAATTACATATGTTTCAATGCTGTTTACAGAATCGTACAAAGTAGATCTGGTTTCATTTAATCCATAATAAATAAAACCATGACTGCACCTCGGTAAGTATAATGTGACCTTGGTATTTTCATTTTAATAAAGATACAAAATTGCCAAGATATGTAACTCTCAGTGTTAATAATTTAACAAGGCAATAGACCTTTAATTAAAAACAAGTTTAAGGAGGCTGCTAAGTGATTTTGGTAATGATTCAAGGACCAATTACAGAAAAGATCTCACTCTTTGTTTTCTAATTAAAGATATTGGAAACAGCGATGCTGAGAAGTTCTGTTGTTAACTCTTTTTGTTAAACTGAGGATATTTACATACTCGGTATTAGAAAAGTCTAGCAAAAAGAAAAAAAAACACCACAGGCTCCTCCCTAACATACATTCAATTTTAAAAGGAAAAGCAAGCGAATCGCTCCTGCTGGAGCAGGAGTTATTGCTCCTGCTGCTCCGTGCTGGCTAGAATATACAGCCTTCAGGGTTACTGCTCCATCAGCCTTACAGGAGGATTTAGCACCCCATAAAGCCCCTCGGCCGTGCGGAGCGCGGACGGGGCAGCCGGAGGCTGCGCGGCCCCACGGGTGCTCCGACACCAGGGGACATGGGGCACCGCATCGTGACACCTCTTGGCCTCCCCGGAGAGGCCACCGAGGGTTTCCCTCCCAGCGCACGCTGCAAAACCAAAGGCAGGGCTGAACGAAACCCCGGAGCCTCCGGCGAGCCCGGCCCTCCCGCAGTAAAGGCCAGGCGCGCCGGCTCTGCAGGGAGCAGTAACTCACCCAGGCTCCGGAGCGTGGCACGCTCGGTGCAGGGAGGGGTTTATGGGAGAGCTTAGTAATGGTTTTACTGTTTTATGAGAGGCCAAATTAACAGTTTGCTGCTACTGAAAGGGGAATGTTCCCCTGGCCCTGTCCTAAACGCTCCCACTACCTGGTGCCAGCTCAATGCGCAGGAACACCAGCTGTGTGCACCAAAACCAACCTAGCAAGAAAAATATATAAAAAGAAATCCAAACAAGAACTGTTTTAGCAGGTTAGCAACTTGCTCACCTTGCAGAGCACCGTGCATGGCGTGTCCAGGAGCGGGACGTCGCCACCTCCCTCGTGGTCATGGCTCGCTCGGCAACGCAGCCACCCTGTTATCAGAGCAATAACCTGGGTGAGAGATACAGAAAAACCCCTTCTCCACTTCCAATATTTTTGCAGCATTTCAATTAAGAGCCACTACATTCTTCTGTTCCACACGGCAAATGAATTTCCCATAACTCACACTACCCTGCTCAGATAAACCTTTCTCTTTTCATCCTGTACACAGCCAAGCAGCAGCCAAGGACAGTTCACTTAGCTGAATAATATGCACTGGTGCTAAATGAAAATTAAACCATAAATATTTTAGAATACCTGATTTCCTGGATAGTAAAAGTGAAATGTATCATTTGTATAAACTATCCTATTCATTATTTCTTTTCTCATTTCATAAAAATCAAATCCCTAACAAGAACCTACATAAATAGAGCTTCAGCTCTCATCTGGAGAAGTTTAATCAGAAAGCTCTTCAGAAATATTTTATTCCTTTTATCAGAATATTGATGGAAGTCATAATTCACCTTAATGGGAGAAAGTTTCCCTTCTTCAGTTAAGAAATTCATCAAGACACTTCTTGTTGGTAAGACCTGACATAAATTTGCTTGCTTTTTCCTCTACTATTTGATCTCAGCGCTTTATGAATTTTTGATTCCCTGCTCTCAATTTTCCACAAGCATATTCAATTAAAGAAATTAAAAAACAGTTGTTGAACCCTAATTACCTCATCAGCAAATGGTTCTTTTATTACACAATGGGTGACATATGCCCCTCTCTTCAGGTGGAGTCCTTATAAAACTGGATCACATGAAACCTTTCCTCCTTTATTGGTGCTACTAGCAAACAGCCTATCAAGCCATCCAACTCAACGCGGTAATTCCCCTGTTAAGGCAACTATCCGACGGCTATTGCAAAAGAAACAATTTCCTGGGAAATAAAAAAGGGAGATGGAAACATCAAGTACATCAAACATTTTGTCCATGCAAAAGGGCAGGCCCTTTTCTTCACACCACCAAGAGGAAAGAAGGATGCATGCGGGCCCTGGGAAGCACTTTAGCATAGCTGCTCTCCAGGGTCAAGGCGTTAGGGTTTTAAAACAGTGGTACTCCACAAGCATTACCATTTAAAGGTAATTTGCTTAGACAAACAAGGGCTTTCTCCTACTTTCTCAGATGAGCTCAAGCGCTGGCTCAAAGGCCCCTCTCTTGGGGCAACTCGCAGCCACTGCTGACTTGATTGAAGAGCCATGATTTCATGACGTCAAAAATCAGTCACTCACCTCAAATGATTTCATGACTGAGACAACCACCAAGAGGAAAAGGGTCAAGACACAAATTTCTACTCTGAGGTTACCTCACACAAGAGGATTTTCAGAGAAGACACCTAAATAGACATTTTAGAAGAGAATTTATTAACATTCACAGTACAGTCAAGTCAGTTTTACTGCATTAGGCCTAAGTAGTTTTAGGTGCAACTAAGACTGTGGGATAAGAGTTGTCACAACAGAATAAAAATATAAGAGCATCTTAAAATGTGATAACCACAAAATAAACTCCAAAGTGCTTTTAGTAATTGAATTGATGTTAGTCTCTGTAGACAGATATCCCTGATAATTTATACAAAAAGCAATCCCATTACTATTTTAACTATATACTCTTCCTTCCTCAAAAGTTACAGGCTTTTAAAGGATGTTTTTGCTGGAAATATCACCTCGGGAGCTGGACTGCTAATAAATTCTTCACCCTACAGAAAGTCTTTGGAGGGAGGGAGGACGACATGAGGGAAAGCAAGATTCTCTGCCAATACATTAACATAGGTTTAAATAGGGCATTGTTGGCAGCTCAGAAAGTGTGGGAGAAAAACATTTAGACGGGTTCGATTCAGCCAATCACACTGTTTAAAGAGCCTGGGAAAACACGCAGGATGGAACAAGGTAACACATTTATGAACTCCAGAAATCAACAAAATGTGCCTCTTTTCTACAAGCCTCAATCAGAGTAGATTTGCTACGTATTTGTAAAGCGTTTTACCTACTGCAGTCAAGAGGCTGAAAATGACGGCCTAGTTCCCTCAATAGGATGACGAGAAAAGGCAGTCAAGAAAGAAGTTTTAGGTTGGATTTTACTGCATTTCTGTGCGGGCAGGAACTTTAGTAATATTCCATTCAGCATTCTGTGCAAGGTCTGCAGTACCAGGCTGAAAGGAACAACACACATTTTGCAAATTGTGACACTACTGTTATCTAATGCCAAAAAATGCATTTTTTTTTTTTTTATGAATCGTGTTTAAAAAGAAAGCTACTGAACCTGAGAATACATTTGTCAGCATCCTTTTTTCCAGATCCAACATTTCTAAGTGCTTTGCAAGGTAATTTTACCCTCTGGATCTTGACCAAATGTTATGCTTTAGTGTGGGTGTGTTCAGGCGAGTCTCCAGTATCTCCATGGAAAAAAAAAAGCTGTAAATTTAAGAAAAATACTAAGCGATGCTAATTATACACCTTACATTTGAAAAAAAATTTTCTCAATTTAATATTTTATTTTTTATAGCTTGAATGACTTCAGTCAAGCTTTGCTATCTACCCTACATATCATTTAACAGAGGCATAAAACAAACTGCACATATCCTCTGCATGGGCTGAATTTGACCAATGATGGAAAACATGTTTTGGAACAGTCTGTTCAGACTCAGGCATAAATAAACTCTATGGTAATGTACTATATAAAATCAGGAAAATAGCTGAGGAAAAAAAACCACAAGCTTATTATTGCCATTTATTTTAAAAACCTTATTAAAATATTAAGTGATACAAGTCCAAATATAATAAAAACTACTGCAAGAAAACAGATTTGGTATATTTTCTTTGTGCTTTACTTTCTTGTGATTATTAAAAGAAACTGTTTAACAGCAGGATTTTGAAGTTCTACTGTTTCACTGGTAAGATTGTAACATGCCTTCAAACTCTTCATGCCAATATCTGGAAAGTTCTGATTTTTTTCAAAGTGTTATATAATTACTTGAATACCAAGTCATTAATTATGGGCTTGATCCACTATTATTTACACATTTATCAGCACTGAAAACTAAATCACAAACAGAATGTACAGAAAACTAGAAATTTTAAATTTTACAACCCATGAAAACATAAATAAAGAACATACAAAAGACAAGGTTAAAAAATGAAAAATAACAAAACCTTATGTACCAGTAATTGCTTTACAGTAATGCTAAGTATTTGTCAAAAATGAGAATGTGCTATCCATAGACTGGCAGCCCCATATGCTATTACCTTCAATCTGCCTGTTACCTCGGTCAGAACAACAAAATATGTTGTTCTTATATTCTCAGGCCTCTCCCATTCATAATGTACCAAACCATGTAACTGTGTGTTCCAACCATCTTAAAAAGGGAAAGTTTTGAGGTACCGAAAGCCTGTTACCTATATTTTACTAAAATTATGAAATTTATTTTCCATTCAGTAATTATGAAGAAAATAGTCATAAATACAATTAAAGAAAAAAAATGGACAGTGAAGAAGCTGCATGACCTTCTCATAAATCTGGAGCATTCTAAAGAAATATAGTGTATAATTTCTCTAATAAAGTATTTTAAACATAATTATTTTTTGCAGCACCAGGACTTAAGCACTGAAAAAAAACCTAAGAATTTTTAAAACTGTAATATAGTAGGATTTACGAGCCATTTACGTTATTAGCAAAGAGATCATTAATTTGATTCAGCGATGCCAAACGTTAATTTATTAGACTTAAGATATCTGATGCTTATTTTTTGTATTACCACTATCAAGACTGCTCTAGACAGAAGGGAAGATGCTTAACAAACAGAAAGGGCACTAATTATTAACTCTGTATCTGTATAGCTCATTTAAAACCTGACCAAAGTAACAAATAGATGCATCATGCCCTTGACCTTGTATGAGCTTTAATCCCAAAAGTATCCATGTCTGAGAAAGTCTCCCTCACTTCAGCACAAGCGGCATATTAGAATACCTGAATATCATTACATGACTAGGCAGGCAAAGACTGAGAAGTTCAGCAAACACATATCACAGTGCTTTCAAAATACATAATCATTGGTTATCTTCAAGGAAGGCATTGCTTCATTAACATTTTGATCTAAACGATGATATTCCACTGTTCTAGAGCAGAGGCTATCCCGCCATCTTCGGCTCTGGACCAACAAGAAGATCTGCAAGGAAACACAGCCGAGATATAAGCATATGGAGAAATATTTTGGTTTCAAGAGATGGTTTGACAGCTGTATGCACAAGATTCATCAAGGGCACTTAGCAGTGGCACTACTGTTACTATAAAACACGTCACAAGTCATCAGTCATTTCCATGTTGTCCTTGTCATCTAGTCACACACTGTAATCTCAGCTGCAGTTTTGGCAAAAAACACTCCATCCCATCCATAATTCCTTTAATATGGGCACATACTGAGCTCCAGATGTACTGAAGTAGTGCAGTACTACAGCAGTTCTACTAGAATTTGTTTATTCATTTTGCCTATTCTGGCATTTAACTCTTGTTAAAATGGCATTCCTGGTGGTGAAAGAAATGCAAGAAAAGCAGCAACAGTGCAACTCTTTCTGCATTACACTTTGTGCCCCTTCAGCAATAGCAGTAGGGCACTGAACAGAGACTACATGGCAAATCAAGCACTGAAGTGCTCAGTTTATCCTCAGTAATCCATATTACGAATCCAGTTTACAGCCCAGTACAGTTGTACTGGCAAAGGGCTGATAAAAGTAGGCAGTGAGGGAAAAAAAAGAGTTAAGTCTCACATAAATACATGCCACTCTCTATGTACTTACAGCACTACTATCACTTTTCCATTTTCCAAATGACCTCCCAAATATTATTTCACTTATGTAGAAAAGGCAGGGGATTTTTATTCAAATTTACCTCAAAGTTAAATTTTCAAAAGCAACAGGGGCATTCTAGAACACTTTCCCCTATAAACACTTAGGGCTATGTCACAGTACTGTAAAGCATAAATACTTGTGTTCTGTGTTCTTTCCAGACTCCCTAGAATCCTGGACCAAATCAGTGTTCTGTACAAGAATAAAGTGAAACAGTGAAGCTCCCCAGAACTAAGAAGTAACCTATGACGTGACTGATAATTTGTCTATGCATATTACCATGGCAGCAATATTTTTTTTTTGGGGGGGGGGGGGGACAAAAAAAAAAAAAAAAAAAAAAAAAAAAACCAAAAAAAAAAACCAACCAACAACCAAAAAAACCCACACACACCACAAACAACAAACACTAATCAGGCAACTTTAGAGATGCAGAGAATTAGTTCATGCTGAAGAAACATTTACCTGAAACCACTAATAAGCTAGGTCCTGTCTGTGTAAAACAAAGAGCTAATCACTTTCTAAAAATTCACAGTTAAGCCTGAGGAATATTTACAATTTAAAAATGACCTTAAAGTGAATATATCTTACACGTATTATCATACTTGTGTCAAAAACATGCTCATACCATCTGAGATTAATCCTTTCTTAGTTTGCTGTTTATAATCCTGAGCAGAATCAAAATGAGTTAATCACCTTCAAGCAACTTCATTCAGGTGCTATTCCTAGATGTTATGTCTATATGACACTCTCTGTGTCATATTACTGTTTACTGATGCTATCATTTTTCTGTCCAAAATGTTTGATTCAAGTTTGTTTTCATTATATAGATGAAAATGACATTAATGATCACAACAAAACTTTTCATTAAGTAGTCAGTTTCATTCCCTAAAATGCTATGTTCCTCTTATTAAAAACATTTACAATGACCAAGCAATTTTAAATACTAAAGCAAACCCTATCAACTGTGTACCTACCTTCCGCTTGTTGTGATAGGTGATATAAACAACAGCTACTAAGAAGGCAACTATAACTAGATGAAAAAAGAAATGGCTGTCTTCTTCCAAATCTGCAACAGTAGCATCTTTCATCCTCTCTTCATGAGATTTAATCTCCTCGTTATAATTACTAATGGTGTCAGAGTCCTCATCTTCTGGCATGTCTAGGAGGTCTGGACTGTATCTTGAATTTGATGTCATTTCATAAGGACCATAGTCATCTCCATCAGACTCCAGAGTTTCTTTTATTATGGGCGGTGAACTATTTAGTGTGTCTTTCAAATCTGTCAGAAGATCCTCTTCCTCTATTTTAGTGTCTTCAGAAGCATCAACATCCATCTGAGATACAGGACTAACAGTCACTGCATGAGAGAGGACACTGAGCAGAG
Source organism: Eudromia elegans (assembly GCA_003342815.1). NCBI lineage: Eukaryota > Metazoa > Chordata > Aves > Tinamiformes > Tinamidae > Eudromia > Eudromia elegans. The sequence goes on along the minus strand of PTEX01000016.1, from coordinate 6,140,105 downwards.
AATCACCTTTTGCTGGAGATGGTCTTGCTGCAGTCACAGAAGTGATTTTAGCTGTTGTTGAGGGCATCTCTTTTTTTGTTGGTGTTACACTGTGTAAACCATCTATCACATTTTGCAGTGTTTCATTCTCACTTTTGGAAATATTTCTCTGAAGTTCCTCTTCTTCTAAAGACTCTGAGAAAGGCACAAAAAACATTTAATATTAAACCTAAGACATTCTTGCAATATTCTCTTGCAATACTTCAATTAAAAATGATCACATGACAAATATTTTACAACCAAGAAATCCTACCATGATTGACTGGAGATATTTCACACTGCAAACTATTTTACAAGTCATACGTTGAAATGCAGTTTGTAAACTACAAAAAGAAGTCTTCGGTGGGACAGACACCCAAGTCGGGAAGGACACACCGTATCAGCATGCCAAGGTGTTCCTCAAACATCTAGCACGCTTACTTTCCAGACTGAGGACTTCAAAGATGCACCTCCCACCCTCCATGAATGAACGATGCCTTGTAGCATCATACTTGACCAACATTTTCTCCATCATCACATGCTTTCTCCCAGGGATTTGGCTGAGATCACTAGAACATCTCCTGCAGGTAACAGAGCTTTAAAATCTTCCTCCCTAGCATATTTTGTCCAAAGAAAATGAGACCATATTGCAACTTCTCCTTCAGTCAGGACACAGGGCCCCAGCACCTCCTCTTATATATTTTGGCATATCAACTTTTTTTTTTTTTTTTTTTTTTTTTAAGTGACAATACTTTCATTGACTGCTCCTAAGGAGCTCCAGGAAGCATTCAACCACACGTTTGTGTGAAATTACTCAGAAGTAAAATATTATCCAGAGGACATTGAATCACGCTATTCATGAAACACGTATATTTACAGAGGCTCAGTTACAACAGACTTCGCCTTGTTTACCTGGTACACTTTTCCAGCCTGAAATAGACTTTAACCTACTGTAAAACAGAAATGACCCCACTAATCCCAGCAAGCAAGGCATGACATTCCTCTGCACCTGAGGCTCAAGGAGTACATAATTAATCTGTTATATTGATAGCAAAACTATTCTTTAAAATAAGAAAACTACCAAGGAAACTACCACCTTAACTACCACTTCAAAGCAACCTTTCTCAACAGTGCTGTAGTATTAGAAGTTGGGCAGAGGGAAGGAAAAAACCTTTTTCTACAAGTAAGAACAAAAGATTTTTGAGCCTATCCCAGATTATAGTTCAATCACCCATTCCTTGCATGGCCAACTTGCTAGCAATTCAATACATATCTAAAAGGAATAGCCTCAATGCAGCCTCTCTCTGTGTCTCATAAAAAGGACTAGAATCTTCTGCCACAGTTTCTGAACTCCTAAACAAGCAGCTTTTCCAAAAGCTGTTTCTTTCATGCTAAAGGCAGATCAGTTAAGAAAACAGATTCTTAAACATTTTTTGAGTTCCCTGAAAAGGAGGAACGCCAAAGGGCAAATCAAAGACCCTTTCCAACTTTTCCATAAGAAACACATGTTAAAAACTACCTGATAGCCTCTATTTACCTCATGACTGGTAATTCAGATTCTAGATACAGTCACATTGAGCTGGCTCTTTAAAAGGATACACTTCCATCAACGAAAAATACACTACTAAAAGAACAGCTCAGTAAATATGAACATAACTTTACTCCCTATATATATAGTGATTATACATTAATGAGAAAAAATAATTTACTCTTAAGTCCCTCAGAAGAAGCTTTTAATTTTTAACAGTTGCAGCAAGGTTAGCGACTAAAACCACAACTGATTTGTGGCATCTCCTCAAAACTTGCTGGCGTCGTAACTGGAGACTGCACTGTTCAGAGTTGATGCGAAACAGCAGCTCCTAGACTTGAGAAATGCCTCAAGATTTTAATGATTAACCACAGGAACAGAAGAACTAACAACATGGTGTTCTCAGGAAACACTATATGGAAAAGTACCATTTAGGAAAAGGTATTTTTGAAAACAAGAAATATTATACAGTCTTTGAAACTAAAAGTCTTGCTTTGCCCTCCAACCTGAATCTCTTCCCCACTATTCCCTATCCTTTTCTCCAGGCAAGGCACAGCACAAATGTAACCGGTTACTCCTAATTTAACCTGTTGTGAGAAGCAAGGAGCTTCTCCTCGCAACAGGTTAAATATTCCCTTTGTTTCCTCCGGAAATTTCTGTTTCTCCACTGCCCAGCCAACGATCTACCTTGAAAGAGCAAAACCCCACTGCACTCGACACACGCATCTCTTACTAACGTTTGACCAAAACTCATCAGCATATCCAAGGGTAAGCATAGGGACTAGCAGGCTCATATTAACTTATCTTCTAGAAAATTAAAGGGGCGCTAAAGGCAGAGAGGCGGCTCGAAGAGCGAGGCTGGAAGGCGGCCTACGCGGCCGGCACCCAAACCGTACCCAACAACAAGCCCCGCAGCCCTTCCCCACGTCCCCCCGCGCTCACCGGCGGTCGCCTCGGCCAGGGCCCGCCCGCAGAGCAGGAGCAGCATCAAGCAGAGCGCGCGGCTCCCCGSGGCTCCCCTCACGACGGCGGCCGCCATGTTCGCGGGCTGCCCCCAGCGACGTGGCGATGGCACCGCCCCCTAGGCCGCGCATGCGCGCGCGGGCAGGGGGCACGCAGGGAACGCGCGTGCGCACACGCTCCCGCCGGCCGTTGGGAAAGGGGCGGGGCGAGGGCGACCGTTACAGCCTGAGGTAGAAGGGCATGAGGGAAGACACAGCCCCTAATTCTCCTAGCGCGGCTGGCTCGGAAGACTGAAGAATTCGTCGTTTAATCATCTCCTGAACCGTGCTTTTTAAGGGTGGGTCCTGACCAACATTACCAAAACAGACTGCCTCAAAAAAAAAAAAAAAAAAAATTATTTAGTGGGTGCTAGAGAAAGTACAAAAAGACGGTGCTGCTCTGTTTCTAGAACCTAGCTACAGTATCACAGAAGGGTTGAAGGTGGAAGGAAACTCCAGAGATCATCTAGTCCAACAACCCCACTCAAGSTGGGACACCCAGAGCACATTACACAGGCTGCAACTTCTCCTTCAGTCAGAACACAGCAGTATTAAGTTATTTTTACAATCAACACAAAACAAAGGAGAAGATGAAGATGACATTTCAATATTTTATTCAAGTAGGGTTTGCTCTTTGTTTTTTTAAATCCATTTTTAGTAGTGTCAGGTACAGCATTTTGGGGTCTAGTTCCACACAAAATGGAAGACTCTCTAAAAACATACCCATTTAATTGCTAAAAGAAAAAGTGGTAACAAAATAAAAAGTCCATTGCAAATTTGAAGTGATGCAACTGTGTGATCGCAGTCACAARGACTCTTCCTTCCCTGGTTATGGCTCTGTCTTACAAGCTTCCCACTCGGTGCAAGGGAAAGGAACCACAGCACAGGACAAGGAGTATCGGCTGAGTCACAKGAAACCTCCTCTGCAACAGAGTTACGCAAGGTGGACGGCCTAAAGCATTCTGAAGAGAGCTRTAGGTGTAAGAAAACTAAACAAGACAAAACATTTACGAAATACCTATCAAAAGAAAAAAAAATCCCTTTTTTTTTTTTTTTCAGACAGTTTTACACATTCTATCACGGACTGAAACTCTGAACCTCTGCTGTCAGGACATTCGGCGTACAGAATTCACAAATCGCTACAGTGGCTTGCAATTCTTAAAGTCATTGTTTTTACAGCACAGTCGCACACTCCCTGTGCAGTCAGTACTTCAGTAAAGCTAACCAATACCTTCACATTTCTTATGTGGCAGTAGGCAGATACGATGGGCAACAACATTCTGAAAACGCCTGGAATTGGGATTTTTTTTTGTTTGTTTTTGGCTCGCTTCTGAAACATCTTTAGCTTAGCCGTCTTAAACCAGCACTAGCATGACTGATACTCAGCAGTGACTTGCATCCCACACATAAAACATTGAAAGGTACACTATATTCTGAAGGTAGCTATGCTTTAAAGTATCGTCAAAGTAGCGATTGCAGAATCACTCTTTAGGCTTCAAATTCCAATCCTAGACCAAGTTTGTGACCACCTGCATTGACATTCTTGCCATCCAACAAAGCTGACAATGTCAGTTTGATACCTGTAAAATAGAAGTGAGAGAGAAAATAACTTAAAACTTGAAATGAGCCGTAGATTCAGTAGCTGGGCTGCTGCTTCCATTCACTGGAGGGCTGGGTAAACATAGCTTGGTGGCTATGCTTGTGATGGTTGTTTGCTGTTCTTTGCTGCTGCTGTTGATTTAAGAAACAACTTGCAGAGCAGTWGAGCTATGAAAGTGAAATTGTTCTGAATTTCATCTGTACATTTTGATAAACAAACCTTGAGGCTGGACTCTGCTTCATTTCACCATTCCAAGTAATTAAAAATCAGTCAGGCAGCTCCTGTTAGTCCACTGATTAATTTTAGAGTGAGATAATCCAACAATAATAACAGAAAAATGGGGACCTGAATTGGGACCAACAATAACAACAGAAAAATTGGACCTGGGACCAGTGGACTTTACTAGTGTTACATTTTCAAACAAAACAAACTCAGCAGGAAGACTGCAAGTACTGAAAATACATTTACCTATCTCTGAAACATCTAACTGTAAATACAATTCCTATAAACACAAAAGCATATCTGACTGGTCAGTAGATAATGGTCTCTTCATAATTTTGCTTTTGATTATGTCCAGAATTAACAGCTGTCCCTCAAAAAGTTCAATATTAGGTTGCTACATAGGACAGCAGTGTTACAAAAGTAGTTACATTTTGTCACAAGAAATTCTTCAATATTTCAAGAACTAAAACAGAGCTTATCTGATGTGGAATTTCTTCTGCACGGACTTACCTGGCTTCAAAGTCTGTGTGTATCCTAAACCAATCAGACTGGAGTTGTTCACTTTAGCCTAGAAGATAAAAAATACAGAATGTAAATAATTTGGTGTATTTCCTTCTTGAATGCCTTTTAACTGAGGTAAATGAGTTCATGTTTCAAATCACAAGCATAATCCAGAGTGAATTTTGCCATCACTTACAAAATCTCAACCAACCTACGATGCAACATTTTTTATTCAACAAGGCTGTAATTTTTTTTCAACATGGCTAACAGGAGAAATGCTCAGAACAGTGCCCAGTGATATGACAAAACACTCTGCATCACTTGCAAGGTAAATCCAATAGCTGCGGTGTCGTGCTGACACACACAAAAAGATACAGAAAACGGGCCAACTACACCCCGAAGAACTGCATCAAAACGTACTTTACTCACTGATGTAAGGCTGCTTCACATTTCCATTACAAGAGCTGTTTTCAAATGCTCATAAATGTACATGTATAGCACTCACAGAAAAAGAGGCATCTGGATCAATCTGATACTTGGCTGCTATTCCAAAGCGGGTGTTGCTATTACCAGCTGTCCACGCAAGGTTCACGGCAGTTTCCAATTTATCATTCACCTTCTGGTAAATGGAGCCTCCAAATTCTGTTCCATCGTTCCTAAAATTAATACATTACTCTTAGCTTTAAACTGGACCCCAAAATAACATCTCTTTCAGCAAGATCTCTATTTGTAAAGCATTCACTTACACTTCATTCGGTGTCTGCAACACCTATGACTGACACATTAGGCCAGACTGATTGTTTTATAAACACTTCAATTCATCGATGKTTACCCTGTTTCAATGAACAACTTGTGCAGCTGAAGGAAAGCCAAGACAAACTCTCAAAAATAGGCAAATAGAGACGAAAGGTTCCCATTTTCYCTTCTCTGCAGATGGGAGTCTTTGTGGTTGAGATTCCCTCCTGGCCACACACGTGTGAAATAATCCCTTCCCCAGACATCCATCTTCCCAGTGCCTTGCTTCCCAGTATCCTGCTCACCAAGAGCAAGTGCCCATCTACAGACGAGCGCTCCTAATGCAGCCTCATCAGTGCATTTTTACCAGGCATAGATGAAGCACATGAGAAGTGAAGGCGACAATTTATTATCCAAGTATATCAGCTCTTGTGAATTAATACCATTTGCAACAGTCCTAATGATATAATCACACTATGGATATCTCTGTACTAGAAACTAGAACGGAACTAACTTCGGTTGCCCTAGAGCACGAGGCAACAGTTAAATTATGAGAACCTCCAATCACAGCTAATGAGTAGTAGAACTTCAGGTACCACTTACACCCATGTCACAACAGGGATACTGTGTGGTAAATAAAATAAAGCAAAATGCAGAACTTTAGAAGCCATTCAGATCATATAAAGAAGGGCAGAGATTTCACTAAGCTTTTCACTACTAGTAAAATGATGCGCATTTGAATTTCCATTTTTGGCTCATTTTCTTAAAAGACAATACAAACACATTGTATGAACAGCCTTTAAATCACATGAAGACCTCTGCAAATAAAATACTTTGGATTATTTCTCAATTGTGAAAGAAGCTAGCTCCACTTATCAGAGTATATAAAACCTTGAATGACAAAAAAGGCAGATTTAGGATCTCTTCAGTTTTACCCCCCTGGTCCATGCTTCTGAGTTTAAAACAGTTGCACAGACAATAATGATACACCTACTTCAAAGTTCAAGCAATAGCAGCAACTTTTTAAATTGTTAGAGCAATTCTTCCAGAAAAAAACACTACAATACTTACTTCAGATAAGACTGAAGCTCACATATAACTGCATGTGCTTGGTTCTCAAGAAAAGGAGGGATTAAAAGGGACTGAGTAGAGCTGGTTATACAGGCAGATTTTGTGCAAGCTTCCCATACAGCTCTGTCTTGACCTGCAACATTAGGGGGGGGTCTGAGCTATGCTCAAAAAACGAGGAAAGTCATATTTCAAAGTAGAAATTATCCAGCCCTGCCTCCCTTTAGTTATCATGTATTATTAAAAATAAAGAAAAAAGCAAAAGCTCATTTTAATTGTAATAATAATAGCACTTTTCATATGCAAGTCAAAAATACACAAATTATTTAGGCACCATTAAGTAACTTGCTGAAGCCACCAACTGGTCTGTGAAACAGCCAGAAACAAAATAGGGTATCTCAAGCCCCACCTAGTTAATTTATCTACTCTGCCATATTTCTTTGAAATGCTCAACTGTCTAAAATAAAGATAAAAGCCAGCACGCTAGTGATAAGCATTCAAAATACAACCGTTCCCTGGATTTTGCAGAAGCTCTGTCATGTTTCAGAGCTGAAACATGTTRAAAGTCCAGCATGGAACAGATCAGAAAGCCATGGAAGGAGCAGCTCCAAGAGCGCAGAGTTGTTCAGCCCTGCACAGGAAGAGCCGGCGATAGCTCTGCTACATGCAAAATACCCAATTAGCTAATGGGAAAAGGGAAAGAAGAAGGGATTAAGGATCAGCTAATCTAAATATTGTCAAAAGGCATAAATTGTTTTCTTCACAAGAGGCAGGACATGGAAAAAATGAAGGTTTTCATGAAATTCTGTCCTGTTTTCCTATTAAACATGTATGCAGAAAAGACAAATGCTGAGTAAATCGATTATTATGGGGTTCAGCAATAAGACAAACTTTCATKCCATTGCTCTTCCAATACTAACACAAATTTGGTGCATAGCTCTGCCATCCATCTCCTTTCTCTCCCATTCTTGTTCATCCTCTGACTAATTCTTTCTCCTATAGATCAAGCTACCATTTTCAATTTGATCTTGGCACRTGCAAAAGAGCGGTATTGCTTCTTTTTCCCATGAAGAAAATGTAATTTACTGATGTCATTATTCCAACTAAAGATCTTTTAGAAGGACAGACTCTGAATGCTGGAGTACTCACTCACTCCCAGTTCTTTTCATCATCACTCCCTTACCCACACAATTCAAACAGAAGCTRCTGCAGAATTGCATTTCGCATTTCCAGCTTGCAGCATCTAATCCACCACTCCCTCTTTCACCAGTGCTTAAAGTCTTTTCATATCATTCTTCAAGTAAACAGCAAAATCCTTCTAAATTCTTACGTTTAAAAGCCTTCCTGCCAATACTTACACATTAGTATGAAGCTGGAACTCATCAGTTTTATAGCCAACAGCAAAGTTGCTCTGGGTTACTCTCGACTTAGCTGTCTCAAAAGTCATTTGGTAACCTGCCAACCAGCCCTCAAAGCCAAGCACCAGGGCTCCCCGTATCGAAGGGCCGGCAATATCAAAATCCATGTCACAGCCAATGTTGATGTGCTCCCGCTTGTAACCTGACTTAACTTTAGCACTCTTTTTCCTAAAGGAAAACAAAACACAGCATTACTTGGAAAATACAGGTTCTTAAGTACTTTACACACTTTAATCGGGTCAGTTACTTTAATTCACTGTAACRGTTCCTGCAAACAAACGTATACGTGCCTGGAGATCTACCTGGTATGTCACCTTCTGCACTGTAGATTTGCAAAAACCTAATTCACCTGCAGTAAAGTCTGTGCAATAAGGCAGTAAGATGGTGTGTGCTGTATTACTGAACACTCCTGAGCTCTGCTTGGAAAAGGCAGCAGCCCCAAGGTGACAAGAGCAATTCATCATGTCACGCAGATCTCATTTTCTTGTTGAAGTTTGCTAGGGAGAAGGAAGTAACAGGAACTATAAGAGTTTACATGTTGGCCACAGAAAGCAGCRCTGGGCTGTCGCACACAGACAATCCTCAGACAATCCTAGTGAACGGGGTAAATTCAGAAATGCTTTTTAATGCCTGAGGAGAAGTCTTGCTGCTAGGAACTAAGTGACTTCAGGGGCTCTAGCACCCCCTTTCGTCCTTATGATGCTTTATATATATACATTTAATATTTATAGATGTGGAAAAGGCTGGAGGTTTGTTTTCTTTTGAAGTAAACATACAAATAAACTTCTTCAAGCCACTGGCTTCCTTTTGTATGCCTGGCCCGAGCAGGATTTTCTCCTGCGCCTGTGTGTTTAAACAAGGCAGCAGACTTGCATCCAGCATGTTCAGCTCCAGCATCTCCTGCATTCTGCACTGCGCTGTTTTCATGCCTAAACTCATTGCTTCTGCAGCAGCAAAGGAAGAGGTTGGAGGCAAAGAGCAGGAAAGCCCAAAGCCCTCCAACACTGACTGCCCTGTCTGCAATTTCCATAAAAGTCTGTGGAATATCTTCCTACCAGCATCCATGGGGACGGATGGGAGCTAACACAGGGCATTTCTGAAGGTGACGTTCCCAGTTAAAAGACTCAAAGACAGTAGTAAAGAGGGAGGTGAAGGTGTGTCACACTCGCACATGAKGCATCCCTATCAACTTAAGCCTGGTTGCAACATGACTGAATATTACATCATTTACTCAGATTATAATAATCTTCCCGCAAAGGGGAGAATTTTGTTGTAAATCAGATATTGTTATGTCTGTGAAGCTCCTGAGCAGTAGCTATGCAGCTGTAACTCATTATTCTCTCTCTTTTTTTTTTTTAAATAACCCCCACCAGATAAAACAAAATTATCAACAAAGAAACAGAAATTACTCTGTAGGTATTTGATTAATCTAGAATTAGGAATACAGTGAAAGCAGGTTACAATGGGGGATATTAAAGGCAGAAAACAGGCTGAAACCTTCAATGAGGCTGTTACCCTGGTAGCCTGCAGTGCGGTGTGCTCGTACAGAAAGCTCATTTTCAGAATATTTTGTCTGTTTTCACTCACTGGCAACACTGTTTGCAAAAACATAATCAGGGAAAAAAATAAAACAACATCTAGTCCTACAGCTRCTGCTTAATCCCTGTGGCCCACATAAAACGTGGCGTCCAATCACTATGTCAGAAATCCTCAGCCACCACCAAGTCACATTGTGCCCAACAAGAATTTAAATAATAAATTCAGCTTGGGAGGTGAACCCAATTACTGCAGCGACCTATTAGAGCCGCAGCCAACTGGCTTATGGAGCTTGTTAAGCTCTGAATTACAGTCGATTTGTTCAGAGTTTTTATTCAGRCAGTAGCAAAGCACACATCTCCACGACAAGAGCGGGAAAAAAAAGCCTTTTCTTCCTTTTCTCAATTCTTAATCTAATTTGCAAATAATTGCTTTTAAAATTTTGCTTGCTACAATTCATGTTTAAAAAGTTAATACAAATATTTCAATGACATGTGACATGCATACACTGATYGTAACGTGTCTTTATATCCTGTGGCAGAGGAAGTTAAAAAATAAGCTGCCATTCTGGACTGGCACTCAAACTCAGTCACTTCTTACCCAGTGTTAGGAGAAAATGAGGAGTCAAACGTCAGCTTCAGTCCTTTCGCAAGCTGAACAGGAAAGAAATTCAAGTTTCATTCAGAATTAAAAAAGAGGTTGTCATAAGATAATTTGTAATCTGTATGGTTTGAGCCCCAAATACCTGATCTTCAAGAGTAATCTCMGTGCCTAGTGTGTTGTCCGTGTTCCATTTTTCTGTGAACATCAACCCGTATTCCACCCATTTGTATTTTGTTTCCAAACTACCATTAACTTTGCTTGTTTCCGAGTTTGCTGAACCTGAGCTTGTAAATTCCTAAAAAAGGAAAAAGAAAAAAAAAATATAGGGAGATACACACACACAGCTAAATACTTATATTTTTAGAATGAATTAGAATGAATAATTTGGGATGATATTTAATACTGCAGCACTCTCAAAAGCTTTAAGAACATTTTGCTAGGCATTAACATCAACATATCCTTGACCCACAAAAATTTCAGTGTGGCCGAAATCAAAAATATTTCACCCTGAAGGAATGGGCACGGGGCAGGGACGTGGATAATTCTTACTGGTAACGACACAAACTAAGGTACTGGTCTGGTCAGCTGTACACAAGGTATGTGTGTGAATCAGCATGCAAATCTGAAATGACATCCCTCATAAAGCTATTATAAAGACTATTCTGCAGTTATATTGCAACTACACTTGTTTATTAACAGATAAGAAAACTGGCATACAGCATATTTAGAAATCATACTTGAAGAAATTCTGACCGCAGGAAATGGAGAAAAAAAAGCCAAACACGAGTCACACCCGCGTGTAAGTTCTCCTTCAAAACTCATCAGCAGCCTTGAGCAACACCTGACTCTGAAACGCTGAATGTCCTTGGAGTTTGTGCCCCACACCAGCACCCAGCTCAATCAGGTCTTTACAGGAAATAAAACATGTTCCACAAGAGCACAACCCGTAGTAACTGGAAACTGGTGTGCAGGAGGGAGGCACTGACCCTTCCCCGGCACAGGCCACACAAATGGCCTCAAAAAGGGCTGTAATTTTCACGGCCGGTAATCGGCTGGAAAGGAGCCCTTCACCGTGTCTTCCTTCCCATCTGATCCAGTATAAATACAGGGCATCCTGCAAGCTTTTAATATGCATGAAAAYTGACAAGGGGAGAGTAAGGAATAGATATTTATACTGCTGAAAAGAATATATACTAAACACAAGAGCTTTCAGATGTTTCAGGTCCAACTCACCAGTCCATTTTCAGATTTAGTTTTCAAATCAAGTTTGATTAACCCAAAACCTAAAAAATGAGTAAAAAAAAAAWTATATAAATGTTAATTAAAAGGTAGCTTAGAAATGATCTTAAACTCCCTGGTACATCTCTCATGAACTACAGCCATTGCAACATGTTCTCCTATGAGCAGATTATATCAGACAGTATTGACTGCACAAGTCCCGCTGACTTCATCAATATCACRAGGGCCAAATTAAGTACTAAAGGTTTTATTCCTCCTGAATAGCATTTTGTCCATAAGCAAACTACTGACGTTGGTGGCCCCGATTCATGATACAGGGGGCGAGTGAAAATACAGTGTATTTCAAAATGTACAATAGACCTGCAGGTAAAAGGAAAAATGGGCCCAGAATTCGTCACTTGTCCTTCAGGAGGCAGGGAGGACAATGYAAAGCTCTGATACAAAACTATCCGAAATCTCATGAGAAATACTGGACTTTTTGTCAGTGAAAAGCAGTGAAATCACAACAAATCAGTTTCAAGAATTAGGTAAACAATGAAAGACCAGTTTTATATTTACCATATCCCTTGGTGAAAACATCTCTGGCAGATTTTCCCAAATCAGCATAAGCYGGTGGAACAGCCATTTTCTGAAAATAAAGAAATAAATGTATTTAGAGAGAAACATTACAGGGTTTGGAAACTTGGCCATTCACGCCAGTTTTGCAATTGGCAACCTAAGCYAAATTCCTGAGCCTCAGCCAGCTGGGCTCCTATCCACTACCTAATGACTTAATATAACGTGAGGAAAGTAACTAGAGCAAACAGTGTGATTAGATCTCCTTCATTAGCAAACATTAATGATTAACAGTGGCATTGGGCACTGAGGATGAGAAACAGGCTGCAGAACAAATACAYGAAAAAGAAGAAACTTTGTCTGCCTTTCCAAACAGTTAATTKTTTCTTAACAAGAGAGCTGCCTGAATCATTTGAGAGGAACAAACCAACCAGATCCCAACCAGATCTACTTTCTCRCTCCATTGCAGTAGTTTGTTCTATGAAACCAGGCATATCCAGATCACCTGAAATGATGGGCACTTTCTTTCTTTTCACACAAGATTTCATAAAAAGCAAGACAGTAATCATCYTCGCAAAGCAGGTTCTCTCGATACTGTTCTTTTTCACTAAAGTTCTATATTTTCAGTCACTATATCGCAGTTATACTTATTAGCAGATAAGCACAAACTGCACAGAGCGCAGCATGCAGCACTAATAATACRCCTATTCCATACGAGTGAAAATGTTTTGGGAAGAATCGCCTAGTAACGCTTATCCCAAACTGTTCTACACTAGCAGGAAACGATCAATTTAAACCACAAACGAAGCAGCGCGCTCTGCACACGAGGGGACGTTCACAGCATCCGGAGCACCCGGCCCGGCTGCAGACACGGGTTCAGCTCTTGGGATTAGCACACGGGGAGCTTCAGCAGCCGCTTTCACGCCCCGGGCACCCAATTCAACAGGCTGCTGCCTGTTCCAGCAGGATGTTGCTGTTGCATAAGCCAAGAATCCCTGTCCTAGAGGGTGCAAAACAGATCTCTCGGCTCAGCCAAAGTGAAGAGTCYTCCTGGAACATAAATGAAGCTGGATGAAAGGGTGACTGCTGGGGTGTAGCTTGGCTTGTTGAGACTGTATTTGGGTGCATCCTAAAGTCCTGCAACCTTTCCCCAACCTGCAGCCCCAAACACCTAAGCAGTTAAATAAAAACACAATGTATTCCATATTCCAAAGCGGTTCTGGCTGCTTATATAAGCCCTAAATGTATCTTTCCATTTTTACACCAACATGAAAGCCAGAATGTCAATCTATAAACACCAGTTTCTACAGGAGAAACCATATCAACAGTCACTCGAATGTGGTTCTGGAAACCTAATCCCAGTCTTAACAACAGCCACGGGCATTGCTGGTTCCTTTGCAGGCAAATCCTTTGCTTTTTGTGAAGGTGACTCCAGTAAAGGACAATGTCCCCCTTAGGGTCAGAGCTCAGAGAGTGCCCAGGAGGGGACATGGAGCCCAGGCCATCCTGAGATGATTCTCCAGGGACCGTATGGACTCGGGAATTGCTTCTTCCGGGCAGAGCAGTAGTCTCATCAGAGCCCTCTGATGGCCATGTCCACTTAACAACCATCAATAAATTAAAGGGCTAAAAATCCCTATATGGAAATCCCTATATGGCCGAACAGAACAATGTGGTATCTTTCAAAGCGCTGCCTCAGCTGCATTTTGGAGTCTACCAGTCAAACCCTGAGGTCACCAGCAGCCCCTCCGAGTTACTCCTAAAAACCAATATAAGTCCCTGAAGACTGAACRCTGCGTGTTGTCCAGTTGGGTTCTCTTGGGCCTGTGTTGAGGCAGGGGCTGCCCATACTGAAAGCTAAATCCASGTCCCCTGTAAGACTATTTGCAAGGCCAATCATGCAATGCACACAGACCAGGGCGTTCAAAATTGCTGAGGGCAGGAAACACCCTGTGAAATGGGTGTGYGGTGGCTAACCTTGCTGTTGTTGCCATCAAGGAGCAAAATAATCATTCCTGCTTGCATTAGCTAATGGGTATTCAGACACCTCTTGTTTAACAGGGGGAAAACAAAACTGATTACGCTGCRTGCGAGCGCAGGTTGGGAGACAAGCATGCTTAACAGGATTCATATTCTTAAGGGATCAAGGAGTAGCCACATGGCCGAGTGCCCTTGCTTTTCACTGAYGGAAACCAGGCCATCGACTCTTATTAGGTTATAAACGAAAGGAATTAGTGGATTCTACCCTTGCCCAATAGTGTGGATATCTCAGAGTGACCACACGCTTCAGCTCCCGCACAAAGCAGGCCCAGGACYGGCCATCCCTGGCTGTCAAGCAGGATAATAATTTGTTTTCAAGTACATGACTGACATCCTGCAAAATACCTCTGCTGAGCTAAGGACTTAGCTCAGAKTGGCTATTAAGAGCGCCATCCATGGGAACACTTGATTTATAAGTGAAAAAGGGAGAAAACGTGGAGTTTTCCTTGGAGCTGCAGGATACAAGAGCCAGCTCCAGTGATGAAAACCGCACTGGATACAGGGAAAGCTCCAGCAGGGCTGAACACAACTCAGATACTTCCAAGCATCAAAGACATCAGAGTCKTCACTCCAGGCTCCCCCGCACGTGGGTGCTCATGGATCACTGCTGGGCACAAGCTCTCCTGGGATGAGACAGGAACTTGTGATCACCCTGACCTGCATTTATACACACACGACCACGGATTTCAYCCTTCAAATCCATCTTTTTGCTCCATCTCTCTTTTCCATGACTAAGTTTCCCTACACAGATGTATCAATGTTACGATATTTATAGGACGGGAAGGATCTCTGCAAAARATTCAGATAGGCATGAAATGCATCCAGGATCAAATGCCCATGGAGACAACRGGGTCCCTGCTGGACTTCACTCCAACTTTTCCAGCTAATTTGACATGAAGGCCTTCTGCCTCAAGATCCCAAAATCRTATTACTTCCTATTCAACCCCCTTATTTAAAAGGGGAATTACCATTTGGTATGAAGTAACTTTTAAATGTCTTCCTGGATTTGTGGCCTATGCAATGTCATTTCCAAATCAACATATTTTATATCAATAAATAAAACGCATGCGGCTTTTGCACTCACCCAGAGCAGGACACACAGACATCTGCACCCTTTTCAGACTTCCTGAGGGGCTAGACACGGTCACCAACTGCTTAGAATCAGACTCTGATGCCTAATTCTGCAGAGACTTAAACACATGCTTAACTGTAAATACACGCAGAGCCCCACTGAGGTCAAACACCACATTAATCACGGCACAAGTCCTTTCCAAAGCCCGTCTAAGCACACAATTTGTAAATACTTTGTATTATGGGCCAGAATACTTAACAACATTTGTTTTCTGCCCTGACTTGCTGCTGTGCAGAAGCCGTGTAATCCCTGCACACTTATGACTCAAGATTTAAGGCACTGGAGCCTGCAGTTTCTTTCTTGCCAATGGATTAGTAACCCCATGCAACGTCCCACTGATGGTCTGCAATGGGATCTCAGTCTTCCTACTACAACATTGCTTTCAAACCAGTTAAACGACGTAGCACATCTAGTTCTTTAATAGATTTAAGTGATATATTCTGTCTCTTCTATAAAGTTTAATAGGCTACAAACAATCTTAAAGCTAATATAAATATTACGATTTAGTCTACACTCACATTTATGGAATTAAAGAGCCTGTTCTTAATTTCACGAGTTTTAATCAAGAGCATTATTGCTGCATTGAAATCCCCTATCAAGCCATCGCATACAAAGCACAAGTAGAAGGTGGCTGATATAATTTGCCCGCTCTGGTTACTGCAGCTGCTAAAACCCAGAACCCCCCGACAGGAGCTAGCTCAGGACRCAGGTCACCTCCCCGCTTCTTCCAAACACACGGATGAGGAGAAGCCATCGGGGCTGCCGCCACTCATGGAAAGGTGAGGGCCACAATAAGGACAACTCATTGGGGGCATGTCCCTCGCGCCACGAGCACCGTGCAGGGCACGACACTGCCCACGCGCTGCAGAGCGCGCGTCTCCCACCCCAGCGCCCTCCTCTCGCGCCAAGCGAGCAGATCAACGGGGAGGGAGAATTACCACTTGCTGTTTTCACGTGGCACAGAGGCACCCGCTGTGCCCACGGTCACGTTAAGGGTCTTGCTCTGCCGCGGTGTCAACACGCACGCGCGCCCGCCAGGGCCGCCGCATCCCTAGAGGGGCATCCTGCATCCCTGCATCCCTGCATGCCCACATCCCTGCATCCCCCACATCCCTGCATCCCCGCATCCCCACATCTCCCACATCCCTGCATCCCTTGCATCCCCACATCCCCCGCATCCCTGCATCCCTTGCATCCTTGCATGCCCTGCATCTCTGCATCCCCCCCGTCCCCGCATCCTCCAGATCCCTGCATCCCTCGCATCCCTGCATCCCTTCATCCCTTGCATCCCTGCATCCCTGCATCCCTGCATCCCCAGCGCGGGAAGCGCTCCCGCTGCCATGGCGACCGCCGGGCTGCCCACGCGCATCCGCTCGCTCCGTCCCTGCGCAGGGAGGGGGGCCGGAGGAGGTTCGGGTCCCTCTTGCAGCGCGCTGGCAGCACGAGCTGCTTTACGACACCTCCGCGACAGGGCAGAACCCAAATTCCAGAGCCAATTCCGGCCCTTTCTGTCGGAAAGGGAGTCTGGATCGTTCCCGGGAGACGTGACAGGGGCCGGYGGGATGAGTCAGCTCCGCGCTGCGCTCCCAGCCCCGCGCCGCCGCTTCCAGGGGGGCTGCGGGACGCGGTCCCCTCCGGCGGGCCGTGACGAGGCACGAGCGGGGCAGCTCAAAGCCCAGCCCCTGGCGGGGTTAATGACAGTTTTGCTCCAAAATTTAAACAAAAGAAAATAAATTATGAGGATAAGAAAAGGGGGGAACTGACGGGTGCGGGCGCGCAGCACCGCGGCGCGCGCTGCCGCCCCGAGGCCGCACGTGCCCCCGGCCCGGTCACCTCCAGCGCCCGGGGGGCTCCGCGGCGGCCGGGCCCACGCGCCCCGTGTCCCGCGCCCCGCGTGGGGCCCCGCGCTCGGCCCGGCCCGGCCGGCGCGCCCGGGGCACAGGCCGCGCTGCCCCGAGAGGCCGCCGCGCGTTACGTAAGAGGCGGCGGCCGCCCGGGCCGCGGAGGCCGCGGGCAGASGCGCGGATGGAGCCCGGGACGAGGGGGGTCTGTTGGAGGGGGGGGTCCCGGTACCTCCGCTCGCCTCCTACCTGCGCCCCCTCCCGTGCGCGGCCTCCGACGGCGGCGGCTGCCCCTGCCCGGCGCCTCCCCGCGCTCTGCGGCGGCTGCGCGGGAAGGGGCGGGCGCGGGAAGGGGCGGGCGCTGCCCCCGCGCCGTCCATGTCCCCGTCCCCGCCTGGGGACACAGCGGCCGCCGCAGCCGCTCCCGACCCTCCGTAGCGGCGGTGCAGGAGGGGACAGCGGCCGCACAGGGCCCTGCAGGAGCGGGAGGGATGGAGGAGGGTCGGCGCGGGCAGACGCAAAGCCCGGGGGGAAGGAGGAGCACGGGGACCGGGCAGGGTTCGGCCCGGGCTCGGCGGAGCTGGCGGGGACCCGAGCGGGCACCGGCACCTCCGTCCGCCGCCRCACGGAGCCGAGCCCGGGAGCTGCGCGGGGCCGCGGAGCGACGCGGCGTCCACGGCTCCCCCTCGGGCGTGGGGGAGGAGGCCGGCGGAGTCCTGGAGGGATCCTGGTTCCTGATGGGAATCCTGAAGGGATCCTGAATCCCGACGGGAATCCTGGATCCCGACGGGAAATTCTCAGGACTCCCGGGAGGCCGGGACGGAGCTCTCCACCAGCACAGGGTAAAGGCACCTTGCGGATGAAACACGGAGCCGGTGCTATCGGAGCTCAGGGCACTGCCCTGCGTGGGGAGCASGATACTCCCTTAGGAAGCTGCCCTGCAGCTCCATAGTTATCCTCCAGTATCTGCAGGTGGCTTTTGTTAGAAGAATCTCACCATAAATAAATAAATAAAAATCTGTGTCCTACTGAGTCAATCCCAAGTCTCCTAAAAGTCTATTTTTCCTAGTCTTTCTCCCTCACATGGCAGGAATGGATAGCAAGAGATATTTCTTTGCTGGTGATCTCACCTTGTACATCATTTGTTGTCTTTATCTTGCAAAGAAGAAAAAAAAGGAAGGAAGGAAGGAAGGAGGGAGGGAGCGAGGGAGGGAGGCTTCAGTGTCCTTTAGACAGCGGCAGGAGAGCAGGGCGGGAGGGCACAGGCTGCACCACGCTGCGCCTTTGGCGAGAGGCAAACCTCCCRTCTGGAGTTACAGAACGTGAGGGAATGCCACACATTAAGCCTAGAAATACTGCCATTTTGCGAGATAAGTACCTGAGACCTCATAAACAAAAAAATGCTGGGATATAAGGTCCACGAACACTGCTTTTTAAAGAGGAGATCTGACCCTTCTCCAGTGCAATGAGTGAAATTAGAACCACTTGATGGCAAGCAGAGATGCAGTTTACACTGCCCTTGATGCTTCAGTTTTTCCCGGTGTTCAGAGTTTCCCTTTGGGGCCTTCATCCGTGTGGTTTCTTCCC
This sequence comes from Eudromia elegans, assembly GCA_003342815.1. NCBI lineage: Eukaryota > Metazoa > Chordata > Aves > Tinamiformes > Tinamidae > Eudromia > Eudromia elegans. Next base: position 6,121,481 of record PTEX01000016.1, on the reverse strand, counting down.
CTTGACTTTCCCCTTTGCCACCAAGGGCAAGAAGAAACCATGTGGGCTACACGCCCTGCGTGCCAGTTCTCCGGCTCCGGGGTCGCTCCGGCACACTCCGGGGTCGCTCCGGCACACTCCGGGGTCGCTCCGGCAGTATCGCTGCTCACCCGTTAGTTGGGATGCTCTGTTTTACGCACAGATCTGCGGGGCTCCCGCTGACGGGAAGGAGGGAGCTGCGGGTGCAGCACACGGGCTAGGGAGCGCACAGAGCTGGCGCGGCGGGTTTGCGCAGAGGAGGGTCATTCTTCACGGCTTCCTGCAGCAGCATCCACCAAAAGATGGCAGCAAACGTCCTGCTAGGGCCCCGTGTCATCCGCGCCGCTCTTCCGACCTGCGTGACCTGCTGAGGAGCCCCGCGAGCTGGAGGGCTGCGGTAGAGCTCGASAGAGGAGCAGCTCTGTGCTCGGGACTCCCGTTTAAATAGACCCTGCCAGCAGGTTAAGAAACCACCAACACGCTCTGAACTGCAGTTCTGCCCCGCTCTGGGTAACGTTACGTGTTCATTTATTTCGCAAGGATAAAATAGAACACCAGAAATCCATAACTGCCACAAATAATCTGCTCATCAATCCATCTAAATCTCCATTGCTGTCCCAAGCTTTGGATCTTGAGCTTGGATAGGCTACAGTTTAACATTGTAGATCCCTGGAGAAGCTGGAAGGGAACCATTCTTTGTTACATAAATCTGCACGCCAGCCAAAGGATTATTTTTAAGCTCTGCCCTGTATCTCTAATGGATACAGCCGTGACCCCTGTTCTGATACTGTTTCATWCCGTGTGAACTGGGAATAAGCCACAGAGTTACATTAACGGCACAAGCAGCACTGGATTATAACCGAGGGATGGATTCCCCACTGCACGTTCTCGTGCTGAGTTTGGTCTGGCAGAATTTTGCACTTGTTTGGTGCTCATTAACTAGTTTCATACAGCTAAACTTTGCTATTTTTCCCTCTCTCCCAAAATAATTTATCTAACTAAAATTAAGCTATGAGRAAAAATTGTTCTGCTGCTCATATGCAGCTCATTAATTTTACGTTATTTTAAGAATGAGGTATAATTCAAATACAGCTTCATTCACATTACCTGACATGCTAGGTAAAACTCATTATCCATAAATCCAGGATATATTTGTTTGGTAGAGTTTGACTTGACTCTTTTCAATAACAGGAACATTTTCAGCATTGGAATTTGCGAGGGATTCATTGGCAATCCGTCAGGAGCACCCTGGTGGAAGAAATGAAACGCACAAGGAGGCCCTGCTGTGTGTCACGCTATATGAAAACACCTTCCCACCGAAACACGGACGGAGCGCTGCCCACGCGAGCCCCGAGCACCTGCAGCTGCTCCAGCCACCCCGCGCCACAAAACGCWGCTCCAGTGATGGAGCATCCAGGGATGCTCCAGTGCTCCCCGGGCATCTACTTGCCAAGCCAGGAAAGCCCATCCCTGACCACCACCCCGCTGCTCCGTGGGGTTGTATCCCTCCATGCTTGCTATTCCCCATTCCCTCAGGATGGTTGTTGGAGCAGTAGTTGGAGCGGTTTGAGCCAAGGCTGTTTCCACAGAGCCAAGCAGGAAGCGAGCAATCACACAAGGTGTCCATGGGGATCCCCAGCCCCTGGGTGCTCGGCAGAGATGGTTCAGGTCGGAACAGTTGCTCCTTGGCCCTCTTGCTGCCTGCCTGGCCCTTCCGAGGAGCTCCGGCCAGACCCACAGYAGTTCCCAGGCTGCCTCATGAGGATAAAGCAGCCCAGAGCCCTTTCTCCCCAGCACGTTTGGCTGCATTTTGGACCAGTTCCTTAGCATGGGGACAGGCAAGCTGCACCCTTGCCRGCTGCATCCACAAGATATTCTCCTATCTCCACGGCCCCGGCACTGGGTGGACCCGGAGCCTCTTGTGCGACGAAGCTGCATTTAGGCTGCCTCACTCACGTAGCAGTGAGCTTCCCGGGGGGAATTTATGCCGGTTTAAAGCATGGAATAAAAGGCTCGCATTCTCTTTTCCTCGCCCGTAGCTCCTGCCAGGCAGGCAGAGAGGATGCCCGTGCCCYGCTCACCATGCAAAGGCTGCAGCTGCATGCAGGGATGGGGCTGGATGGCTGCACCGAGGGGGCTGCAGTATCGACTGCCAGGAGAGCGAGCGAAAACCAGAAAACAAGAGGGGAAAGCAATGAAGGCTCAAAACTCCCCAGCGTCCTGTGATCTCGGCATTAACCCAACGGCTTTACGCCTGGCGCTCGCTCCCTTTGGGTTATGTTTTTAGTTCCTGTAAATGATCAAATGATCAAAGTCAGGCCTCTGTCTCTCGCCATATATTTTCCTTTCCCCAACAAACAAACGCTGCAGAGGGTGGCCGAGCAGACACCCGATTTCCCCAACTCGAATGACTTTTGGGGTCTATAATTTCACGTGCCGGGCCGGGCAGCGACTGTCTGGAGGCCAGACCGTGCGCAGCATCAGCAGCCCCGGGTGACACAGGGGCAGGAGGGAGCCGCTCCACCACCATCGCGGGCGCCTGCGGCTCCGGGTRCCAGCAGCATTTTCAGAGAAGGCGACATCAAATAAACCCGAGAGGAAGAAATAAACCTGCAAAGCCGGCTCGCCTTGAAGGACGCCACAGGCCTCTTCATCTCTCAGAAAAGCCATAGAATCAAAGGCCAAGTTTGCACAAGGCACGGTACGTTCTAAATATACATCATTATCTTGTCTCGAAAGCAAGGTCATAGAAGCAGCAAAGATATGGTCTGCTAGATAAACAGGCGATAGATACATGCCAAGCAAAACGTTATTTGTAGGGTACTTGAGGAGCTAATTGAAAAGGAAGCATAGGTACTAATCGGGCAGACAAGTCTTCCACATTGTGGCTACAGAGCTGCAGATCAATGTGATTAATTGCAGCACTTCGTTTATTCCAACTGCTTGTACAGGACCAGACTCCAGTGGGTAGAAGGAAAGAATAAAAGCAAAATCTATCCATGAAATAAGGTGCAGCCTGGCAAAATCCAGCCATCAGGTGAAAGATTCTTCTTTATCTCTAGCTCCTCTGTCCCCCAGATATTCATGTCAGATCAATTTGCCCCATACAAAAAACAAAGGGCAAGCGAGCTAGCTACATTTAAACAGTCACTCAATCTAGTCATATTTAGGCTGCTTGAAATCCTTAATCAAAGCAGCATTATAAAAAAATAAAACCCATCTGTTCGTCAGCTGCAGCGCTGCTGCCTCTCTCGACATTAAGCCCTGGCAGAACCCAAGAGGTCCARTTTAAACACGGCTGCTCTCTGTGCCTGCACCTTCAGCCTCTAATGGAGCTGCCCTTTCAAAGAGGCCAGTCCAGTCCACAGGCCTTCAATTCTTTTGCACAAAAGCAACTACAAAATGTGCGATTTTCTGGGTCTCCAAGAGCTGCAACAGAACATTCCTGCTTCTGCTGAGGAATAGGAGTGTGATTGCACGGAGGCAATCGGAGTAACCACCACCAACAGGGTAGCAGACTAACAGGAAGTATTTAGCGTAATAAATTACATCCATTAAACCATCAGTTTTCCTAAAGGGGATCAATTCACCCATGCGGTGGTGTTCATTAGGGCGGGTATTATTTAATATATAGTTTCCTTTCCAGCTACTTCCTCCTTTGCCRAAAAGAGCATCCATGGCTCAGGGAAGCAGAGGCTCCGGCCCAAACGCTGCGGTCTGGGGCTTCCTTCTTGCARGGAAGCAAATTCCCCCGGAGGCCAGGCCAGCCCTGCATGGGGGGCTCTGCGCCTGGGACTGCGTTGGAGCGGGACGAAGGGCCCTTTGCAAGGGAAGCCGGGGCTGCTCCGTGCGGGATCTCCACTGCTCCCCCAGGATGCGGAAGGTGGATCCGCTGCCCGGCGGCGTTCCCGCGGGACCCAGCCGCGCCGCCCACCGCGTCTGGCGCCGCAGCTGCTCCCGGCACCGCCGGATCCGGCTCCTTGCAGCTCCCGCTGCCCGCGCTCCAAGGGCCAATTCCCACCCCAGCTCTCCCTTCCCRGCTACATGAAGTCACGGAGCTGCACAGAAAAGGGGGTCATCCCTAGAGGAATTTTAGTGTGTGCTGAGCACTGGGGGACCTGCCGGGCACCTCGCAGGTATCAACGTTATCCCCAGGGATACTCCCCCCGGGAGCTAATGCTAACGCTCTGATTGCATCCAGGCTGCAAGGATTCAGTGCAGTCAGTCCAAGTGTTTCACATTAACAGCTTTTCTGCTTATGACTATTTTTCTCTATAAAATTAAAGCACTGAAGCCTAAACAAAGCCTAACAGGAATTGATCCCCTAGAAGTCAATAAAGCTGGTGCATCCCCATGAAGCTTTTCAACTCCTCCATCTCAGCCTTTTCTGATGGGAAACCACGCTCCAGTTTCTGGAAACAGCTCTCATCCCCCTTTACACAGCCCAGCTGTGTCTGTTCATGGCTGCAACTTTGCCCCTTTTTTATTTACTGTTTTTCCCTTAATTCTCAGCATATGCAGCCACCAGTACCTGCACGCAGGGCAGGGCGCTGGCCATACGGGGATGCTCAGGGCGACCTGTGTCCCAAAGCCTGGAGCTAAGTTCTCTGGTCTGTTTTTCATATAGAAATAAAGCAGTTGCCGGGCAGGATGTAGGTGCTGCACATTTGCTCCATATGACCATGAGTCCAACTACGAGAGCCCCAATGATGCCCTGGCAGAGGCAGCTGGAGACCAACTGCATGTCAGACCCTGGACCCCTGCAGCACCAGCCTCAGCAGCAAAAACGTCCACCTCCTTGCTCAGAAAGAGGCAAGAAAAGGCCTCAGAGGCATCAGTGCACAAAGCTGAGCCCAGGGCAGCTTCTCCCCGATCCCGGCGGGTTTGGGGGCAGACACTGTGTCCTGAGGCGAAGGCCAAGCATTTCCCGGGATCTGGCTTTCCTGCCGAGGCCGAGAGCAGCCCTCATCCCTGGCAATGCCGACAGCTCCGCAGGGATGTGCCTGCCTTGCTGCATCCAGCCTGGATCGAATCCAGCGCCCAGAACACTGCTAACAGCTTGCAGAGCATCCTGTGAGGATGTGGGTTTCCTCTCTTGGGAGAAATTCTGCCCTTTGATGTGTTCCACCTCGGAGGAGGAAAAGCCAAGTTTCATTCGGCTCTGAGAACGATCAGGGCAGCGTGGAAATACAGTTACGTTATTGTAGGAGACGTGGGACGTACAGAGCACCCCGAGAAGGGGTGGATCCTGAAARGAGCTAGAGAGACTTCAGAAAGTCCGAACTACTCCCTCTGACTTGGCACATGAGAAGGCAACAGAAGCCCAAACAGAGCAAATTGCAAATACAAAAAAATACACACACACAGAGCAGTGTGTAAAACGCTTTCCTGTAAGAATACTGAAAGAAAATAAGGCAGAAGTCAAAAAACCCACTGACTTCAGACTACACACACACACACGTTAAGCTCTTCATTTCATTGCTAATAATTAGTGCTAYCCATCTCTGCTCTGTTTTAATCAAAGTGTTTTATGTCTCTATCTCTATGACACGCCATCAGCCTCTCTGTCCAAAAGGCATTTTTTGATCTCTGGTCTTAAACTTTGATGGAAAGCTTTACTGGGGGAAAGTGGCCATTACTTCAGCACTTGGCACGCTAAGCGCTGAAAAACGCACCTAATAAAAAGAATAATGCCTCTTAGTGGAAGTGACAAGAACCCCATTAATCTGAGGCCGTTAACGCTGGTCTACGAGCCCCTTAGGAGCCCGCTGCCCSTTTGGTGTCGGGCACAGACGGGCTCTGTCGCCTTTGCTCACAACACGCGTGCAGCGGCCGACAGATCCCGAGCACGGCAGTTATTACACAAAGGCCACATGAACCAGACACGCTGAAGAGTCCCTTTGAGAGGGCCGAGCCGGTGTTCTGTTTGCAGCACGGCCCTGCTGGAGCTGGGTTTAGACGAGCAGCGTCCCCCCGCCGCCAGAAGCCAGCACACCCCACCGCGACGTGAAAGAGCGGCCAGGGAAGCTGCCCTGATGCTCGTCCAGCCGCGGCKGCGCCGTGCCACCCCGCCAGCCCCGCGGCCCCAACCGCGCGGCAGCAAAGAGAGGGGTCTGCACCGCGACGGCTCCGCAGCCTCCCCAGCCCCGTCCTTCCATCCCTATCTCCAGGTCTTCTCCCCGGTGGAGAGCTTTGGGTTCCCATAAAACCGCAAGCCCAATTCTTCCATCCTTGAACTCAGAGATAGTTTCTCTTTCATTTCATGCACTCCTGCTTGTTTCTAATAGCAGYTGGTATTCCTCAAACACTCATACTGCAGGCCTATTTCGACATTGCTCTCCGAGGTAATTTTTAACACATAAAATGCGTTTGAACTGGATGGGGTGTGCCTGGATTCATTCCCACAGACAACCATCATTTCTAGAGGGCAACTGTCTAAAACTCTTCCAACTGCAGTCCACGTTTCTAGAGATTTGGCTCCAGTGGAGCCATTACTTTCTTTCCCATTTATTCAGACCGGTGCCCCTTACAACCCCAGCGATTCCCTTCCCAATTCCCAGCACCACACACTGCAGTCTGAGATTTGGCACAGAAAACAGGAAACCTTAGTCTAACTTGCTACCTTCATTACTGGGTTATAGAAAATGCTTTGAAAAGGGCAAAGCAAGAACTTCACTGGAGTGTGAAGTGATATGAAGCAAGAATAACTCTCAGAACTTGATTTCCAGCCAATATTTTTATGTCACCAGATTTTATTAGGCCTTATTCCCTTTAAAAACAATTTCAAGACWTCAGTAAGAAGATTTGTCTCTTGAACTATGAAATGCAAGAACATGCTAAGATGAACTGTAAACAGGGAGCCAGGCCTTGAAAAGCTGTCCAGAGAGTCTGCCCTGCCAGTCAACAAGCACTCGTGCTCTATGAAGAGAACACTCTGCTCCTGCCCTTCCTGCCTGCCTTGGAGGGATCGGCTCTCACAGCTCTCGGTCRATGGAGACACACGGGTAAGAAACGCATCGATCCTCATTTTAAGGACCAGACTAGATTTTGCACTGYCTGCTCCCCACACTTGCATCTGATGCACACTTGCATCACTTGCATCTCTGCATCTGCCCCAAGCCAAAACAGAACCCCTCGTAATYCAGGGCTGTCAACTCAGAAAGCCCCCAAGGAGTAAGGCTCCCATTCACCGCCTTCAGAGCCAGGCAYGGCCTGTTGCAGGAAGCAGAAGTCCTTGTCTCAGTTTGCAGTGGGCCTGAGAGAGCAACAGACAAACCAGCTCACCCACCCCACCTAAAATCACCGTGTGAAAGGCACCTTCTGACAAGCTTTGGAGATGGACACCCCATCAGACCTCGTGCCTAGGAGGTGTCCCCTTTGCAGGCTGGCGCCGATCACCCCTGGCAGCTCCGCTGTGAACATGTGCTCTGCACATACGTTCCTATTTGAGCCCAAGAGTGGAAAACGGTTGTGAACTTTCCCAGCACAGATCACATGCACAGCTTTATCATTCGGCTCTTCTTTGAAGTCAAGTTTGACCTACTTCGGGCCTTCCTTTCYCTTTCTGTTCCTCCCATCCTGCTGCCCTTTCCCTTTCATCCCAAAGCCTCAAACTCTTGGGGCTGCAGCATCTTTCTATCCCACCCAGCCTCCCCTCTAGACTAGATTCCCTRCACCTCTTCCTCTAACTCAGCTAGCTCTATCACCCAACTTGTGCAATGCCGGATCCTTCAGTCCAGCTTCCCTCCTCAGYCCATTTCCTTTATTTGATGCTGATCCGTCACCTCATTGGGCTGGATTTCCAGCTACAAACTCTGGTGAGCACAGCCAGTAGTTAAAGGCTTACAAGAGTCACCCAAAAATGCCCCCCAAATCCTGCAAGCCATAGTGACCTCAAAGGGAACCTGCAGAACAGAGCCTCAAAAACTCAAGTAGGTCGCAGGAAAAAGAACAGGGTTTCTCTGTTCTCAAAAGAAGAATTATTTGCTCTTCATGTGGGCAAGCAACACACAGGGGAAGCAGCTATTTCAGCATGGTACGTCATATGACAGGCTTGCCAGGCAAGGCTTACATCTGCAACCATTTTCAGAGGAAGTGCCGTATTAAAAGCAAAACGCTGGCAGTCTTTAGCTTTACAGCAAGGAGGTGTCTTTTTTAAGTTGGRCTAAGGAAAAAAATTAATTCATTTTAATGACTGTTATTCAGTGGGTTTTCTCTTAAAAAACGCAGGATCTGTGCAGAGTTCTCTTATAAACAGCGGGTCTTTCCAGACACTAAGCAAAATCACTGTATTTGGGAAGCTTTCCATAGGCTGAGGCAGTCTGCTCATGGAGGCAAAGCTGAAGTCCTGCCTGCCATRCAGCCGGGATGGGTTCTCCTGTGACCCCTTCCCCTCCAACCATCCCGCAGCTTTTAAAGGCCTTTTGCTCAGCCTCTTAGAGAAACGACTAAGGAGCAGATTTTGCCCAGTGTTGCACCTTTCCCCCTCACACAGAGGCTTACAAACATCCATCAATGTCTCAGATCAGAAAGATCAGTCACGCTGCCTTACTCCTTCACAGCACTTAGTTATAAGSAGGGGAGTGCAATTTTTGCTGCCCACCTCTGGCCTCGGCTGTTGAAACTCCTCCGAGCAGGAAGGACCGTCCACCCCACTGGGCTCCAACTGAGATAGTCAAGAAGAACCCAGTGGTGGTTCTTCAACAGCGGTAGTGTATATCAGGTTAGGTGTACACGACCTTGGGGAGYGGTGAACTTGCAATGGGGGTTGCAAAGAAGAAGAACCATTCACATCAAGTTTTAAATGTGGGTCTGCTTGCTGGGCCTGCCCACAATGTGCAACATATCCCAGAAGAACCACGTTTATTAATCATTACTATTCATTACTTCTCCAGCCCCTAAGATGGGAGCAAAATTCCATAGAAAGTCGAAGTGCACAAAGCTACCTCTGACATKAGTAGCAAACGATCTTGTGGTTGTTTGAACATTCACCTGGCACCTTCCTGAGGCCTTTGACCTACATCTTCCTCCCACTCTTCCTTTTGTTCTGAGTATTCAAATTAAGAACTTAAAGGAGTGATCTTTCTTTCTGTGCTTAACAGTTATAGGGACTATCTCTAGTGATATGGAGAAAACCTCAGAGATCAATTTTGTTTTAAGCCTGCAAAAATCTACCCCCTATCTTACGTAGCAAATACAGCTTCTCCCTCTAAGCTAGTTAGAGCAGAACTGTCAGGACCCTTATGAACACACGCTGCCCTTGTGAGTGGGAGAGCTAATTGCAACTCAAGTGGTACACATTCTCTCAGGAACTAATGAGCAGTTTCAATTCCATTTGGTCAAGAAGCAGGACCCATCTGTATGTCAGCAAGGCTGGGCACAGCTGCAGGCTTCACAGAAGAGGGGCTGTGCACCAGACCACTCCAGGTGACTCAAGGCACATGCGCTAAGGAAGACAAGAACTGCTTCTGGCCACATTTGTCCCCCTCATCTGCTGAGGGTCTGCATCTGTATTCTTCTATAGGTCCGTATTCCTAGGTACTGGTACTTGGAGTTGAGTTGAAACCAAGTCTCCCAGCCCCTAGCAAATAATGGACTGTTAGAAGTGACGTTTCCACWGTGGCTGCTGGGCTTTGTGCCAAGGCCAGCACTGCCAGTGTCTGTTTGAGGTACCAGCCACAACTTAGTCCAGGTATTACCCGGTTTATTGATCCAAGAGCAGTAGTTCTCATTGCCCTTCCCTGCTGCACTGCACCACTTAATGATGAACGTCAGGAGCAATTAGCATGACTGCTGGTAAGCCATTTATCTCCCTACACTTGCTTCCTTATTTATAACGGCAACAATTACAGGGGGGCACTTAGGAATGATGAGAGGTTCAATTCCACAGCCTCATCCAGGGGGAGGTACAGAGCAGAAGAACAGCAGCTGCTATAAATGGCCTTGCTTTGTTCTGATCTGCATCCATCTGTTGGAGACTAATCCTATTGCGTTAGCTCCTCTCCCTGCAGAACAGCCACCACGTGTCCAAGCAGGACACAGGAAGCCACCGCCACCATCTCCTAGGGCCACCCTACCAGGAGGGACAGCATTTCACTACAGCAGGAGTATTTCCTTTTCATGTTAGTCATATAAATTAAGAACAAAACACTGAGGTGCTATATTGGCATAATGAACAAGATCCCGAACACCAATCTGGGCAGGAGTATCTGCTCTTTTCTAAAGAAAAATGCAAAGGACTCATGGGCAGAGCTGAACATCAGGAAAAGCATAGGAGTGGAAGTTACTGCAGCTTTAAGTATTTTTTCTTGTGAAAAAAGGCTGTGACAGTCATCCTTAACAGTCACATTTAGGTAATTCTTCACGAGACTTCTATGAACTCCCTGATACTTGCTCCTTGTTGGTCTTCTCACCACCGCTGATAATTGCAGTGGTTTGCCTGTCTCCTAGCAGAACTTTTCTTACTTCCCTAATTAAAATTCCTTTGTGGCCACCATCTAAGAACCCGTAATCCAAAAAAGCTCAAGCTGCTGCACAAACCAAATGCAACTCCTGCCTCATGTAAGCCAGGGCCGTGGAGTCAACAACTGCACCCAAAGCTGGAGAACCGAAGCCTGCAAAGGGCTACGTGTCCTCCCCTCCCAGCCCGCTCTCTGCCACCTCCCAGAGACCCGCAGCACGGGAGCTGTCAAGGTYCAGAGGACAGCACCTTCCCCCAGGCTTCCTCACTGCTGTGCCCAAGCTCAATCCCACCTCAGCAGCAGAGGACAGGCCACCCATCCGGCCTGGAGCCCTTCCAGCCGCCGTGCTTGGGCACCTGCAGCACCAGGATGCTTTCCCCTCCTCATTCCCCATGCTGGGAGCTAGTCTCCATCTTAAACACCTCGTTTTCAAGGCCACATCCTGTTATTTCTCCCGCATTTTGCTTTTCCCAGCTCGGCACCTCCACCCCTAACTGCATTGCCTGAAGGAAGGGCAGCAGCTCAGCTGCTTAACCCCTCCAACGTCAGAGGCCGTGACCACCTCCAGCATCACTCAGCGACGCTTCCCATGTTTTCCCGGTTTAAACTTTCCTCTCCAACACCCAAAATATGTTTTCCCTTCTCACAACTTTTAATTAACTAGGGAAAAACCCCAAACCCCAATGATGCCCAAACCTGAACACAGCCACTGATGAGGAATATGTAGCATCATGTGCTAGTGGGTAATACTATGAAAATGCCCATTTGTCTGGATAACCAAGATTCATTCCAAAATCCTCCCTAACATGGAAGCTCTAACACACCACCCTAGCACCAATTACGAGCTTCAAAGGCAGCAGCACAGACTAATGCTGTAGACAGATAATATCACACATCCCTATATTAAAGCAAACGCAAATGGTTTAATTTCATTTTAGATTCCCTTGGAAAATCTGGCTCTGCCATTTCTTGTGCTGGTCCCCCGGTGTCATGGGAATGGCATCGGCCACGTTCACCCATGCTCCCGCCTCCTGTGTCCTGCTGCCCACTCCTAACCACAGCCCGCTCTGGTGGGACCGAGTCACCACAACACATCCTCAGAGAGGTTACCAGTTGCGTAAGAGCGAAAATAAGACTCTTAGGGAAGAGTTAATGGTTAATTTCAGGTATTAAGAAAAAAAAAATCTYTTGCTCAAGTTGCAGAAGTATTCTCAGACAGCTGGCATTATTAAAATGAATATCAAAGAACTTCTAAACTATTTGGGCTGCACAGTAAAATATCTCCCGTGGTAAAGTGTATTCTCACAGCTTACTCGTCAGTCTAGCCTAATTACAAGATATCTTCTGATTCAATCCGTTCTTAACGAGGCATTCTGTTTTTCAGCTTGGTAATGTTTCAGTAGCTCAGATGAYGTTTTAACTAGCTTGCTTCATGGAATAAGACATGTTTCAACATGCGCTGACACACATGTTCATGACATTCATTATCTATCAACTAACCCACACTGGCCCAAGCAGTTCTTCCAACAGGACCGAACGGGCTGGCCGTGCAAGCCTCTTTGGTCCTGCTCCATTCCCAGTACTAACTGATATTCCTTTCTCGCTGGTGTCTGAAGATGGCTGCTTTCCACAGCTACCTCTTCAGTGCTGGGTATTTCTACATCCTTCTGCTCTACAACAGAAACCTCCTGGGGTCCCTCCCCAGCCCCTATCCCTGTCTCATTCCCACTGTGGGGCAGCAGCCACGTTGTGGCCTCCAGCATCTGAGAGCTGAGAGAACAGTGAAGACCCCTGGGCAACCAGAGCAGAAGACAGACTGAGTGATACTGCATCAACTAATGCATCGTTTAATGCACGAGGTGTTCAGCTGCTCTGCCAGGACACTGATGAAAACAATGTGCAACTACTGTATTTGATATAAATCCTTGTAATGGTTTTGTAAAAACATGCGGGGGGCAAACAAAATGGGYGGCTACTTCTATCCTCTTGAAGTGTCCAATAGATTTTTCGTAGTAAAACTGCTTAATCTTTATTTTTATATGACAGATAGAACTCCTGCAGAAAATTAATGGCCTACTATTAAATTCTACAATCACCTCCAATACTTGGATCTCAGGGGGACAATCTGGGGCTTCAAAATGTACATTAGCAATGGTTAAAGTCTGTGGTTGTCTCTCTTCACACTCTCTTTAACCATGGGAGCTCTCTAGCAATTCCTCTGCTCACTCGGAGCAAACATCACTGCTGAAGAGTCAGTGCAAGGTCTGTGTTTCCCTTAATCTSCTTTAACCTGCCAGAAAAGGGGGTTGCTCTAGGCCTTGCTAAAGGGGCACATTTTGCTTGGACAAAGTAACACCAACTGCTGAGGCTGCTCGATCAACCTGTGGAGCAGCTGGGGGCTATTTGCCTCCATCTCCCACCCCCCAAACTGTTTGCAAAGGACCCTAGAGGATTCACTTGGCCGTATCCTTTGGGTCTCAAGTCAAGCTTTTGGGAACAACTTGACTTCACAATCCAAACAYCCCTACGTTGATTGGAGGAGCTCAGAAACAAACCTTTCACAGAATTTACTAAATTCACAGAATAAGGAGGACCTTGCAGAACATAATTGGGGAGGTTTATTGGTTGAGGAGGGGCTGAGGGAACTTTGTGGGGAGGGATCCAGAGGCTGGTCACACCAGCAGCTTGCTGCTGCTCTGGGGCATCTCTGAGGAAGGATCCGAGAGCCACCGACCAGCATTTTCAGAAAATCAAGGAACCCATTTACACGTGACTCTCGCTAGCTTGTGAGCAAAGATCAAGGAGYTGTGTGTGCACCGAAGGAGGGTTGTGTTTTACTCTATCCAGCTGACCTATAGGACATCCTTACACTCATTGCTTTGCACGATCCAAGACACACACTAGATTTCTACCTCCTAGTCACAGGAAGCAGCACCTTGTGCTCCAAACGGCCAGCTGAAAACAGGTCACAACCAAAACGTRTCTCTTGGGGCAACAAGCCTTGCTGGCAGAAGATGCACCAACTCCAAAGCACCCTAAAATGCCTCGTCTTCACAGATCTGAGGTAGTTGCCTTATTTTTTAGTTCTCCCACTATTAAAATTGCCCCAATTACCTTTAAATGTGAAAACAAGCACAATTAGGAGAACGAGAAAGGAGGCAACCCAAAGGCTGACAAATACGAGGGGACCTGCGCTGTCAGAACTTGTCTTTAATAGGAGCACATCCATTACACACGCATGCAAGTTGCAACGGGGCGCGTTGAGCTCAGCTTCCAGGGAAAGGCACCCCCGTCCTGCCGTGATCATGTGTCACCTGAAACCCAGCCAAACCCCCAGACTTCCTTTCATAAAGGATATAAACACAGACTCTGCACAACACCTGTGTTAAATTGTACGGCATCCCCCCCTTTCTCGCTCTGGTCCATTTTAATGCTTTTACTTTCTCATGGGGACAGGAGGGAAGGTGCAGTTTAATTCGTTGTTCCCTTCATAGGTGAATTCAAAATGCACCAGCAAGAAGGATCAGAAACTTGGAAGCAGGTACCCGAGTAGGTGTCCAATTAACCTTTTAGGCAAAGTCAGCAGAAAAGGTAAGTGGATTTTTTTTTCCCCCCCTATGCACTAAATATGGTTTATTACACCAGGCATAAAAGAAGACTACAGCAGGAGATCAAAGCCTGAGCACATTGCAGAGAGACATTAACCAAAGGTTTGTGTGCCATGAGATGCAAAACCAAGCTGCTGCGGTCAGCAGGGGCCTCATGACCTCGCACAGGAGCTGACCGCGGCATCCTGGTCAGATACCAGCGAGGTCACTACGTGTTGGTGGCCTCYGCTACGTTAGCAGAGGGCAGCAGCTTCCAGCTCAGAAACACACGTGTCTGACCACGTCCCACCGACCCCGCTAGCCCACACGGGGCTGCTTGGGCCTCTTGGGGCAACCTGTGGGCAGAGCGGGACCTTCAGGAAGGAAGCCCCGACTGCAGACGAGCTTGGGGAGCCCAAGTTCTCCTTCCCTATGTCAGCAGCCYGGGCAAAGCAGCTTCCACTCCTGCAGCTCCACCAGGACCAGGCTGCTTKGGCAGCGCTATAACCGACACCCTGGCTGAACGCAATCACTTCCTTTTTTTTTAAAGGATATCAAAAAGAATGAAAAAGCGTAGGAAGAAAAGGTGACTTCTTCCTTGGAAGCTGTAAAGACACACGTTCCTCCCAAACAGCAAGGCGACAGAGCCACAGCAGGTCCACAGATGGGCCACGGAGCCATCCCTGCGCAAGGCTGCCTTCGAGGAGAGCCCGCACCGAGGCCCCAGCTTTGGCCATGCACTTCCAGGGAGGCCCCAGCAAAGCTCCTTTCTGAGAGATTCTGAGCTCCTTTATCCTTCTTGTTAATATATTTTCCCCCTCTTTTAAAGTATGTGAACACCAGAAACACTATTCTATACAAGCAGGTATGATGCCTGTTAAAAATTCAAAAAGCTCTACATATTCTAGTTCTCTGTAAATCAAAATATTGCCTAAATCTCCTGTTATATCTCAACCCTCACAGCTGAGGTCAAATTTTATACTAAATCTCACTCAATCCTACTCGTACTGGAGTATCACAGACAGAGAGCTCAGTGCCTTTGAAAACACAATGCCCTTTCAAGTCTCTCGTTAGGAGCAGAGTGCTTAAAAAATAATAACAAAAGTGCTCTTGAACTCTTTTGAGAACAAGCTCTTGGCCCTCAGATCACCTGAATCTTGCAAGCAAAGGGGAAGTTTCTCCATGCACGGAAGGCTAGCAAATAAAAAACAAACCAAAGAGTCTGACAGGCCTTGAGGGCCAAGGAGGAGATGGAAATTCTGAAAAACATTTCAGTTTCTGAGACTCCTGTAACAACAAAGCAAAAGCAAGGTGAGAAAGCAAATTCCCTCCCCTCAAAGCCAGGGGAATGATTAAGATGGGGGAGGTGGCTCGCCGTAATCATGCAGGTGTGTGTGTGGATGCACGCGCTTCCACCCTCGCCCAGACCAATGCACGTGCAAAGACCCTCACGACGGCACAAGGACAACACGGCGGGTCCTCCTTCTCCACAAGGAATATCAGGGATGGAGTTTGCCAGGCCTGTCCCTAGGGCCCCGGCAGCAGCAGCGCTATCTGCAGCAGGGATGAGACTCCTGCTGACGGATCCTCACCCCGGCAGCCTCCAGCACCCGCGCCAGGGATCAGAGAGGCTGCAGCACCGCTCGTCGCTGCCCCAGGGCCCCGACCACCACGCAGAGCAAAGGACAGTCTCGAGGAAGCCCCTTTGGTTTCCAGTTCCCTATTTCTCCGGCCAGGTTTCATAATCAAAAAAACCAAAAACAAGCCATGGAAAGCAGCAGGCTCGGTGGATGAGGAGCAGCCCCGTCGCTTTCTGTGCTCTGCACGGGCTGCGCTCCTGCTGGTTGAGACGCGGTGGCCTCCGCTCCGCGGCGAGGCTGCTGCAGGGGGCACGAGCACGGCGTCTAGGTTGACGCCGCGGAACCAAGAAACCGCACGGAGCCGCCTCGGCCGCGGACRAGGCGCCAGCAGCCTCCGCATTTGAGGCTGCCACCTGCTCTTGGGGGGCACAGGGGCCCTCGCTGCCTGGGTGGCGTCCCACRGAGGTGACCACAAGGACGGGGTGGCTGCAGGTGGCCCCGCGTGGGGCAGAGCGCTCTTGGAAGCGGGGCCGTCAGGAAGCACCAGCTGCACACCAGAAAAGGCAGGTTTGCCTTTTTTCTCATGAATTACGCGGCTCCCTCCTCCGCTCCTGCCAGGCTCCCGGAGCCCCTCAGCTCCCCACGGGAAACAGCAGCAGCGCCGAGCGGGGCTGGCGCCCGCATCTCCTGTTCCTTATCTGTGCACGTGCAGGGGCCACCGGTGGCTCACAACCAGGGAAAATTAAACCCAAAGCAACACGCGGGCAAGAAATGCCCCAAAGCTGCCTTGTTATGCAGAGCGAGCGGGACCTGCTGTGCTGGGAACCATCTCTGGGAAAACCACAGTGCCAGGTACTGGTCACCAACCTCATCCTGCCCCCTCTCCTTCCACAGCCGTGCAGAGAGGAGGTCACTGCTTTGATATAAGGGTCCATTTCGTTTCCCCGTGTGGAAATCAACCCTTGAAAATCAAGGCAGCAGCACAGGGCAGGTGAGAGTCACCTCCAGGTCCCACCAGGAGCTCATACAAACACGCCAGGGGATCTCCAAACCCATGAAGGACCATCAGGAACAYGGCAAGAGGGAAGAAGTCCCCCTTAGTAAACACTCTGCATTTGCCCACCTCAGGTTTCTGAGCGTTCAGCAGGGAACCGAGAGGCGGGCTCTGACCGGGGCAGGCACGTGCTTCGTGCCAGGGCCCCGAGCAGCAAGCAGCGGCCATCTTCACCACGCGCTTCCTCCGCAAAGTGAACCAAAGTGAACCAAACCGCTCAGCAACAGAACTGTGGCCCTGCCATTAGCACACACCCCCTTCCCCGCTCCGCTTCTGCTACACAACTGTTTTGGTCTGTCACCATTCAATGCATCTCCACCTGCAGTAGCCCAAGCCCTTGAGAGCATGAAGCTCTCCCACACCAAAGCACCCAAGGCCAGAGGCTTAAACGCAACCTTCCCATTTTCCAAAGAAAACCATGGACATCTTACCATGGAAATGGCCCTCCTTTGCTCCAGCAGAGCTGCTCCTTATCAGCAAGGCCAGATAACACACCAGGCAAAGCTTCCACCACACTCGCAGGCTTCTGGCTTGCGACTTGGTAAAGGCAACACGGTTAAGGGGAAGAAATAAGGGTTCATGGAGCAAGTCCCGCAGCAGCCAAGGGCAACAGCTGCCCCGCAAAGCAACAGCAAAATGCCACTAGATGGGGACAGTGCCCACAGAAATCCCGCTGCCCGGGAGGCAGCCCCATCTCCAGCTACAGCACCACGGCAAACCTGCGCCGTCCTTTGCAGGGAAAGGTGGCAACGTTGCTAGTTCCTTATGTGCTTTCCCCTAAGTGATGTTAAGGTCACGAGCCCCAGGAGGCAGCGGGATCAATCACACACGTGAGTGAACCCACCTGCTCGCTGCACTGCCAAGATGCTCCATATGGTCCTCATTAGGGGTGCATAGGCCCCCTTTACCTGCGGCAGCCGCCCTGCATCTCCCAGCACCTCTGAGATCTGCTGCAGTCCCAGCTCTCAGATGCACCAGTAGCCCATGCATGAAGCTGAGGCCTTTGCAAGGCCTTGCTCCGTGGGCAGGTTGGCGTAAATATATATATATATATATAAATATGGTTACAGATAATGGATAAACTCTTGAAGCGCCTGTGCTGATGAGTGGAATGGGACTGTAACTGGCCACCTTGCTGGGTTTCCTGGGCAAACACCTGTAATAAATGGCAATTCATGCCTATCACAGGCTCCCTGCACTTGGGGTTGTGTGAGAATGCAAGGTTTTCAATAAATTGGGAGWAGAGGAGAAGCTTTCTCCTGACATTTAATCATCTTTATCCCCTCTGATCAAATATAACAGATAAAAACAAGGACTTCTTTAYATCCAGCCGTTTGTCTTGTTACTCTAGTTCCCCCCTCCAGAAATCGAGCCAAAGCACAAGACAGAGCCAAGCTCGAAAGTAAACTACAATCCCCAGAGCCTCTGAAAACCCCTACGCACGTTGCAACCTGCTGCTTTTACCCTTTGCAAACTGCAGCTCACACTCGTGCTAACCCTCAGCTCGCTGCCGTATGACAGAGCCAGGAAGAAGCAGTCCTATAAAAATGCAATRTTCCTGCAGTCCCGCAAGGGGTTTGAATGCAAAGGGAAAAAAATACACCAAAAAATCAATGTAGCGTCTTTGGAAGGGAAAGGCTTTCTTCTCTGGCTTGGCAAGCAGCCGGCGAGCTTGTTTCTGAAGCACCTTCGTGATCCCTTTTTCGGGTGATTCTGCAAACACCACTGCACGTGCAGCTTTAGCCTTCCCCCCTCTCGTGCGCACAACATGAAGCTCTTGCATGGGGATGTGTAAAACACGAGCATCGTGGCACAAGCAAAGCCCCTTTGCTTCAAGACGGGACAAATTTTACTCATTTGTAAAAGAGCCTCACCTCTTTATTCGAAAACAACGCTCTTCTGAACGGAAAACAAAMCCAATGGATTTCTGTTGTTCCCCACTTGCTCTCGTTGCCTCCCCGGGGCACTTTGCAGCACGAGGACAGAGCGGGGCCCCAGCAAGGGCAGAGCCTCCAGCACAGGAGCCTGCCGGTGTTTCAGCTGGTCGAAGAGGGGCCTGGCTATGCAGCCCACAGCCCCCACAGAGCAAGAACTGGAGCGCTTCARAACAACCCGCCTGTGGTTAGAGAGCTGGAAGACACGCAAGGTGTCGAGCAGCCGCGTGTCGCGGGGAAGGGGGGCCTCGCACCAGCCCCATGAGCAAAGCCCTCCTGCAACCTCGGCCCTAGCCAAAACCACCATTTGCACCCTGGTAGATGCCCAAATTCCACCGAGGACCACCTGGATGCTGGGCAATACAACAAGGTGCCCATGTCCGGGCAAGGGGAGTGCAAAGGGATCCATGTGCTGGAGGAAGCCACGTCCACAGCGACCCACGCTGGTGTGCAAGGCCTTCGTTACTGCAGCCGTGGCTGCCAAAACGATAATTATCTGTCCAGACATAGAGAAAACCAAAAATCATTTAAATACTGCATCACAGAAGCAACCAGATCCTCAAAGAAGGGCTCATTTATTGCGTCCCAAAGCAGATGCTCCAGTGCAAGATGACAGAGCAGAGGGAAGGGACCACCAGACAAGCGTCTCCTGCACGCTGCCATTTACCCGGGTCTCATTAAAAGCTCCGCTGCAGCCCAGCAGCGCCTGCCGCGCACTCTCACTGCTTTCCATGCTTCCCCGGCTTTCTGGCAGGCACATGGAAACAGGCTGTTGTGAGACACAAGCAAAAAGTTCAGGCTAATTAAAGGGATTTTATCTGGTGAAAATCATATTTCATTTTTTAAAAAAACAGACCTCTCCCGKCCTGCCTGTTCTAAGCAGCACCTGAGACCATGAAAGCAGCAGCCCCGAACAGCTCGTTTACCTGACAGCGCTGCTCGGCTCCTGCCGAGTTTTGCATGTCTCGCTCCCTCGCTCCGGCTGCGCTTCCAGCCCGGGCTCTTTGCAGACTCCGGTGCCCGCGAGCAAGAGGCCAGACGGGCGGGGGGCCGGGGCGGCAGCCGTGCGCATCCCGTGGGATCCTGTGGCATCCCAGGCAGGCCGCTTCCCAGCTCCCGCGCTCCCCTGCCCCTCTCACTGCCCACGGAACCCATCCCACCTGCTGCATTTCCACCAGGAATGGCCCAGGTAAAAGCCAGGAGCTTTCCAAACGCCCGCTGGGCTCCTCAGAGCCTTGCCCGCCGCCGTGTAAAGTGTGCGGTCACAGCCAGCAAGGACGCCCGGTCCCTGCATCCCAAGGACGCAGCCCCACGCCATGGGGATTGACAGGGGGTTCTATAGGTCCGTGCAGTCAGTTCACAACCTGCCCCAAACCCGCATGCCCGAGCTCAACACCACGCACTGCGCTGCAGGAGCACGTGCCCCCCACACATGCGCTGACCCCCATCAAGGTGAGCCCATTTATTTTCTGCATACTATGGAGGGATCACTTCTATCTTTCCTGCTCAGAAGCCATAAAAGAAGCAAAAATGCTTCTGTTGCCCCCTAAAATAAGGGTTAGTAGCAACAAGATATAACCTGACGACTAGCAAGCCTTCATAACTAGAAAAATACACCCCACTGTATRCAGTTATTATTTACATACTGGAGACAACAATACCTACAATTACTGCTGGGTAAAGCTCAGCCTGCCCTTAACAGTAGCTGTCTGCAGTTACTTAGATGTGTACTTATACACACCTAATTGCAGCTTAGCACATCCCTGAAGAGGCTCAGGAGCTCCTTCCCAAAGCCCTTTCCCGGAGGGACCGCGGAACGTGGCGGCATCCACGGAGCATCAGGAGCCTTTTGCCCGGAGACAAAGGCGGGAAGAGACTGAACTCTGCCCGCGGTGGCAGCCGGCTCGGAGCGTCGCGTCCCGTGCCCTGCCCAGCCGCGGGACGGGGCCCTGGAGCGCGGGCGGCCAGACCCRGCTGCAGAGGCAGTTTCAGTGCGCCAGATCCTCCAATTCAGCCCCAGCCCCRGGCAAGCGGGTTCGGGCCCTGGGGGTAACGGGTTATCAGCTCGGTGCATGCACACGGGTATGTTGCAAAGCAGGATGCAAACAATACAAAGCTTGTAAGCGCTTTAATAGTCATTTCTCATCTTAAGTCGAGCTACTTACTCAGCAGAACGTTAAAGCACATACTGGAATTCAGCCATGTACCCTGTGCTTTGCTAAATCAGGTTTATAAACACCTGAGACGTATCTGGAAYTATTTGTTTCACCGAGGCCTCAAGGAATACTAAAAGTTAGAAGGAAAATTAGAAAGATTTCTTTCACTRAAGACAAATAATTCCTTCCTTCTGGTCTCCCTTTTCTTGCCCCCAGCCTGCAGGTATTTCAGGCAGAGCTGGGCTCAGGGCTGGGGGTCCCTCCAGCTCGGTCGCTCAGCAGCAGGACGTGGTGAACGGAGCCACCAAACCTCGCCAGCAGCACGGCTGGGTCCTTTCACATGTCAGGTGCTAAATAAAGCGCTGGGATAAATAAAAACCTTTAAATAAAACAAATAAGAGCCAGCCAGCCAGCAAGGGACTCCCCGACCTCTTCCCGAGCCAGCCAAGCTGTGGGTCTTGTCGGCCCCTTGCCGCCCTCGCAGCGTGCATCGCTCATAGCAGCTTTTGTCCTCAGTCATATCGTTATGCAGCCGTTTGCTATTGCTTAGCAAAAAGGCAACAACTGCAATATTTTATTTTAGAGACCTTYTGCTGCAAGAAGGCTTTGCCAGATGTTCTGCCCCCTAATTATGCATGCCGCAGAAGCTCGTTTTCTAATGACATAAACACAAAGCAAGATGAAAGTCTTGGAAATGCCTGTGTTTGCTTTGCAYGATGCAGCTGCATTGGAGATATTTTTCACATCTGCCAAGCATAAATCATACACAAAGTATGATCCTCCAGCCTAATGGGTGTCTTGACRGAGTCAATGTTTTCCCTCCCAAAGAGCAGCGGATATCAGGAATTATTGGCTGTTTTATGTATCTTCACTTCCCACGGTCATAGGGAAGTGAAGCTAAATATTACTAAAGCATTTCAGGTCCCGGAATGAAAAGTGCTGAGAGTTTCTAATTTAACTATTTCTCTTAATTAGCCCTGTGAAAGGCAAGTGATGTGTCCTGCTCAGCAGAGTCCCAACTTCTGCTCCCAACGGTGCTAAAAACACCCATGAGTGGCCCTGGCCAAATCCCTGACCTGGCTCTCGGGCTGCTTGCACGCCTCTGGGATGACCTCYCAGCGCATTAACAGCCGGGATGCCCAGAGGAAACGTCCTCGCTGCCAATTGCAAATATTTACTTCATCCAAACTTCATCGAAGAGGCAGCGTCAAGCAGGACGACGACGCCGGAGGGACGCAACGGGCTACCAGGTAAGCACAAAATGCAGCAAAACACCTAGAGAAAGAGCACTCGCTCCCCYGTGACCTTTCCTAGGCAAAGCAGAGAGTGCAGCGGGTCCCCTGCGCCGCGCTACCTATATCCTGTATGAATGAATCCCTTTCTTGTGTGATTGTTCAAAGCCGGCATGGCCGTTTCTATAGAAGCACCCACAGGATCGCCAAAAACCACATATTCAGCTCTYGTTAATGTCACCAATGACGTACCAACGCGAGCGCTTGTTTGTCCCGGAGAAACAAGGACTTCCACCGGCGAGCGCCGGCGCAGAAAAGAAGAAATTAAATAAAGTTGTTGACATGAGAGGAAAAACCAGGTTTCCTGTTTGAACTCTGACAGGTACTGGAAGATATGAGTAACATCAAATCTTGGGCTGCTCTAAAGGCAGCCTGTGGTCAGGGGGTTCTCACATTTGTTTGTGTGGAACAGCTTTGAATTGTTTGCAGATACCGCGCAGAAGYAGCTCAGAGATCCTTATCGGCGCRCGGGGCCTGTTATGAAATATATGCRTTTGTGAACAGGTTACCGGAGATCAAAACGGCTCCAGATGATATGCCTCACATGCTGTAAAGTGCGGTAGATGTTCCCGAGATACCTCTGAAAATATCACACGTCGCAGCGTTGTCGAGTACAGGCAGTGGCCACCCTYATTTCCATTTCATGCGCGGTGGCAGGAGGAGTTTGGGGGATTTTTTTTTTCCAGATCATTCTTCTATTTTTCTTTTCTTTTCTTTTGTCTTTCTGACTGTTCACATTAAAAACTTTCCCTCGTTATGATTTTCACTAGCAAAAACTACCCAAGCGACCAATTGCGAAAGAAACCAGCAGCCGCAGGAGAAAATGGCCTGAGCCGGCGCGGTTTTGTTCCGGCTTCACGCCACGGTTTCCCACGCCGACGGCAAGCGGGCAGGCGGCAAATCCAGGGAATTGCCATGTTTTGAGGTCACTGGTCCTTTGAAAGAGGGATCAGAGCGAGCCGATCCTACCAGGACCCAAGAGAGGAGATGGGACAACTCGAAGCCTTGGTGTCATCTCCCACCCATTGCCAACCAGGGCAATGTGGGTGTTCTTGCTAGAGAGCCCCTGAAAATCCTGAAAGGGGAAATTTCAGCTAGGAGAGCCAGGAGGGACCACGAAATGTTTGGCTGTGGGTGGAAAATGCTGGACCCWCCATGTATTTGTGGTGGTGGCAAGGAGGTTGTGGTCCAGGCTATTCATGCACACATGAGACCAAGGTGAGGAAGAGCTTTTGAGGCTCACCCATGGCTACATRAGGCTACACCCATGCTGGGACAGAAAGGATTCAGCGTGAGCATCTGAGGCTGTTCCGCAGTGGCAAGGAAAATGAATGGATTTGGGTGGGAAGCTACAAAAGCCAAGGGTAGATCCTGAGGAGAGCAGAGGGGCCCCTGATACCTCACGTAGCTTCAAGAGCTGCTGGCAAGCAGTGCATTTGTGGATCAGACTTTCCTAACTGCCCTGTCAAAGCTTTTAGGCAAAGTCTCTCTGGGAATCCTGTCTCCTTTGCAATAGAGCCCRCCAGTCATGGTGATTCACTTCCACCAGGCTCCGTGGTTGACCCTCTCAAGCTTCTTTTRACTCAACACTTTGGACAAATTCTATCAGTTGACTGTTCCACAGGGCAGAGTTCAGGCCTCTGTGGCTCATTCTTTAACCAAGATTTCTAAAAGTGAAAGGACGAGCTCATCACGAGTCCCTGGTGGCCCCTTCCCTGTGTCAAGCAGACCTCTGTCTTCACCAAGGACGCCCGGTCTCACACGCTTCCATCTCCAGCCCTCATGTCACATTGTGGTTCCCCCTATGCACGAAGGGCTGAGCCTCAATTTTCCGTGCAGTCCGTCCAATGCAAAGTAAATTAAGCGACACWATCTGATGCATGGGTCCACCCTTTAGGGTTGCTCATCAAATAACCATCCCTTTAAAGAACTGGGGATTGTGCTTATCTTCTTTTTTGAGCTGGAATCCGTTAAGATAAATTTATAATTTTTTATATTAGTTTTTGTAAAATCAGTGAAGATTTTTTTCCCACAAAACTGGTTGGATTTTGAGAGCTGGATTCTACTTATTCTTCCGATGCATCTGACAGAAATGAATCAATATTAATGCAGCAATATATTGCCAATGGTCCGATCTTGACATGTCTCTGAAGTCCTGGAGACTTACGGGGTCTGTGTTCATGTCTGTGCTCAAACGTTTGCATGAACAAGAGGGAACAATCCTGTTTCACCAAAAMCACTGCCCAGCCATTCACTCAAAGACAYTGKGATTAAACCACTTTTTTTCTTTTGYAGCAACTTACACCAGCATCATTAGTAGATTTTATAATTAAAACAGACATTTCAATTTAAATAAACAGGATTAAGAATAACAAACTGCAGTCGATTCATAACTAGAAATGATATTGAATTATTGCAGTATAACGTTACCGGGTGCTGCTTATGCTCCTCAGAGCTTCTCAGTGTTAATGGTCAGCTGGGAAAAGATGCAAATTGAACCAGGAGATAACAAAGCCAAAGCAATTTTAGACCGTAAGCACCTGAAGCCCATTCCTGGGTAGGACTCTGTTATCACATACAATTTGTGCGTGTTGTGTTCTCTGGGGACGACTGCATTAAGGACATTTCCCGTTTTTCCATTATTCTCTTATGTTTAAGTGCTGCCATGCAAGGTTTTGATTCTTATTTGGGTTTAAAAAACCAACAAGGACTAGTCCGCTTTACCCCGAGAGCGGTTTTCTTCTCACGCGCTGCGCTCGGTGTGTTTTACGGGCAGGGGGTAGGAGCAGCAGGTACGGTGCAGGGGGGCACCGCGTGCTCTCAGCCACGGCTTCATTTTTTTCTAGCCAGACTCTTTGGTCACCACCRTGTACCCGGGTTATTTGCTCCAAACATGTTGCTCTAAAATGTTAAGTGTCACATGTGGAACATGACTCCAACCCAGCCAAAAAACGCTGCAAAAACAGACCAAATTCACAGCAGCAATTTTGCCTCATKTCACTGTATCCGAGAGCACCACAAGCAGGGGCCAAGAATCAAAATAACATCTTGGCTTACTAAAAGAGCATTTTTTAATCAAATAACTAATTTCCAAAGTGCCACAATCTTCTCTCTTTTTGTCTCTCTCTCTCCTTTTTGTGTGTGTAATTCTCTACTTTCAGAATATCTAACCACAAGTGTTTGAGCAAAGCAGAGAAAAGAAACTGTTGGTGATTTTCTGTAAGTTTCAAAAAGCAGCAGGATATACGAGCCGTTTTACGTTGCTATGTATAGAGAGCGACTGGCAAACGTACAGTGGAACAAAGATAGACATCTCGATACGCTCGTACCTGCCGTACAAGTGTCTGTATGGAGATAGATTCTTAATTAGATTAGTAAACAATGGAAACTTTTAAAATTTGTAGCYTGAGTGTGCTTACCTCTATACTTAGCTCTTTTCTTGTTGCTTTAGTAAGAATTTTGTGTGCCTCTTCCCTCGCTACAGCTGCTCGCAGTGCTAATTGCTTCGGGAGCGCTCCTAGTATGTGGCACGGCGGGCTCTGCGTCTGCAGCCCTTGCTTTGACCTGCCCTGAAAGGTAAATGAAAGGAAAAAGGGAAATCGGGATCTTAGATTTGAGCATTTTTGGCATTGCACACACAAAAATAAAAAGGAATAGCTCCTTAGCCAGCCTAAATAGCAAAGCCCTGGTGATTTCAGCCAGATGATGACAGTTTGCACAAGACTGAATGTTAGCCCATCGAGCCTAATTCAGAAACTCGGGAATCTGGGCACAAGGTTCCCGGCACTGCTGAAAGAGCCATTCAGCTGTCCAGGGACATCAGCCATTGCGAGCTGCAGAGCAATTTGCTCATTTCTATTAAACTTTCTTTTCCCTGACACTGGCAAGGCTTAAAGGCTGCAAAGATATAAAACAGAAATATTTAAGAGAACATTCATTAATTTGTAATAGCTACAACATTGTGTTTCAAAACCCAGTCTCCCTGGGAATCGTGTGTTAAATATTCATTCCAATAGTTACACAGCTCCAAAGAGGATATCTATTTCTTTGCCATCAAACCTTAAAAATTAATGAAGGGAAATAAATAAATCCAATAAAATCCAGACGATGACTCTAACTTTGCTTTCTTAAAGAAATCTCATAGTTTAAAGGGTCTTCTCCTTCCCTCAMGGCCAATGGTTCAGTTTTAACTACAGTGGATGGATTCTTGCTCTTTGTAACGAATTATATATAGCGAAGCTTTGAAAATAAAACTGTCTGTGACAACACAATGCAAATCAGACATCAGTTCATAGACTGAAGACTTTTTCTAGACATATGAAACTGGAGCAAGTTCAAAGACAACTTTTTCCCCAGAAAACCTCTACTGAGCCATGTGGAGCACATCAGGGGCCCAGGTACAAGAAGAGGCTGCATGACCTCGGGTTTGGAAAGAAGCAAGAGGGAGAATCCCGTTGGACAACCCCAGGACAACACCAAATGCATGTGGTCCAAAACACGAAAACTGTGGGGCAAAGAAAAAAAAGTACATAGCAATGAGCAAGGTTGAAGTAGAATGCCGAAATACTCTGTATAAAGAGATTACTCTKATACAGAGAGGAGAGGTGGTATAACCTGTGTGCCAAGTGTTCCTGAAGGTCGGAAACCCTGCTCTGAATCCACAGTATTCCTTCTCACTGGAATCAAATATACAAAAATCAAATATACAATTAGGTATACACGCAACATCAGATCCTTTCATCAGAAGATGTTGCCAAGTTTCATCTCGTGCAAAATACAAAACTCACGTGTTCGTTAGAAAYGAAATTCCCTGCAGTGTCAGACCAGCTCACACTGGGACGGGACACGCTGGCTGCCTCCTGCCTCAGACTCCGTACGAGCTGCAAGTGCTGCACAGGTTTTGTCACGTTCCCTTGCTTCATTTGATCAGGCTGGAGCAGCAGCACAGAGCAGGAGGCAGGGAAATAAAGCAAGAAGAGTTAAGAAAAAACCCAACACTTTCTCTGAGAAGCAGGAGAAAGTTTTTCTCCTAAGTTGCAAATGCTGCTTTCGGTTCATGCGTTTCTTACTCCTATCAAATATTTCTCTGATTTTCACTTTCAAAGCCTGCATTGGGTAAATATTTTATTTTTGGCCACTGTGGAGGTTGTTCATAACCTCTTGATGTGTTTCTGGAGCGCCTGCTGATGCAGTTTCAGATTTCTTTATAAAYTATTGCTAATCTTAACACTTCATCCATTTTACCCAGCCCGTTGTATGGCTGATAAGCTGCACAGCACCTAATGCAATCCCACACKGTAGCAAATCACCATGGAATTTCACAACCAGATTTCAACACTARCTCTTTGGGAGCTGGAAATCCAGACTAAAGGCAGTAATTCTGTTTCTGCAAAATGATCAGAAATATTTCAGTGCCTCTAACGACAGTTATTTTTAGTCCATATGAAGTTGCCACTTCCCCAAACTAAAAAAAGGCTGAGATGCATGAGAATCAGTTACAAAGAGTGAATATCTGGCGTCCCGTGTGCTTGTTCCAGAGCTTTCTGAAAGCCAGGATGGTTCCCAGGTTAAAATSCAGAACTGCATCATGATTTGGGGTGCTGCAAGCAGCACTTGGACTTTTTGGCCATGACCTGGCTCTTGTGGGTCATCTGGTCCCCAGTTTTCCTGGACTTTCCGATTCCATCCATGACCACTGGACCAAAATGCCCGAACCCAAACCACGTCTCACCCACCAGCAGTGCAAGATTTCACAGGCAACATCGTGCAAATGTGTATGTGCCTGGTAAAAACTGCCCCGAATGCAAACTTTCCTAAACCCTTTGATGACTGCAATAGAAAGTGGCCCTGCAAGGGCGATGCGGTGCCTCCTTACTCGCATTTTGCATCATTGCAACAAGCAGCCGGGCTATAATATTAGAAGCCAGAGGACTAATTCTCCTCCAAGTGTTATTCTGTTGCTGGGAGAATTTGACAGCCAGGGCAGATTTTGCCTTCACACAGACTCTCTCATGGGCACACGCTTAGTCCCACTAGAGTAGCTCCACAGCAGCATTTTTAACAGTAAGGAAGATACAATCGGGACAAGACGGGAGGAATGGTACTCGTCTGCTTGAGCAAAACAGAGGAAACTGCACCAAAGCAGCAGCRTGACGGCCCCTTCGTCGTCACGAGAGCAAGTGCAAAAGGCAGAACTGGAAAGGATCCGCATGGACAAGTGCGGGTCCCTGTCATGCAGCTCACTGAGGGGACAAGACAGAAGGTGCTTCCCAAGGAGACCCAGAGTCCCAGGAAACAGCTCGTTGGGTTTAACCTCTCTGAACTTGTTACARTTTTCATTTGTTTTCATTGCTCTTCTGTTCTGCTCGCTCCCTCGCTCTCTGCGCCCTGCGYTGGTGGTATTTCTCAGCTGGAAAGGCTTGCTCTCCACAGTTCCAAGGAGCCTTTGGAAGGAYATTTTTCCACAGCCCTTGAGGTCTCTGCAGAAGTCTCTTCTYCCCTCCTCTCTCACCAATCTGTCTYTTYRCYYCAACAGTACGTTGTTTCTTTCTCAGCTCTGCTTTTTTAATGGGCCTCCACATGGCCACGAGCCRCCAGGCAGAGAGTTTCCACTGCCTTCAATGAGCTCTGCTTCACGCGTCAGGTTCAGAAGTGCTCTGCCCCTTCTCATCTGCAGAYCCCTCCACCGCAACGCTTCCTACCCACACAGCGGCTCGTTTGTCTGAGCTGGAAATCTCATGAGACCGCRGCGCTCAGGTTTCCCATTCCCAACGAAGGCAGCCTTGTTTGCCCTTGGGGCATTTCAGCAACTCCCATTCTGAACTGGCAGTAAACGTCATTTTTCAGCATAAAGGAGCCTCCGATTTGGTCAGATGGAGGTGGAACGGTCAAGGTGCTCGGCCACTTTTACTCTATGGATTGTATGGGCTTTCAGTAATTCTTCACGATCTGCGCCCAACCAAGTGGACACCGTGGCCCAGGTATCTTGAGTGTCCGTCCAGCCATAGCCAGAGGACAGACAGCAGCAACTCATTATCAAGGGCATGCACGAGGGGAAGATCTGCAGGAACACGCCCGGATTTGCACTTGATGTGAACGTGGCAGCCAATACAAATACAGCAAAGAACAAGCCTGATACCCAGCACGATCCTTAGAGCAGAAATAAGAATGGAAGGTGTTTTATGAGTAGACGTGACGTGTGTTACTACACAAGCAGGAGGAAACAGCAATGCAGGTCTCAAGATGCACCCCATGAATTCGTTATAGTCATATAGGTCAATAGTCCCAGATTTTTTTCAAAAAAAACCATATTGGAGTATATACAAGTATTTCCTGTAGGACATATGATGATCATGGTCCTCAAAATACATTCAAGCAAAAAAATATTTTACTGGCTACATCCACGGCTAGGTCAATGAGGAGGACTCTCAGGAAAGACATAAGGAGGACTTAAACTTYGGCAAGAAATATTTAAGCAAGACTTTAAGGAAACTTTGTGGTGATAGGCAAGCACTGGACTTGGCTGACTGGAGAAGCTGTGGAGTTTCCAAGGCTGGAAGTCCTTAAGAACTGGACAAGAAAMAAATTTCCACTCAAGTGACAAGGTGGTCATCCCTGCAGGGGCGGAGGGGCCGGGTCAGAAGCCTTCTCCGACTCCTTTCCGTGCTCATTAACTGGCTGAGTRTGGTTAAGTTCTCCAGGAAGATCAAAGCAAACATTTAACCACGCACAATGCAAGTGTATATTCATGCATGTTGTAAGGATAAAATTTTCTGGATTTTTTAAACCCTCAACAGCAGTTAGTGGCCGACCTTGCCTAGAAGCTGCACGGAGATGATGCAACTCACTCCGCTGACRGAGATGGATGGTGGGAACGGGGAACAGTCCACCTGCATTGCTCTTCCCTTCCAGACCCASAGACTTCTCCAGAAACTGAGAGTGAACAAGGAGGACAACGTTCTGGTGACCAGGGACTCTTGCATAGTGAACCTGGGCACCCATTTTCTTTCTTAGTCTTTGCGTGATTAAAAGAAGAGAATACATGGGCATACCTCAGCCAGCAGAATCCCCTCCTGCCACGGGGCACCCGTTTCACTTTGTCATAGAGAAGGTCTTTGTTGAGAGAGAGCAGGGAGAGAACCAAAGTTAAGTACCAGATGATGGACAACAACCACAGGCAAACAGGCAGTAGAATCACACGCTCTTTGGGCCATCTTCCCCTAGCAATTCRGCAGTGAACAACATCCCTCAGCCTTCCACCCATAAGTATCTCTGATTCTTCTCAAATTTGGTCAAGGTGAGGATTAACAACCGACAAATCCTGCACTTCAACCTGCAACGTTTTGAGCACCAACCCCAGGCAAACTCTCACTCAATGGCAATGATTTACCCTGCYGGAGAGACCAGCCACCCATTTCGGTCACAGTCTGTCTTACTGTTCTTAAAACACGCTCTGTGACAGAGGTTCATTCAAGTTTTGCGCCCTCCTTAACTAGCCTGATATTTACTTACACAATTATGTCATGTAGACTTATTGTTCAAGCTTTTCCTTTTGTTCTTTTAAAGATTAACTTTGCAGAAAACAAGCTCAGTCTGCAAACCTTTTTGAAGTGTATTTCTCTGGTGGTCTATTTTCAGAAACAAAATACTCGGTGGTCACTACACTTCACCGCTAGCACTTAGTGGTTTWAAAAGTTGTTTTCTCTTCTATGTATTAACATAATTTGTTTGCTATAAAAAGACTCCTAAACATACATTTCTGCAGTCTTCCTTGCCCATTACAGAACGCAACCTGAATGTTATAGCAGAGAGATGACAAAGTTTGTGTGTCACAATGTTCTTACCCAAGAAGCCTTTTACTAGCAGAATTTCTGACTATTTATTTTCCAGACTAGCTTAAAAGCCCTTAAAACAACAACGACAGAGGCACAAACCAAACCCCAGCACGAATACGCCACATTTCTTTACTGACATAAAAAAAACACTGTAAAAGCAAGCAGCCCAGCGTGCACAGGACCAACATGCTGACAGCCCAGGCCGTGTCCTCCTAAGCAGAGCAGACGATATCTACGGAAAGTAAACGGCGTTTACAGAGAGAGTTGCATGGCTTGTAGCTGGGTCCCAGCAACTGCAGCTCCCGCTACCAGCTGCAAAAGAGGCAGATAAGCAAAGACCTGAGACACCAGAGGAGGCTTCAGAGGAGGATTTTCAAATGATGGGCAAAAAAATTCCTCTACCCGCATCAGTCTCACTTGCCTCTAACACCCCATTGCGGGTGACTCTTTAACTGAGGGCAGTATCCGATGCACAGCGGTCCCATTTGGAGAGCAGCTTATAGCAGGACAGGGTATCCCTGCGTTTGTCCCTCCTGAGAGCTTCTCTCATTAAGAAAGTGGGATGAACCCAGTCTGGACACATAATGCAACCACAGTAGGATTTCCGCACATAGAATAAAGCCACCTAGGCATGCACGTGCAGGTTGGAAATCATTATAAAATAATGTTGATAAACGGGAAATATCGCAGAGYGGTGCAAGCAAAATAATGAAGAGCTGGGGGCAATGGATGGCAGCGGGAAGATTAGAGGAATTGCATACGTATGTCTGCGACCAAACGGAATGGTGCACGGATATCTGACAGGTATCAGCCGCACAGGAGGGAGGGCAGTGCGGARGGTGGGACAGGATGGATAACTGGGAGCAATTATAGGAAGCTGAATAGAAAAAAACCCAAGGCTTTACAAGAAGAAAGAAAATTAAAGCAGAAAATTAGAATATGAAAMAGTCGAGGGCACAAGGGTCACTCACAGAAACTCCTCCAGTGCAGAATTCAAAAGCCAGCGCCTTAAAGCCCTGATAAAAATGCAGCAGGAGGAACCCCCCTTTGCGGTGCTGGGCGAGCGGCTGCGGGAGCCGGGACGTGGCACGGGCCCCACACAGCAGCGGTCACTCGTGGGGCCTTTCCCTGCCCTCACCGCCTCCCCGCTGCTGCTCTTGGCGCGAGCCCCGGGGCCGCAGCCCCCGTGGAGCTCCGGGACGTTTGACCCCGACGGAGGGCGGGTAAATGCCGAAGCGCAGGGCAGCTCCGCTCTGGGAGCGAGGAGAGCAGAGCGGCAGGGAGCCCGCTGCCGGCCACCGGCTCTCCCGCCTCTGCCAGGGTCCGTGTCCACGGCACCAACAGCACACGAGTCTGGCRCTGACATCCCCTCCAGGAAGCACCACCGGGAGAGCCTCCAGAAACCAACGGCAGTTGTAAAAACTGGGCCYAAACCTAACTTGAGCTATTATATAAACGATCATTATTACAGTTRCTACTGGACAATAACAAGACCTTTGAGGGGCTCCCATAACAGCAAAGTTTTGTTTCTTTTTCCAGAGGCTTCTGGCTCAGTCTTGCCTATCCAACCACAGACGTAGCACGGCTCTGCCCATATTGCGAGACTCTCTGGGGTTAAAACCAAACATTGCATCAAGATTAAATACATCTGTTATGAAAACCTGCTGTGTTTTGCATRTATGATTCAATAAAGACTCTTAGCAGGATAATTGTTTTGCTTAGGTTATTAACCAGGATTTTCTTTACCTTTTTTTTTTTTTGTTGTTATTATTATTACTACTTCTCAGAATAATGTTTAAGGTAAACAACTTGCCATTGTGCAAGAGCTGCTCTAGGAGGAATGCTCTACCCGGAATGCCCGCTCCTGCAGGTGATGCGCTATTACCCCAAATCACCCAGCTGTTAGGAGAYGGATCTCACGTTTCAGGAGCGCGGAGCGGACGGGGCCGCTCCGGGAAGCTCCCGAGGGAAACGCGCCCGGGATGCCGGGGTCTCCCCGGGGCGGGCGCCGGGAGCGCTGCGCCGCCGCCGGCCACGGGGGGGCGCCGCAGGGCGGCGCGCGCGGAGCGGCCGCGGGGGGAGCGGCGCGGGGCGCAGGACGGGAAGGGGGGCTGGAGCGCTCCCGGAGGAGCCCGAGCGGTGGGATCACACAGGGAATGAGGGGCATCGAGCGGGGCAATGAGGCTTTGAAGCCCGATGCCCTAACGAGCGATGCTCAGCGGTCGGTTCCCGCATGCAGAGGTGGGTGCGTTTTTAATAAGCACCCAGCCCCTACCTAGAGAGCCCTGAGCATCACAGCAGCTAGCTGGGGTTTAGGCCCTCTCGAGAGCCTTGCTGCACTCCCTGGTGCTGTTTTTCCTGCGAGGTTGGGTTCAGGAGAGGCTTTGGAGTGCACACGTCAGCTCCGGGACCATCTGTTTTCCTCCCCTTCCCAGGGGGAGGCACACAGGGTTGGGGCAGTGCAGGAGGGCACCGTGTCCCCCATGGTGTCCACTTCCACCTGGACAGGAGAAGGGACCAGGGCTGCGCAGCCYTGCCACGAGACTCACAGCCCTGTTTGCAGCACCCCTTGCTCAGCSTAGACCTTCAAAGGGGACCTTCCCTTCCAGGAGAGCAGCTACGTGGGATTCCTCCTCCCYGCTTCCTGCCAGGGAGCGGGCTCCAACACCCTTCCCTGCATTCAGGGGAAACTCTCACACTGCAAATCCCCCCAGCAGCGCTRGGGAAGTCCYRYGAGCTCCAGCCTGTCCGCCCAGACAGACCAACCTTGGCCTACCTGGCATCCCCGGCGGGGCAGGGGTGCTCAAGGGCTGCCTCGCACGGCCGTGTCGCAACCCCCCACAGCCCTGCCCAGAACCACCGACCCGGGAGAGCGCTGCAGCCCGCCCGGGGGGGCCTTTCCCATCAAACAGGACGTGCCCTGCAACCTGGGGCAGGGCAGCCCCTGCCCCACAAGCTCTGAGGAGGCCCCTGCAGGCAGAGGGGCTGCAGAGCCCCCTCAAGCACCCTAAGCCCCCCATCCAGCTTTGCCACCCAGCGCAGCGCTTGGCTCAGAACAAGCAGTGATAGTTTTATTGCACACGGACTAAAAGTGCTTTTCCCCACAGTGTTTTCTTAAGGGCAATTAGCTGGGGAGCTATAAAGATAACCRAGAAGGCTGGGGCTGAGAGTGACCACTAGTCAGCATTCCAGCCCCGGACAGAAAACACATTGTGTTCTGCTATGCRGACAAACAGGTTGGACTAATTACCACATATAATCATTATTATTTATGCTTTACAAACATCAGAGTTTTGTCTTTAAATGAATTTATGGTGGGGGGGAGGAATCACAAAGCTGAGTAATCCTTTTAATTATATACTTAAAATCCTGAATGGAAGAAATTAGGAGACACAAAGGAACAAACATAAACTAATTACTCCTTGTTTTGCAGCTAGCATATTTCTATGGTAACCACGATGGTCTTCAAAAAAATTAAATGATTTTTTTGATCAATTCATCAGGAAAGGCACCCAGAACAAAAACCTTTCAAATACATTTAGCAATAGAGAAAAGTATGCGTTTTTTCCAGCTGTTGATCATTACAGCTATGAAGCTGCATTTGCATTAAAACCACCAAGTAGTTTCTTTCTTATGTGCTCTCTGGGGAGGTTGGTCTATATGGGCACAGATGCTTGTGTACATGAATGTGCCTAGAGAAGAAAGGAAGAGACACTCTTTACTTCTTCTATACACCATGTGTCAGCAGAARATGGGAACATATTCCTTGTTTTATCCTGCTGTAAGAGCAGCACTTGTTGCCCACACACACATTTCCTTGCRATTGAAAGCTTCCAACCTAAATCCCAAAGCTAGCCAGAAAAATTGAGGTTGTATGGGTAGATTATGACTTATTACAAGTGTGAAATGTCCCCATCTCTCTGCAATGTGGGGAAAAACATGAGGTAGRTAAAAAGAGTCAAAAATGTGGAAAGTGGCACAGCATTCGGTGAGGAGCAAGTTTACACATTTTTGCCCTTGAAGTGTAAGAAATTAATCAAAGCCATGCGTTTATAACCCAAAGCAGCCCTAGCTGGAGGGGGCACTGCCGGAAGGGAGGGTTTGGGCAGAGCAGCCCATGGAGCAGGACGCATCCATGGAAGTTGGTGCCTTTGGGCTCCGCAGAGCTCGGAGCCGGGAGCCAGTCCAGGCAAACGGGTCTCGCTCTGCCTTCGAGCTCGGCACCAAACCCGCGCTTTCCCCACCACATCCGTGGCCACGCTGGCAGCTACAGACAAAGGAAGGAGCCCAGCAGCCTGTAGGAAGGGACCCTCGTTTCACAGCTGGGGGAACTCCCTGCAGCTGCAGMGAAGGAACAGCCTCTTCCCAGGACTCCTGAAGCTTTCCTCCTCCGAGGCTCTGCAAGGCACSTTGTGTCCTACTCTCACGGCCACCTTCCTGCATCTCACATGGGAGCGTTTCTGCATTGCAAAAGTCGGATGCTTCTGTTTCTGTGCTAGGATGAACCATCACAAACCTGAAGGGATCCCAAAACTTCCATAGGACGTTGGGTAGGCAGCAACCAAAAGGCTGCCCAGCCCTGAAAACTTCCCRCCATGGGGCTTTCAGCAGGGCACTAAACCCTCATACTCTTCCCATCACTCTGAGTGCTTTTTAAGGATATAAAGGAAGGAAGGCATGTCATGAATCCCAGGCACAGTCARCAAGAGTTTTCACTTCTGCTTTTGTTAGCAAAAATGACTATTAATATTCTTAATGCCTTTAAAGATATCCTGGCTTCAGAGAACACGTTTCCACTTTGCTCAGATGTTCAGATTTCAAAGCTTCAGGAGACTCTGTAAACTTGTGAATGAACAAAAGCACCGTGTAGATTATTCATTGAAATCATGGGGCAAGAGATGACATCCCAKTATCCTGCTATACTGAGTTCATAGRTCTGGRCTTGACCTCCTCTGTAAATCCATGCAAGTCCAAAATGCTCATCCAATACTGGATTCAGCAGGGCTGCCATGGAAAACAGGAGCTTTCCCATCTCCTTCACTGGGAGAGTGCAAAACATGGCAGATCCACCATGCTGAACAAGCACAGGCAGGACTTCCCGAGGGAAAGGATGATGGGCAGATCCGGGTGCGAGGGGAAAGACCTGCATCCCAGCACGAGGAATTCGGTCCTGCTCAGCGGGGCCCGCCCTGGTGCTCTGGCTGTGCCGCCTCTGCCCCCATCCCGCGTCCTGCTCTGCCCATCCCGCACGTCCACGCCGCTCTCAGGAACGCCTGTCACGGTGAAACGCTCATTTTGCACCTGCAGTGAGTTTCCTTCAACTGATAAAGCAGCTTTTCAGCACACCGAAACATGTCCTGAAGTTAAGTCCGTCTATATCCCTTTTTTTCCCCCCCTCATTAATCCAATAAAAATATCACAAGCTACAAGACAGTCTACATTGCACTTCTAACAGACCAAAGTCGAATGATTTYGTGAAGATTTTTCACTCTGGATTCTGCAAAGTGCTTAAGCAGAAGCTTAGCTGGCTGTGGGAAGTGCCACGTGGCCTCGGTGGGGCTACAGCCCTGATTAAGGAATAACTGTAATTGTCTTTATAGATCAATGCCAGCATTCATTCCCCCTCAAGCATCAGCTGGGTCCTTTTAGCTGCTTTGATAGTGTTGTATACCATGGGAGCTTAAAGCGATCCAACCTACAGAGCTCCCCATATCCCACYTCCACTGGAAAGCTGTGCCCAGATGCGTAACCACCTCCCTGTTTGATCACTTCCTCTTTTTAGTAGATTTCCTTTTTAAATAAACCTCTCGCTTCTAGCAGAAGTCTTTGTAACAACTTCATAAAAGCAAGTTCTCCCCTCAACCATTTCTTGACCAATTCTCTATTTATAAAAAAGCATTTGACAATATCAACAAGATAAAAAAAAGTCTCAAGATGGGACTATAACTCMTGGTCTTTAAGGGACAGAATTTGGTGGGCAGCTCTTCGGCATAACACTGGGTAGCAGCCTTGCTGCTGGTGCCCCGTGTCCATAGCCAGTACTTGGCCCTCGAGCCTTCTTTGCACTTCAGGCGCCTTCCTTCACTAGGCTCTGGAAGTCAGCGCATGCACTGGGGCTTGATTTAATGGCCTTCCCAGCAAGGAGTGA
Organism: Eudromia elegans; assembly: GCA_003342815.1. Lineage (NCBI taxonomy): Eukaryota > Metazoa > Chordata > Aves > Tinamiformes > Tinamidae > Eudromia > Eudromia elegans. The sequence continues at coordinate 6,084,418 of PTEX01000016.1, read as the reverse complement.
CCCTACAGGAAGGGTAAATGAGTACGTGCTGCTAGCTGAAGGCGCAGGCAGGTTTTGCACACATGATGTCACTCTTGCAACTCAGGAAGAGCTAATTGCTCAGCTTGTTGTAAAGGCTCATTCTAGCTGGGCCCTCTTGCAAATTACAGTCGTCTGGAGAGCTCCAGGATGTCATCAGCACCCAGCAATGTTGTCTGAGGCGTAATTAATATCCGTCTTTCTTTTCAAGTTCCTTATTTACCCTCTTTCCCCCATGACAAATATGTTAACGACCTCTCCAAAAGCCACAAGTTGTCATTTTCAAAGAGCCCCCGTCTCTCTGCCTTGAGCCGAGCCCTTCGGACTCAATCACGGGGAGCCTGTTCTTGCCCCCATTAAAGTTATTGAAGGTTTTGCCCGTGACTTCAGTGCTAGCAAATTCTCCCAGGCAGTAATGGGAGTGGGAGCACAGACCTATTTTACCCTGCACCTTCGACCAGAGGAGGAAGCAGCAAAACACCAGTAGGCAGGGACAGCCCGACGAGTTGGCAGCAGTTTGAATTGAATCAGGTGCCCAGAGCAACACGAGGATCGAGCCATGCAGGCTCACGGACTGCAGCGTTTGCACTCAATTGCAGGGTCCCTAAGAGCTACTTGCTTCGTCTGCATTTTAAACTTGCTTTAGGAATAGGGCTTGTGTCTTTGGGTTCATGTTTCCCCCCCGCCAACACAATCAGGTAAGCAGACAGCACTTTTGTTCTAAGTACTCATCACCAAAGCATAAAACACTTGCAAGAGATGAAGAGGAAGATACTCGCATGTGAAAATACACACACAGAGCATGTAAACCAGCAAGAGCAATAACTGTACTGGTAGGAACGACCACGACTGCAGAGCACCCCGTCACCGGCTCACGAGGCCCCGCTCACACTCATACAAGGCCTTGAACAAAGCTCTACGTACGACCATATCTTTGTTATATCTCTACAGATGAGTCAAGTTTACAAATAAAAAGGCATTCACACTAAAAACAGAAACAGGATCCCCACATTTAATTACTCACACCTATATTCTACTTTTCCTTTTTTTAATTAAATGAAATCCCCTGATTAGGTCATCTGCCATGCAGCAGAACCCCCTGCACAAAGCCATCCCATCTGCACTGCAACATCGCTGCTAGTCTCATGGGCAAATAAAGCAATTCCCTTCCCAACATTTAAACACATGGCAAATCCCCATGCCGTATTATCAAGTTTTTACATGCTTCTGAACTTCCACAATTAGCAAGGTGGATCTTCTGGAATTCTTGCCCCATTACTAATATGAATGTACTTGCAAGTAAGAAACTAAGCTATTTATTAAAATTCTCCTTTTGTAGGTACTGCTGTAAAAAAACAGGTTCAGCCATTTTTTTTTTTCTAAATTATTCTTTCTTCTTTTTATAGCCCCTTTCCTTTGCTTCTAAGGAGGTTTCACAGCTGGCCTCATCCCAGTTTCAGGTTTAGCTGATAGTTAGGGCTCCACTGACCAAAGGGGTGAAGGAAGCCCATTGGCCACCAGCTATAGCATACAGCAGCCTACAAGCCTACCGAGATACATATTTTTAAGTTTGTGGGGTTTTGTTTTTTTTTTTTAAAGTGAAGCAGCATAAAGGGAGCGTGGAATATAAACAGTGGTGAATGATGGGGAGAAAAGATCAGTTCTAGTAGGATTTTCTCATTTTTAATGACCTATATTCTTATTCCACCATGGTTTAGATCTGTTTCTTGAACATTATAYTAAAACCTCCCTACATTCATTATTTAATAAAAACCAACCCCTCCGCCTTTAAAAGCAGTTGTAAGTTGCTAATGTTTGCCAGACTTCGTGGCAAGCCCGGTGCACTGTAATTATCCTTTCCTTTTCGCTAGGAAGGAGGCGGTTTTAGGACAGGGCCATCGTTCAGGACGCTCAGGTTCTGGTCGGTGTTTTGCAATGCCCCTTCTGACAGGCTGCRCTTGACACTTGTGTCTCAGCCTGCATAGCTCCTGAATGGGCCCAGCAACACCTCCATCACATGGTTTTAAAGGCTTAGTTAATTGCTACTCATAAATCATACTGAGTGTCTTGGAAAAGGGAAATATATATATGCAAAGTACTTTTGATGTTGTAATAGAGTTGCATTGCTTTAAGATACAGCGCTTAAATTGTTGGGAGATTCACATTTCTTGTATCACTTTGCTATCCATTAGCATTAAGGCTTGCTTTGAGAATATTAAAAACCTAGTTACAATATTTGTGCAATTCAAGACGACACATGACACTGTGGGGGAAGATCCTGGAACAGAAACCCTCTGAAGTGGGAATTTCACATTCACTTCAAGGGCTTGGACTCGTCACTATTCCTGATCAGCCTTGAAGGGCAACGCTGCCACTTTGCAAAAGGCAAATCTTGAATTTACTAGCTCAGATACTACCAAATACTATYCTGCTTTCCTCTGAACCAGCCCACTGCATGGCTGAGAAGCACTTTGAGACCTGTAGAGCACRAAGCAGCTCTCAGTTTACCCTCTAAATAGCTCTAAGTTATTTTTCATTTTGATTTTTTCCCCCCATCATGAGCCACTTGCTGCCAATTACAGCTGCTTCATGTGCAAGTGGACAAGGGATTTATGAGTGAACACCTCACCTTTTTGGGTTATCACACACACAAATRCAGTTTGAAGCAGGAGAAAACTGACCAAGCTGTGGAGCTTGGTTACATGAGCAGCTTCCTAAACAGACTTAATCTTCCAAAGTTTTCCTTCAGCTGCATAGAAGGATAAGGGATCATTACAAAGACTTTGTGTCTGCAGAATCCAGCAGACATTTCTTTCTTTTTTTGTTGAATTCCAGCTGAAGACATCCGAGTTCCTTCCACATTGCCTGAGAATGGTGTGGAAAGAGAGAAGGGGGAATAAATCCATCCACTGATGCAGGTTCCTACCACACTTCTCTACTTCCAACACATTGCTGTGTGGCAAAAGAGTAAATAACCACACCTGGGCCCATAGGATAAACCCTTCACATGTTTTGGGTATCTAATATGATTTCTAAATGCACAACTAAAACAAAAGTCCCAGAAAATTCAGATTTATCCACCAACCCAACCTTGGGCATCAGGGAACAAACTCCACTTCTAGTCACCACCTCCTCTTTCCTACAGCTCATATAGGACACACAGAACAAATGCCATTTAACCATTTAAAGGTATTGACCATTTCTGGGTCTTTTGACCAYGGAGCGCTTGGAAAAGGAAACCTGAGGTTTGCCTGTCATTTTTTTCCCCCCCCCTTAAGTCTTTCTTGCAGGAGAGCAAGCAGCAACTAGCAAGCTGGAAATACTTAATGCMCTTCACAGGATGGGCCTGGCGTCTTGCCGAGAGCACAGCAGCTCCCCTCAGTGCCCGATTTCACTTTAATAGAAAGAGACATTTGGCTTCTTAGCATTTTAGTTGCCACCTACCATTTTAACAGGTCAAATTAGGAAAATASACTTTGTCTCTTGCTCGAGAAGGTGAGCTGCAAGCACTCTGGTCAAAGTCTGATTCGAAATGCACCTCAAAAAGCCACATTTAAAGGAAAGGGCTATCTTAGTGCTGACAGAGGTAAATCGAGAGCCAGGTGATGGAAGCAATGMACAATTGCAGGATCTGGCCCTCATTTGGGGGCAGAACACTGAGGCTCTAATTGCTCTTGCAATGAATGGCTGATGAATGAAAACAATTAGTCACTTTATTTAAGCTGCTGTTAGTTCTGCCAACACAAGTTTACAAAAATCATTAGGCTGGCTGTACAGAGAAAAAAAGATTTAAAAATATCATGAAGTTAAAAATCCTGAAACAAGTAGGAGGAAGTGTTCAGACTTGCCCCCCCATTCCCTTTCTGGGAAAGGCATCAGGGTCCTTTTCCCCAAATTTCTTTGAGTCATGAGAACTAGATGTTGTTATTAGTTAAGAGAAAGCCAAGCCTTATGACTCGCGGAGCGAGAGCTTTGGGAAGCATCACGAGACTCGGAATCAAGTTTGAGTAGCTCTGTGGTATCTTCAGAGCGCGGCTTGGTGCGGGCAGCATCACCCACGGTGTCACCCCGACGTCGTGTCACCGGGCATGATCCTGCCCAGCCCTCCAGACCGCCCTTAAACACCAAGGGCRGCAGAGGCACCAAGTCGGAGCACGCTGGGATTTAATAGCACTCGAGCTGGGCATGGCTGGACTGGGAAGGAAGCCAAGCGCAGGGCAGAGATCTGGCTTTAGGTCAAAGAATCCCTATAAATCCCATGAATATGAAGAGCAAAACCCCAGGGTCCTGGCTCCCGAGGATCCCTAGAAAACAAGGAAGGATGTTCTTGCTGTTTTCTCATTACTGTCTTTGCCTCTTTTCATTTGAGAGAAAAAAAGGACAATTACCCATTTCCCACTCTAAGGTTTTCAGGTCTTATGATAGAAGCAGCATTGTAGAAACCAGACTGTAAAATAAAAACTGACATATTAAAGTTGGCTCTGTGTGATAAACAAGGGTGATGAAAGTAGCTGTTTTAGCTCTCTAAGGATGTGATTTGAGAGCCTAACACAAGTACCATGGAAGAAAGGGAGGGAAATAGGGAGAAAGAGCAGCAGTGCCCCAAAATAACATCCTCTACATTGCCCAATGCTCTATCTTGTTCCCTAGTCATAAAGCCCTTCGCCAGCTTGGTGCAACATGCCATGGGACACATCCCCATGCTTGTAGCTCCCCACATGTTGCTGGATCCTGGGAGAACCCCTGGGCAGTGACGAGCAGCACAGTGCATGGGGTGCAGGGASAGAGGGTAGCCAGGCCCTGCTGCAGCACCCATGGGTGTTTCACCCAGGACCAGGGCCCCCCTCTGCTGCTCCTCCTCCTCCCAGAACAGCAGTGGGGAGGAGGGAGCCCCATGGGCCAGGTGGCTCCTGTGGAAGCCTTGGCTCATGCAGGGAGAAACCTGCAGCCCAGCCAGCCCCATGCGGTAGCCAAGCTGGAGCCAGCTCTGCAAAACACTGAGAGCAGTGATGTGGATKTGCCCTCTCCATTCCAAAGAATTATAACCCTGAAAAATCACCACTAGCTTAAATAGTGAAAATTATTATACTTGCATTTGTCCTATTCTACTGTGTGAGATTAGGATTGTGTGTATATTTAAAAGCTCCAGTCCTGGACCAAGAGGCACAGACAACAGTGACTGTAAAGAGCAAGCAGGTATCCAAGAGTCCCAAACATTCATTATCTAACAAGACCAAGGGAGGGAGCAGTCAATGAGCAAGGCAGCGATACCCGTTCAAGCAGCGGTCCTGGCTCCCAACCACCTCACTGCTGCCAAGAGCTTCTCCAGCATCAAGAGCCGGCTGTAAACGTGGCACCTTCTGACCCTTGTMAATAAACTGACAAGAAAATGGCCTTACAAAGGGAAGGATTCAGCTCAGCTCTAGCCTGCCTTGCTTCAGTTCAGAACYGAGAGTCTTAGAATGCTTTAAATCCTAACATGAACACCTTTGAACACAGAGAGAATCACCTAATTTATCAGAAAACAGGCTCYATTTGACATTCAGCTGTTGAAACAGCTGCCAAGCAAGAGCTGGTTCTGTGCCCATTGAGAAATGCAGCCTGCATACAGTTTGTACCCAACATCRAGGGGGTCGTGTTCTCCTCTGCCGTGCACAGGAGTTTTGTGCTTTTACAGAGTGTCTAGAACCCCCATAATCTAGGGTTTTAAGCATAGGTTACAGTTAGGCATAGACAAAAAGCCCRAGCTGTTTAGGGTCATCAAGAGTGTTAGCACCTAAGCAAGAGTAATTAATAGGTACATACAAGTAACACTTGTGTTTCAACTAGGCCAACTCGGGTATCACAACAAACACCATCGGTAAAGATGCCCGAGATTGTTCTTGCTGCTTTCCAAACAATATTCACCGCTCCTTCCCTGGACCGCTTCCATATGCCGTGTGCTCAGAAGCGCAAAGGAGCCTCCCTGGGATTCTACTGTTTGAGTGAATCCCCGTGAAGCTCCTCCGTCTGCTTGGCGCTCTGCTTCAGTGCTGTTTTAATTGGCACCATGAGAACATGCTGTCATTGCTCTCCCCTTCATTTCCTAATGTATCTTTCCAAAAATCACATTGCCTACTTTCCTAATTATTTTATTTGGCAACCTGGAAATAAGGGTAATTGCAGTGTTTGCTATTAGCTTGTAAGGAGGACAGAGGAGCAGATCAGAAAGGAAAACAAAACCAAAACACAGTAGGTCCTTCTTGYAGCTGGATACAATTCCGCAGAGGAAATACACAATGGCCATGAAATATCACCAGCATCTTTGGAAGCCCTTTTCCCTCAGACCACTGTGGAGCCATGTACACCCAGCGTGACAAGAGCAGCCCGGTGACTCTGCACACAGTGTGTTCCCAAACACGAGGTCAACCAAATGCCTCTGCCACGTGTGGTCATTAACGACGTGGTGTCAGGATGAAAGGTGTTAACCTTGGGAACCTGGCGGGGCTCCAGCTGGGTGACTCCGTGCTGCCTCCGAGCCGCCCTCTGCAGAGGTTCAGCTGGACATTCAGACCTTGCACTGCTACGTGGCCTTGCTGCGAGCACCTTGAGGAAAGGGTTTTGATCCATCACAGTGATAATGCGCCAAAACCCTGGAGCTGCAAACCCTAGCGCAGTGACAAACTGCACTTGGGAAACCCTTCCCATCAGTGTGCACTGCTGCAGCCCCTTTACACAGGAGCAGCTGCTGGAATGTGGCAAAAYCTATGGCACAGGTAACTCCTGGGGGATGGACCTTCTGGAAAGGGGAAGAAGAGCTGGCGATTTCACTTGCAGTCACTGCTTTGGAATAGGGAAASAGCACAAGAGCTCAGACATAGGCGAGCATTGCTGTTTTGCTATAGCTAGTTGAGGTCTGCTTTCTGTAACTATTTCCCATAGGGGCAGCCTTGCTGGATCAGCGATTTATGGGACAGTTTTGCAGGCTTGTAAGACCGTCACCAAGYGCATCCCGATCACTGGATGCTGCCGGCACATCCCGCACTGCAGCGGCTGCAGCTCCGCACGTTATCCCAGGGCGGGGCCCACACGCACACCCCATGCAAGGGGCCCTGCACCCTGGTCCCCACGTGGGTGGGAGCCAGGCCACGTGCTGAGCAGCCCCCAGGCAGCAGGGACTGGCCAGCAGGGCAGTMAGAAGCCCCAGCTGCTCTTAATGCACTGAGATCAAGCAGAAAGCAGCACCAAAAGTATTTTGCACCAGTTTCCCAAGTGTTGACAAGACTGATGCTATTGCCATCTTCATCATTACCATACGSATCTTTTTCTTCCAAAGGGGAACTCTGTGCTCCTTAAAGCAGACATRATTCCTTTAAGCCCCTTGTTGAGCTACATTGGTCCCATACGCAACCCTTACACAGAGATTCATTAAGGTCTATCACAAAACTGATCTAAATTCAAGTGACTTGAAGGACTACAAACTGGAGCACAGCATAAGAACAAGCTGCAAGAAGCATTGATGTTCTTAGGGATATAAGATGAAAAAYAGCTTCTCCAAAAATTAATTACTGATGCAAATACTCACGTAAGTAGGAACCCACCTGATCTCACATTGATTGCTCTGCTATGTCAGACACATTCCTTTTGGCAAATATTTAATGCAATGCAATAAACAGAAGCAGCAATCTCTTTTTAATGTTAAGTTTCTGACACGGCAAAGAACAACGCGGATCATTTTCAGAAACGCTCCCAGTGCTCGACGTGCAACTTTTCAAGTTCCCTTCAAGCGCTCATCACACCCATGCAAATAATTTATTCTTCCCCGCAGCCGCTGCGTGTTTGATCACGGTGACACCGCGCCGCCGCTCCCCATCAGACGCGTCTCGGAGCCGCGAGCAAACCCGCTGCCTCCAGGGAGGGTCTGCTCTGCGGCCCCCGGGTCCGCGAGGGCTGCGGAGCCGCGGGCGCCTTCCCAAAAATAAATGGTTAAGTCCCGAAGGGATTCATACACAGGAAGATAAGCAAATATTTAAGTTGGGATTACTGTTACGAGCAATCACCTTTGATTATAAACGGCCTTTTTTAAAATCGTYTAGGAGTCACCTGTCCTGCAAATAGACACGGACCGATTCATCTACAAAATCCATGGGAAGCCATAAACAGGCTCTTGAATTTGCTGATCGGGATCAGTAATCCATGGGAACAGCTTTAGCAAATCAAAAAGGCAGAATACAGACACACACGCAGAGGACCAGCCTCCCRGCTGGGCCGTATTGCAGCCTGAGCCCCAGCAAGCCATGATTTGGGGCTGAACCACTGCAAATCAACCCATACCATGAGCCAACATCACACGACTGATCCATTTAACAGTCGGGGCTTGACAGCAACAAGCTAGAGCACAGAAGATTTCGGGGCTTTCTCAGCCTCCATCCCAAAGGGAGCGCTCACACAGCTCGTGAGCAGGCTGTCGTTTACTGGGTCCATCTGTTGTGCCTACAGCTCGCTCCCTGCAACCGCTGCCTCTCAAGGGTCTGCTTGTTAGAGGAGGTCAAAGAGTAAAGCAGCCCCTTTCATTTCAAGGGACTTGAAAGAAAAGGAAAGGAAATTTATATTTAGAAATAGCAATGATTAACTAGCGGGAAATATATTAAAGCATTAAAATAAGTGACATAGACTTGATCTTGCTTCCAATTAGACCAGCTTGACTTCAAGAAAAATATTTATATACAAATATATAAAAAAAAAAGGAATGCTAACCTATACTAAGATGAAAGCATCTCACAGCATAATTCATGTTTAACCATTAAAATGGRCAATTGCATTTTTATGTACTAGCTCTTGTCCTCCTAGAGCCTCTGCTTTTAGCAGCTCCTATTTGCCTGTATCCAAGCTGCCCATGGCCACCATCCCCTGCTCAGCTCTCCAGCAATGCATCCCTTGTAACTACCACATCATTCCTGTCCATACAKGCAGAGGACTACGTGACTTAGCACATAATTAAGGACACAAACTGCCCTGCACCTCAGCCCCAAAGCAAAGGCCTCAAGGGCTAGCACYTGGACCAGCACCCTCCAGGACACCTTCAGCACATATTGAACTGCTGTTATTGACCAGGAAACTCTTGGACTTACCCCACAGCAAGGAAATGCCAGTAGCACACCACAGAGCTGCCCACCAGAGACCACACAGCACCAGGGAAGATGGAGCTCTCAGCACCAGGGGTGGGAGCCCTGGAGCACCCAGTTAAATACTCCTCAGCTGCTGACACACAGGTGTGAGCTCGTGACGGCTGAAGAGGAGCCACGAGCAGCTACGGTCACACCTGGGSCTGTGGTATAGACCGGGGTCAGAGCTTCAAAGGGGACAGCAAGTGCCACCAAGCAAAGGGCTCGCTGGGGCAAAGACCATCGTGAGGACTGGGCTGCAAGGGCTGGGCAGTCACTGCCACACGCAGTCGGTCTGAAGGATGTCCCAAGCTAAGCCATGCCTGGACATGGGCTCAGCCCTGGCTCAGAAGGACCCGTGTCACCTCCCGAGTCACCCAACGCATCCCTTGTGGCACGGGGTTCCCTAGGAATCCCCTTGGCGAGCTCGGTGGGACTGAGCGCCCGAGCGCAGGGATGCGGGATGCCACCAGCCACACGGTCCCTTGGGCATCTTGRGCGCTCGCTCTCCTGCCAGCACAGCCCAACCAGGAGGTCCCCACGCGAGGCACGCGAGGGGCGCTTGTGTTTGCTTGGGGACGAGCCGTTCGAGCAGCTCCTCCGAAGGCAGCGTCAGGGCAGCAGCTCAGCCCGAGTTCATCTAAACTCAAGGGGCCAACKTGGTTGAGCCGCGTTGCACAACCGCCCGACAACGCCGTCGGGGGGAGGCCGGCCGGCGGTGACACGTGTGTTCAGCACCGCGGGTCTCCTCCTCGGCGACGAGGAGGAGGCGGCGGGCGCCGCGCCGTCCGCGGGCCGGCAGTGCATGTCGGCGTGTACACAGCACGTCACAGCAGAACGCGCCGCTGGCACACGCAGCGCGACTGCGAGGCAGCCCGCCCGCGCACCCAGCCCCGACGGGCCGCGGGGATKGCCTTGCTCGGTATGCTAGGATTTGTAGCACGGCTTTTAATGCTCCTTTAATCTGGCTCTTTGAGCAGCTAAGAGCTGTGTCGTGTTGTACAAACGCATGCGAGGGGACGGCCAGGTCCCCGACACACTAGTGGGCAAGGGGGAGCGATGACAGTGCTGGCGAGGGGGATCTCATAGGGACCAGGGCGGTGTGAGTGACACGGGGACACAAGCCAGCCTTTAGCATCCACCTCTGCCCCTTTGTCCTTATTCTGCAGCGCAGAGGGCAGGAGGCTGCCCAGGCCACGGGTCACTGTGTTTTGGGAAAGCTGGTGGGAAAGAGCTGCAAGAAATAGTGTGTTCAAGACAAAGGAAAGCGTTCTGCATTTGCTCTCACAAAGCTCTRCCTGGCTGAATCAGATTTGTAAACATTTGGAGGTCTTTCTTCCTGCTTCTTTAACAATGTCATCGTGGAAGTTCATAAATGTAATATTTCCCCTCCAGAAATCCTGGATTCCTGGAGAGAATCTCACGGTCTTTCCCTTGACTCTTTTTTCCAGATCTCCACTTACTTTGTCTTCTCTCCTGCAACAAGCAACACTCACAAGCAAAAAAAAACATGATTAAAAAAAAAATCAAAATTGCCCAGAAAGACGCCTTTGCTGTGGGTCCAAGGAGCCTTCGGGAAGGGCCGGAGGCCACCGGAGCCCGAGGCTGACGTGGGGATCACAGGGCGGGTGGCAGCCAGGGTTGTCACCACAACCCGAAGCCCTTTTCGCCCTCCTCCTGCAGTGCCGGTGCCCACGGRCGGCCCTTGGCGAGGCTGGAGCCTTGCTCCCTCCACTGGTCTCTTGAGCATCCCAGGTAAAAACGGGGTGATTCCATAGGGAATGGCTCTGTGTCACATCTTGGGGTCCACATGACGGAGCGCAGRCACCTTGGCTAGGAGAGGTGCCAGGGGCCAAGAAGAAGTTGGAGGCTGCTCTGCCCAACAGCCTCTGGGGAGCAGGTCCGAGCAGAGCCGGAGCTCAGAGGACAATATTTGGATTTCCCGTGCACTTTGTTCCGCCCAGCGCACAAACAGGAACCCCAGCACAAAGTGCACGTCACGGGACCCCAGGCAAGCCAGCAATGTACAGCAGGGGCTGCCTCCACGGCCTTGCGGGGGTTTCCGTGACTCTAAAGAGCTCTGACAGACCAAAATGAATGAATAAATAAGAGAATAAGATCATTTAGGCTGGTAAAAAATGAGTTTTATAGATCAAAAAAAAAAATCAGCTGATTTTTCCCTGTGATTTAAGAGCAAAAGGGTTGTGGAAGCAACGAGCGTGATTCTGCAGATGCTTCTTCATGGGTCCTTTTAATTTGGAGGGGTGACTCATGGGAGCAGGGACTACTCGGCGGATTGGGTGACCACAGGATGCAGCACTGGAAAAGCGTTTCTGTAAACAAACAAACATGCTYCTTCCTGTTGGAAACTCGAGTCTTTCAGCACCGGGCAAGCGCCTGACAACCCGCCAGGGAAAGTAATAAGAAATATTAAACACAATGCCAGTTGGTTGGTCCAGCTCCAAAGCCAAGAGGTGAGCAAAGCACACCGAGTRGAAAATAGGTGGGTCTTTTCAACCCCTTTCATAACCTGAAGTGCTGTTTGTACCTGGAACAAAGAAATGACTTTTTAAGTGAAAACTGCCTGAAGAGACAGTGCTACAACCTGAAAAAAGCCTAAATGGAGGGACTCTTCCAACACGTGCAACACCTAAAACTGCAGCAGGGAGATGTGACCAGAGCTTGTGCTGGGTTGGGCAATAGATACAGGGAGTTATCCAAAGATCACAGTCTCCAAAATGGATTTCACACTATGGCCCTTCGCATCTGATAATGACTTTGGAGAGTGATTATCCTCTTTCACCAGAATTTCCCAGAGAAAATGCGATTCCGGCCCTGGCCGTCAGGCTGTGGTGCCTTCGCTACCTGCCTTGCAAGGGGAAAAAGGGAAACTCCGGTTGTAACAGCTAGGAAGTTTTCCAGCAAAGCATGTCGTCATTAGCAAGCAGCTTAAACATTGCCGTGTCAGGAGGTCGATTCTCCGTTCGTATCTCTAAGAGCAGCCCCGGGGCTCCCGCGTCCTGCAAGCGCGGCGGCATCGACGCACGTCCCCGAGCTCGTCGCGGGAGCCAAACGAACGCCCAGAGCCGTGCAAGGCTCAGGCGGGCGGCRGGAGGACGGCGGGGGGCTGGCTGAGTCGCTCCGTGGCCCCTTCTCCCTCTGCAGACCCTGACCGGCGGGGGCTCCGCGCCGCCCCGAGGGGCTGCKGGGCGGGCGGCACGCGGGATCCGGCTCCCGCAGGTGGGTCGCGACGCTCCGGTGGGGCCGTGCTGCCTATTAGAGCTTGTCTAGACTAAGGAAGTGTTCCTGCTATGACTCCGCAGAGATAATTACCCCAGCGTGAACCCCTCGGGGCAAAACAGAGCTGTCGGTGGCCTGGTTTGCGCTGGTCACTTGCCAGGACCCGCTCAGCTGGTCCCAGCCCGTCCTCCGGGAGCTTGGAGCGGCTCCGGGGGGTCCCCTTGGGACGTCCCTGCCACCCCCTGCCCATCCGTACCCAGCTACAGCAGAGCGGGACACACGGTCCTATAGGAGGATGGCAAATCCCTGGGAGGCTCCTTGGAAATGGAAAGGTGTGGAAAGCAGGCTGGAGAAGTCTGGGTTTTGTGGAGAAGTCTGGATTTTTCAGAAACGTGTCTCTGCGGCAAGCACCTGACCTGCCAGGGCTAAAGTGACTTATTTGAGATGTAAAGTGTGTCCACAGAGAGCAAAGCAAAAGCTAATCCCAACTGTTCCTGCTAAATGAACAAAAACACGGAAAACAAAAGCTAGGTAGAAATTCCAGGGCAGCTCCTAGAACCCCCTCTTGACTAAACCGAAGGAGAAATTCTAGCCTAGGAGAAGCTAGAGGCAACATTTCTGGTGACCTTAAAGCAGAGGCTTCACTTAATGCAGTGGCCGTGGTGAGGACAGGGGACACCGTTGTACTTGTTGTGACACGAAAACGCCTGTGCGGGTTTCGCATGCGGCTTGAGACAACGTGTTGGTAAACGCAGGGTAATGGATGGATGGATGGACAGRCAGACGGATTGGGTTATCGCTTAATCTGGCTCGCTGTTATCTGCAGCTGTTACAGTTAAACTGGTCTAAAAAGTTACTGCGCGGCTTTAACTCTAAACAGTTCCTGGAAGGACAGTTAGAAACTGTGAAAACAAATGTGCTCCTTTGCTTTAARTGCCTCATTAGAAAGGAAAAAACCAAAATGCGTATCTACAGCACAAAGATGACATCAGAAAAAGTTCCACAATTCACACCTGGCTGCACCTTTCAGAAAAAATAAAATAGGAACCCGAGATTGATCTAATCACCCATACAAGCGAAAAAACGTAATGAAGATACTTAGTGCCAAATTGGTTTCTTGAGACCTTTTCCATGTAAATAATACAAATCAAACCTTGAAGCCGAGCGCAGATAGGATCTGACAAGCAAGCCAGGCTTTCTGTTTCGCTTTGATCCAGCTCCAGAAATATTTTATCCAAGGTGAAGTTGTTTTTAAGTGTTTTCCATTTCAATTTTTAATTTTGGATATTCGTCGGGTAGGAAACTCGCCTCTGATGCTGAAAACGCTCGTCTGGCTGAGCCGACTCGCGGCCCTCAACAYAGGGAGCCCCTTGTATTTGCTGCTAACGTTTAAAGCCCAAAGCAGCGCCCGTGGGACGGGGCATCGGCTCCGACTCCCTGTTATTTTTAATGGTGCACTGAACCAGGACACCCGGAGCTGAACATTGCCCAACGCCAACTCAGCCCGACTCGAATATTTTTAGCGCTGCCGCACTTCCCCTAGGTGTGTTTGGGAATAATAGCCTGGAAAAYGGTGGGGATGGAAAGGCCTTTGTTTCCTAAGCGGTTTCCCCACATGCAACAAATTCCCCACACGCAACAGCGCCGTCTCTGGGAAGGGAAACGCTCTGCGGCGGCTTTAATCTGATTTAGTGGCTTCACTAAACAGGAGAGTTACTTTTATTTTCAGTTTTGTTTGAAGAAAAAAAAAAAAAAAGTCTCTTCTTTTTTTTTCACGGCCTCCTAACAACGGAGTGAAGATTTCGCAGTCCGGAAAGCGGCCCCTGGAAAGGGACAACCTCCTTCAGGACATTGTTGAGTGTCCAAGCACATATTGGGCACCTTGTTACAGGCACCCGGGGTTTTAAAATTCAGCTTCTGTGAATAATGTAAAATCCCCTGGATTCTCCTACTGCCACAGATCTGTACGCAGTATATTTAGAATCAACGGGGCCCCTTTTTCTCCTTTCACTCGGATGTGTGGTGTAAGGCTAATGAAAATAAGATGGATCTTTTATTTTGGGCCTTAAATATAACATTATTAAATGTGCCCACCAGAAACGTAGGATAAAATATTTGCTCTGCTTGAAGATTATGTGATATTTGTATTCTAAGCCTCACCACAGTGGGTTTCTTTAAATAGAAGCTATACTTTACTCCTAAATTGCTTAAGGCAAAGGAAGCAGAGATGATGTTTTTATGAATGTTTAAATGCAAATGGCACTGAGAGTGAATGCTATGCTAGCTAACATCAAAGGCTCACCAAAGTCTCTGCATTAATGAGGCTCTTTGTTTCCTGGATCACAGATTACAACAGGTTTCCAACTCATTGCCAAGGCTTTATCTCCATTTGGGAGGGCTGTAAATCTCAGACGATTTTTTTCACATGCAAAACAAGAGGATCATCTGAAAGAAAGGGAAAAAAAAATCTTAAAGTAGCAAATATTTCATTCAAATCATTATTACTCAAAGTGGCTGCAGCTCGTTTTATTTTCGCGATGTTTAAAAGAATGGAAATCTGCAGCCGGAGTTTCCTATGGGGGAGCCGGCTCRCGCGTCCGCCTGGAAGAGCGGAGCAGGGAAACAGCGAGCGGCCCTTGGCGTCTCCCACCTCCCTGGGCCCCGGGAAAACGGTGCCCCCTGAAGAAGAACAATAATTCTGTGTCATGCAAAACCGGCAATTAGCAGAAAGACCGATTTTGCTTCATTTAAATACACTCAGGACTTCTCAAAGTGGCTCCTACTAGTTCTTCTCCTCCCCAAAAAGTAATGAGATTATATCCATAGTAATAATACCCTAATTAACAAGAAAAATAGGGACCRAGATTTTTAGCTTCCTATTCAAGTGTTGAATGTGACAATATGTAGTATATTGGGTCATAAAAAACAATTTACATGGCGTCATTACAGTCTGTAGAAAAGTCTCCAGGACCCAGGGCTATCTTATGCAATCTTAATTAAGGAAAATAAATATCGGTGTGTTTTTTTAAGCTACCGGAGACATGCACAGGACCTGTCGTATGTGATCAGGAGAGACGGGGAGTTTCCTTTTCCATGGGAACTGCTCGCAGTAAAAAGCCCGACGCCGACACAGAAGTGTCTAGTGCCTCCGAACCGGCCCGCGAAGATGCTAATTTTGTGTTTCCTGACCCTGGGGGCCAGTCAGGAAAACTAATAATTTTCTGTGATCCAACATCACGTCTCTCCTTCCAAAGGGGCTGGGGATCAGGCAGCGAGTTGCAGGGATGAGCCGAGCTGGGATGAGCCGAGCTGGGATCAGCTCAACTGGGATGGGCTCAACTGGGTCGGGCCAGGCTGAGCTCGGCCGAGCAGAACCAAGGCAGGTCAGGCCAAGCCGGGTCAAGCAGAGCTAAACCAAGCCAGGCTGCGTTGGGCTGAGCCGGGTCAAGCTGGGCTGGGCTAAGCAAAGCTGGAGCAGGCCAGGTCGGGCAGAGCCGAGCCCAGCCAAGACAGGCCCGTCCAAGCCGAGCTGAGTRGAACCGGGCCAGCTGCAGGGCTGCACACGCGTGTGCACATCCATGCATGCATGCTCTGGGTGCACACGCGTGTGCACACACGTGGAGACAGGCAGCTGCACGCTGCTCCCCGTCGGCAGACAGGCGTGCAAAGCGTGTGCACAAGTCATGTGGGTTTGTATGTGCTGCTGTGGGTTTGTATGTGCTGCTGTGCGTGTCCATGTGTGCTGGGGGGGTTGTGTGTGCATGTGGAGCTGCCATGCGTGCTGCTGCGCACACACGTGTGTAGGGGTAGGGATGTCTGTGTGCAGTGACACGCAGGCGTGGATGTGTACAGGCCATGTGTGTGTCCGTGCCTGCATGCACACATGTATATACACACATGTGTGCACACATCTGCATGCAGAGATGTGCAGAGCCACACGTGAACTAGATGCGTGCATGCAGATGTGAGCACACGTGTGCAGCTGTCCGCGTGCAGACCTATATAGAGATGTGCACGCATGTAGGATGTGCCATGCAGAGTGCTGCACACATGCCCACACACACGTGTGTACACAGATGCCGGTGTGTTTGCAGACACGCACGTGTGGGGGCCGCACAGACAACATGCCCACACACCCTCCAACCCGGGGGGGTCCCCAAACTGCCGCCCTGGAGCAGGGTACAGCAGGACGCGCCGCGGCAGGGTGCGGGGGTGCTCGCTGCTCCTTTAAGGCGTGAGTGTGAGTGTGAGCGTGAGTGTGAGCGTGTGCACCGCGCCGCGTGCGCGTGGGGCCGCCCCCGGCCCCTCCCCGGGCCCGTCAATCAGGCGGCGGCCGCTTTGATGCCGGCAGCGCCCGTGGGCCGCGCTGCTGCTGCCGCCGCTGCCGCCGCTCTCCGCAGCCG